>BDUI01000081.1:247659-296733 GCA_002335545.1 Apodemus speciosus
GGGGGGGGGGGGCGGTGCTCAGGGAATCATGGCTGGCTGCTCATTGTGGCCTCAGGCAGGAAGTTTCTTCTTCAGGGCCTGGCTTGCTGGTCTTTAAATAAGGAAGTGAGACCAGCTGGGTTTCTTCTTCTTCCTCTTCTTCTCCTCCTCCTCCATCTTCTTCTCCCTAATTCTAAATTCTAATTCTATAACTCATTCCCTATCTTGCTAAAGATGCTGGACTGTCATTAGAAGGACCACAAGCCACTGTGTTCCAGGATCTCCTCTCCGAGGTCCCCTGGTATCCTGGGTACAGTTCCCCACCCCACCTGGGAAAGACCCTGGCTTTGCTGGGTTTTGGGTCCACCCACTTCTCTTTTCCACTGAGCTGCCCATTAGATCACAGGGCACGTGTTGGGGGGGCACTGAGGATGAGGGGGTAAGTGTAGCAGGGGAAGGTCACGGGAAGATTTGGAGAAGATGGAGGCCTGTGTTGGCTAGTTTGAGTCAACTTGACAAGAACTGAGAAGGGGGAACTTCGGGTGACGAAATGCCTCCATAAAATCCGGCTGGTGACCCTAACGGAGACAGGGCCTCAGAATGCCATGGGCTCACAGGAGTATAGCTCTGTGCTTTATATACTTAAGAATGCACAACTCAGAGTCAGTAAATTCACCGCCTCAGCAGACCAGAGGCCCGAAGAGGAAGCCGTCAGTCACCCTGACCCAGTTTTCTCCAGAAGACTTATGGAAATGAGCCCAAGTCTGTACATCCTCAGTTTATAGCTCATACCAACTCGAAATCATCCACACACCCTTGATACGGAGATTTTGGAGCCTGTTAGTGCATATTCTGTGTGTACTTGTGTGTGCACTCTGGCTTGTGTGTGGAGGTCAAAGGTGAGATGTCAGATGTCAGCGGGTCACTCTTAGGTTGTTGGCCTTCCCTGTGTTTTAAGATAGTGTTTCTCTCCGACCCGGGGCTCAACAATTGGGCTTGGCTGGCTGGCCCAGGAGGTCCAGGGCTCGTCTCTCTCTGCCACCACAGCGTTGGGATCCCAAGCGCATACAACCATCCCTAGCTCTTTAATGTGGGTTCTGGAGATCAAACCCAGACCGTCTTGCTTACATGTCAAGAATCTTACAGACTGAGAGTCTCCCCAACCCTGACGTTTTAAGGAAGTTATGTAGTGAGATTTTTGGTTTCTGGCAAAAAACTAATTATATAAATATGCTTTTGGTTGTTTGGTTGTTTTTCGTTGTTGTTTTGGTTGGATTTAGTTTTTGATTTTTTAGAGACAGGGTTTCTCTGTATAGCCCTGGCTGTCCTGGAACTCACTCTGTAGACCAGGCCGGCCTCAAAGTCAGAAATCCGTCTGCCTCTGCCTCCCAAGTGCTGGGATTACAGGCGTGCGCCACCACTGTTGTTTTAATCCCAGGTGTGGGATGCGGGGTACTTCAGTTTGTCCACAACCATTAACTATGATTGTCTCGTGTTCCAGGAGGGGCGGGGTTTTTGCCAGCTGCAGACAGTTTACGTTTGGAATTCTGGGGACTCTGGAGAGGCTATAAATCCAAGGGCCCCAGAGGACTGGGGGTGGTTGCTGGTTCCCCTGCTGCTGCTGGTTTCTGCTAGATTGCTGGGTTTGCTGTCTCACTGGATTGCTGGTTTGGGATATCCTGACAACTGAGATCGGACTTGCCTCTAGGAATTCAACACCCCTGGTCAGCAGCAAGTAGTCTAAAGAGATCTACACCTCCTTTCCCCTCTAACTCTCTTTCTCTCCTACCTAGTGTTGCAGGGGTGGGTGGCTGGGGTGGAGACGGATGGTAGATACAAGAACCCGATAAAGTAAGAGAGTACGCCTGCAAAGTTACACTAGGGAAACTGCAGTCTTTCTTTGGATTTTAATAACTCACAGTGGCGAGAAAGGCCATATTGTGTGGCAGGCTTCGAGGTATGGTAGTCGCGTTGTCGCTGAGACTCTTTAGTGGTAAGGCCATGGGAAGAGTCTGAACTGATCCTTTGTTGAGTCCAGCAGAGGACCCTGCTGAATCAGGATCTGAGAGCTGGCCAATGCTCAGCGGGAGATGGGGGTTTGTCAGGAGCCTGAAGTCCTGAAGTCACCCGGAGGCTTGAGGCACCAGCTCCCTGCCCAGGCTGTTCTCCCGAGCTCTCGCAAGGCGGCTGTCTGCTGTTAGCCCGACCTGCATGTGCCTGTTTCTGCTTCTCTCCCTGCGAGCGTGAGATAGCCCGTGTTGCTGTACGTAACAGCCGTTTCTTGTAGAGCTGAATAGCAGGGTCGGCAAGATCTGTGTGGCACTGGCACCGAAGCCAGCGCGCCAGCTGAGAGTGGTTCATCTGTATCTAGAGGCCACGGAAGGAAAGGACAGAGACTAGGTATCAGTCGCTGTGTGGTCTGCAGAGCCTGAGCTAATGTTCAGGTCCAGTCTGGTGCCACAGCCTTGTGTCCTCTCCCCATCTCTCCCCTGAGACCTTTCCCAGGCTAGGCTGATCTAAGCAGAGCTGTTAGGCAGTTCTTGAGATAGACCTCCTGCACCCATAGTGCCGATGGCCACCGACCGTCTACTTGGTGTGGCGTGGCCAGGTCATGTAATGCACAACCCAGATAATAGCTCCAAACAGGTGGTCTTGTGGCACTCGTGGTGGTGCTGGTCACACAGAGTGTGTGGTCAGCCATGTTTCTGCTTTGTTGAATAGATGCTCAGCTGTTTGGCACTGATAGAAAACACTCAACCCGCCTGTGGCCTGTATGTTACATTAATTGCACTCAAGTGACCACCTACATGGTCACTGTGTGTCCTTTGCAGGGCTCTCTCCTCTGTTACTCACTTTGTGCTTGAGTTTAGGGCCATGCTATCTGAACTACATTTATAAGTATGTGTATGTGTGTTTTACCTGTGTGTATACCTATGTGTGTGAATGCATGTATAGACATGTACACGTGTGTATGTGTTATATTTATAAGTATGTGCATGTGTGTATACCTATGTGTGTGAATGCATGTATAGACATGTACACNATGTATAGACATGTACACGTGTGTATGTGTTATATTTATAAGTATGTGCATGTGTGTATACCTATGTGTGTGAATGCATGTATAGACATGTACACTTGTGTATGTGCTACATTTATAAGTATGTGTGTGTTTACCTGTGTGTATACCTATGTGTATGAATGCATGTATAGACATGTACACGTGTGTATTGTTATATTTATAAGTATGTGCATGTGTGTATACCTATGTGTGTGAATGCATGTATCAACATGTACACTTGTGTATGTGCTACATTTATCAGTATGTGTATGTGTGTTTACCTGTGTATGTACTTATGTGTGTGCATGCTTGTATAGACATGTACATGTGTGTATGTGTATATACATAAACATACTTATGTTGTTTATTTGTGCACACGTGTGTGTCCTTGCATGTGTATGCATGTGTGTACCTGTGTAAATCTATTTGTGTATACATGTATGCACCTGTTTGTGTATACATGAGTATGCATGTGTCCATGTGTATATAGCATGTGTGTACCTATATGTATGTGTGCATCATGTATATACATGTATATGTGTGTCCACATCTGTGTGTGTGTGTGTTTGTGTATGTATGTATGTATGTATGTATGTATGTATATATGTGTGTATGCATGTGGGCATCTGTGTGTGTGTGTGTGTGCTAACTTTTATGGAGGAGTGTGTGACACACACCCACGTGTTTGCCTGTGGAGGCCAGAGGTGGGTACTGATTTCCTCTGTTGTTCTGTACCTTGTTTTTTGAGGCAGGGTCTCACATTGAAGTTGGAGCTCACTGACATGGCTAGACCAAATGGCCAGCGAAGCCCCAGTGACCCTTTCCTCTCTGCGTCCTCAGTGTGTGCTCAACTGTTCATTCTTTAATGCGTGTGCAGGGTGTCTGAGCTCAGGTTCACATGCTGTTGCAGCCCCATGGAGCTTGCTCCCAGCCCCATAAGGAGTCAGCATGTCTACTGCTGCAACTTTCCTGGCTTGTTTTTCTTAAAGCATGTCTATACTTTCTGACTGCTTATAATCTCCCACACATTGATCAACCTGTCAGCCTTCATCTCTATTAGGATTCTGTGGGATCCGTGGACAATTCACAGCATGCGTGCACCTGTTTATGTTGAGTTACTCATGTCAGTCACTTACAGCATGTTTTCCACCTTCAAATGCTAATTTCATTCTAATAACACAAGTGCTAAATAATGCCCCTCTCCTGGCTCTTCTGAGTTCAAAGCAGAGATTCAAATCCATGGTTGACTGGCCAGGACTCAAACCTTGACAGCAGAGACCAGCAGGGCAACAGCATCCCTGGTAGCTTGGTCTTTTGAAGTGAGAGTGTACCCCTGCTTTTCCCATGGTGGGCTGTGTCTTTGGCCCTTTGTCATCAGCTGCTCTGTGGCGCCTGAAGCGGCCAGCATGTGTCACACTGAGCCAAGGAGAGGGCTCCGCAGGAGTGCACGGTGGGGTGTGTGGCAGTAGAAGGCTTTCTGGGGCTTCTGTCTTTCCATCTCACAGGCTTCTGTTTGTCCACTTCAGGACTGCCCCTTCATCGTCTGCATGACCTATGCCTTCCACACGCCGGACAAACTCTGCTTCATCCTGGACCTGATGAACGGTGAGCCAGCCCCAGCTGTCAGGCTGCTGTGTGAGCTCTACACGGTATTCCCCGCTCCGGGCCAGCGGCCCCCAGACACACTGGGCTCCGTGAGTCCGTCCCATAGTCAGACTCTCGCTGTACTTTAAGGGGCATCTTTGCTCTTTGGTTTTGGGAAGATGGAGCAATACCGGCTGTGATTTCTCTCAGTCTGCCATTTTCTCCCCGGGAAGCTGGGTCTAGAAACTTCTCACAAAATAAATAGCGGCCATGAAGTTTTGCCCTCCAGACTGGCCTTGGTCTTTAATTAGCTTATTTCCTGGTGTCAAGTCTTAAGAATGAAATATCTCCCAAGAACGCAGGCCAAAGATAGACACACATTTTGGAGCTGGCTTTCAAGGGCTGATTTGTATGGATTCTGTGTTTTAATTTTTGTGCCTCCTGAGTCCTCAGGATTCCGTGCTCATCTCTGAAACCATGAACAGACACCCCCAAAAGGCACAGACACAAAATGTTCATCTGGAAAGTGCTTTCAGTGTGAGAATGTGGTATCCGAGCACTCGGAGTATTTTTAGGAAAAGCTGAAACAGAATATGAACCATTCGGATGTTCAGTTGCTTATTTATTTATTTTTAGTTCTCCTGAGTTTTATTATGTTCTGAGTGTGTGATTTTTGAGCTCACATCTAGCCCCAAATAGGAAGGACAAAGATTGGTAGTGAGTTAAAGACGATGCGGAAGCCGACAGTGCATGCTGTGTGTGAGAGTGTGTGTGTGTGTGTGTGTGTGTGTGTGTGTGTGTGTGTTTATGGTGGGGCAGAGGGTGCCGTGGTCATGGAGGGGTGAAGGCAGAGAGGCCCCTTCCTGCCAGAGCCAGGCTGGCCCACTGGAAAGTGCTTGGAGTGTCTCCGTAGACACACACACAGGGAGGAGCTGCCTGAAGGCCAGGGCTTTAACGTCGGCCTTGCGCAGCCTTTCCCGTCTCTCCCCTCCCCATCCCGGGCCTTATGACCCATCCTTGAGGCCACGAACCTATTTCTTTTTCCCAATACTGTGTTACAAATGATTCTGAGCATGTGGCCTGGGTGGCAGTTTTATGAGGCTCTCGGATCCCCGCCGCCTGGGTTTTGTCAGCTACACGTCACTGTTGGACAGGATCAGCATCCAATCTCCCTCCCAGCTTAAGGGTTTTACTTTGGGTTTTGCTTTCTCCCTGTGGCAGATCAAGGAGTGGACTACATGGGTGGGTTCAGTGACTGGGCAGGGTTTAAACAATTCGGAGGTTCTGCCGGCTGCCCCACACGCCATGGTGTCGTTGGCAGCTGAGCTGCTGCCCCAGTGGTGGCTCTGTCCCATCCACGTCTTCTCCATCATCCCCTTGAGGTTGTTTCTGGAATGGTCAAAGCTTTTGGCCAAGTTAACAGAAATCCAAGACACATGTTAACTTCAAAAGGAGGAGTCATTCCCCTTTCCTCTAGCACCCTCGTTCTGTGGTGTGACCTCTGTCTCCTCTCCATGAACGTCTGTGACTCGCCCTCTGGGTCTCCCGTTGCAGGGGGCGACATGCATTACCACCTCTCCCAGCACGGGGTGTTTTCTGAGAAGGAGATGCGGTTTTACGCCAGCGAGATCATCCTGGGCCTTGAGCACATGCACACCTGCTTCGTAGTCTATAGAGACCTGAAGGTGAGGAGGGCTGGGGGGGGGGTGCCCAAGGCCCTCTGGGAGCTCCTTTCTCTGCAGTGGGGCCCTGTGCCTGTCTTCCCAGTCCTGTCTCATCCCTGGCAAAGTGGTTTACTGTGCGACCACCTGGGGGGGGGGGTTGTACCTGCAGCTAATCCCTGTTGTCATGGCAACCTCAGTGCCTACCGAGGTGCTGGGTGCAGCTCATACTTAGTCACGAAGTTACACAGTAAAGGAGACGTTGGTCAGCATCTTTTGGGCATTTCCCACTTTGCATATATCATTGTGGTTCAGCAGCCACTTGCCAAGGAGCAGATCTTGCCCTGGTGATTGCTTGATCAGAGCTTGAGAGGGGGATAAGGATGATCGTGAGCGGAGACAGAGAAAGATGCAGGTCTGGCTCCTGTGGGACAAGGCTGGTTGCGGGGAGAAAGGTGGGTTATGCAGTGTAGCTCAGCCTGGGGACATCTCATGGTGGGTTCTCCCTGAGCTGTGCTCACGCCTCTGTCTTTGCCCCAGGGCTGAGAAGCAATGGCTCCGAGCACTGTGACCTCCTCACACTCTACAGGTGTGCTTAGAAATGGGCTCTCTAGAAAGGGGGACCTGGGTGGTTGCTCCGTGTGTCCATGGTGACACGGTGCATCGATGTGTGATGCAGACAGGGGAGAAAATAAGGAGGGACTGCCTTACTGAGGGACTCGGTAGATGTGATAAACCACCCATGTCCAAAGCAAATGCGGGGAGGAAAGGGTTTACCTCATAGCCTGTGGTCCATCACACAGGGAACTCAGAGCAGGATCTCAAGCAGGGAAATCTGGAGGCAGGAGCTGATGCAGAGGCCATGGAGGGTGCTGCTTACTGACTTGCTCCCCAAGGCTTGCTCAGCCTGCTTTCTTACAGAACCCAGGACCACCAGCCCAGGGACAAATGGCCTGGCTCCGCCTACAATGGGCTGGCCCCACCCACAATGGGTGGGGCCCTCCCCCATCAATCACTAATGAAGGAAATGCCCCACAGGCTTGCCTACTGATCTCATGGAGACAGGGTCTCAGCTATGGTTCTCCCTTCACAGATGACGCCAGCTTGAGTCAAGTTGGCAAAAACCTCCAAAAGAACAAAACAAAACAAAAAAGCAAGCAAGCAAACAAGCAAGGTCATTCAGGACAGAGACTCTAACATTATAGACACCTTTGTGTTGTAGAATCCTGGATTTCCGCCCCACCTTTGACCACTTAGTTCCCAGATAAAGGACACACACAGCCTTTATATTTATGGTAAGCCTTAAACAGCACAAGAGCTGGGCAGATATCTACCCTCTGTGCTGTTAGAATCTACTTTCCTATCGATAACCCCAAATTATCACTTCCTGTGTTTCATCTGGACTGCTCTTAACTCCAGTTGGCCAGCCCTCAGGCCCATGTTTTCTTGACTCCTGACCCATGGCATCTTCTCCTTCCCCCTTTACCTTCTTCTCCGTCTTGTGGTTCTCCTCCTCTCCCCCAGGAACCCTAAACCCCACCGATGTCCCTCTGCCCAGCTATTGGCTGTTGCATCTTAATTCACCAATCAGAAATAACTTGGGGTCAGGGTCGCACAGCATCACTTGGGTCTAAGAGCAGACTCTCCTCTCGGGGCAATCAGGTCTTGGGGGCCTGCACCTAGCATTTCAGTACACAGCAGCAGACCAAACCTCCACACCTTTGTGAGCCGTGTAAGTAGCTGCTAGAGGATGATGGTTTACCCATAGGATAGGAAAACTCCCGGGGAAGGTGTCCGACTCTCATTTCTGCTCCTTCTGGAATGATCTAAACACGAAATGGGCTGGAATGAGGTCCTGTTCCTTTCTCCTAGGTTCTGTAAGGTGTGTGTGTGTGTGTGTGTGTGTGTGTGTGTGTGTGTGTGTGTGTGTGTTTGAGACAGGGACCTCACTAGCCCAGAGCAGCATGGAACTTGACATCCTACTGTTTCAGCCTCCGGAGCGGCTGGATGACAGACGTGCCACCTTGCCCTGCTACTAATAGACTCGTTAAAATCTAGGAGTAAAAAAATGCTGCATTTTGGTTTGGGCACATATGGTTTTAATATTTTCTTTTTAAGGAATGCTTCTGTGAAACTCAAAGTGTTTGGGGAGTTAAAATAATTAGTCTTAATTAGTCTTAGCTTTTATGTGAACGTATAGAAGCAAAGATAGTTTTTTTTTTTAATTGAACTAGAAATAGCCAGATGCTGGTTGGCTCGTGGTGTATTAGTTGTTCATGAATTTAACGAGGAAGCAGATACACAGACAGCCCAGGGCTGCTGCTGCCCCTGTGTCTTAATTGAAACCCTGGAAATGGCTTCTCCTGTTCTTCTGCCTTTTTCCTAAGCTATTAGCAGGCGATGATGTCATTTAATTCTCATTCAAATGAATTTTAGTCTCTCATGGTTATTCATGTTTTAGTGCTGTAAGAACTTGCTGTTATTTTTATTTTAGGCAAACAATAGGTGTTCAGAGGCAGAAAGATATTCCTGAGGTGACTGCAGGTGTTTGTGGGTGTGGGTGTGTGGGGTGTGTGTATGTGTGTGTATGTTCATTTCTGTGATCACACTGACCAAATTGAATCTGGACGGAAACAGATTAGATCAGTGCCAGGGTCAGACCCATTGGTAGGGCCCTGGTCAGTGATTGCTGCCCATCAGGACTGGGCTGACGCTCTGGGATGCTTCCAGCCATCGGGTCAGCAACCGTCCATCTCTGTAAGATTCCTCCCAGCCTCGGCCATTCCAGCCCTATTCTCTGAAGCCTTGTGCTGCTCAGGTGGCGTGAAGCCACCACCACCATGGCTAGGATGACGATGCTGGTTACACCGAAGCTCTTGGAGTAACAGGGATGACACGCTTCAGGCCCGTGGTGGGGACCCTCCAGCCCCACCCCCACCCCCACTGGGTGTTACTCTCTGGTGACGGGGTGGGGGGGGTCACTCTCAGAGCCCTTTCCCGCTGAAGTCAGAAGAGTGGTGCTGGGTTTGTTGTCCTGCTGCCTCGGTTTGAGGACAACAGAGTCCCCAGTGATGACATAGGGGTATAACCTGAGGAGATGGCAGCAACTATGGTGAGGGGATGTTCGGGTGTGTTGTGATCATAAAAAGAGAAAGAGGCGTAAGAATATGTTCTACGGTGGGTGCGGGGGAAGGGGGTGCCTCAGCCGGCCCATGCTGAGGCATCCCTGGCCCCTGAGGGACCAGACACACGGTGGCACAGTATAGAATAGAGTGCATTCAGGGCATGGGGAGGGGAGTTAAGGGGTAGTAGAGGCAGAGGAAGGCAGAGAGAGGCAGAGAGTAGAGAAGCAGAGGCCGGCCATGACCACGTGGAGAGAGGGGCAGGGGAAGAGCCCAAGAGGGCAAGAGAGAGAGGAGGGGCAAGTAGACCCTTTTATAAGTGGGCCAGACCTACCTGGCTGTTGGCCGGTAACTGGGGTGGAGCTTAGACAGGATCCTAACCGGGTGCACCCTCTGAAGCTCTTGGGGAGCCTTGAACCTCTTTTCCCTTCAGCCTGCGAACATCCTCCTGGATGAATATGGACACGTGAGGATATCGGATCTCGGCCTTGCCTGCGATTTCTCCAAAAAGAAGCCTCACGCCAGCGTGTGAGTACTGCGTCCGTCGCACTTGCTGCATTTCCGCACCGTGGCACCTGCCGGGCCACCGGCGCCTCTTGCCTGCCGCCCTCACCAGCTGGGATGTTCTGTGTTGTATGTGGTATCAAGGTGATGGGAGCAGAGATAAAGGCAGAGCGCTTCCTGTCTGTGGGGACAGACGTGGCTCCTGGGGAGCAGGCCCTGCTCAGGAACTGGCTGGCTCACAGGAAGGGATCTGGTTCTGCAGAAGCTGAGTGCGCACTGCCCGTGAGACCCGGCCAGCCTGCTCACCCTTTTGACCTTCAGTCTCTTCTTCCATAAAGCTAATAAATTGGTTTAAGCCATTGCCAGAGTGCGTGTCAGAGTCCGTGCCCTAGAGAGGCATGTGACGGCTGCCCAGAGTACCCCAGAGGGCTAGGGACCCATTTCCCATCTCCCTCTGCTGCGCTTCTGAGAAATGGGGAACTGCTGAGAGCCAGCCACCTACTTACTGACAGGTCATGCTCTTAGCCCAGGCGGGTGAACCAGTTGATTGCCACAAGGAAGTACATCTTGAGGCTGCAGTCCTGAGCCAGCTCGGAGGGCTCAGAATCCTGTGTAGTGGTGGCAATGCTAAGTGCAGGGGACCTGGCCTGAGGCCACCTCTAAGTCAAAGCCTTGCCCCAGCTCTGCAGAAGCTGTGAGAGCCCTGCTGGTGAAGCCACACCCCAACTCCCACTGTGAACTCCCACTCTGCCTTTACAATGTCTCCTCCTCCTCCTCCTCCCCCTCCTCCTCCTCCTCCTCCTCCTCCTCCCCCTCCCCTCCTCCCCCTCCTCTGCTCTGAATGGCTACATTGTTACCGTGCAGCGGAGCACCTGAGTTCAGTCCGTGGGACCCATGTGATAGGAGAGACCTGACTCCTGTAAGTTGTTCTGTGACCTCCTCACCTCAAGCAGTGGCCTGACTATGCCCCCTGCACACATACACATAGACACCCACTAAAATATCTCATTCGAGCTCTGAATCTTTTACAATTACACTTCACTGTCTTCTGAGCAAGTGCTCTCTCTGCTAAACGATTCTGGAGATAAGTCCCCAGGCTCTCATTCCATGCGTCTGTGTGGAGAATAAACTACAGACCCTTCTTTGTTGTAACTAGGCCTGAAGGGGTAGGTTTGCGGTACTTTATCGGGGCCTGCCTTAAATCAGAACCGTCTTTGAAAGCTCCTCTTACTGGTTCACACGTCGCTACTGAACACCATGGTTTCTGAGTACATCGCTCTTTGCACGGAGGCTGGGACAAGATTCTTTGAAAGCATCCGTGTTCTGCCAGAGCGTGGCTACCTGCACATCTCCCAGGCTGTTCACCGGCCGTTTTTGAGAGATGCTTTTGAATTTTTAATGCCTCCACTCTCTGGTATGCTAACATCGTCAGTTTACCATACTTATAACCTGAGTAGGAGAGTTTGTAAGAGTTCATCTTCCCAGAACCTCAGCTTTGTGTCATAGGGCTGTTTATCCCACTAGCCTGGCTGCCTCCATCTTGAGAGTCACACCAGCCCCAAATGGAGGGCTGTTCTGCCTGCTTCTCGAGAAACTGTATTTGAACAGTGTCTCGTTCTTAGCTGGGATAAGATGCCCTGACAGTAGCAACTTAAGGGAAGAAGGGTTTATCTGGTTCAGAATTCTGGGTTAAAATGAGTCTTGGCAGGGGCATTCCAGCCCTAGGACTGGAGACAGCCAGGCACATCACATCCAGGCAGGAAACAGCACACACTCAGCGCACTCTGTCCTCTTAATGCAGCCCGGGACCCAAGCCTAGGGAATGGTGACGCCCACTTTTAGCGTGGGTCTCCCCACCTCAGTTAACTAAGCAATACAGTCTCGGGCATGCCCAGGAGTGAGTGATCCCTCTAGGGTGCACCTAGGGGCATGTTTCCCAGATGATCCAGATCCACCACGTTCACAGCTTGGCACTGACCATCTTAAATAGTGTTCATGGAGAGATTGGACCGAGGATACTGGGCTCCTGGTTTAAATGCTGGCACCGGAGCTGCCACGTTATGCAGATAAAGGCAGAGGGAGCATGTCTTTTATTTTTTACGTTGAGGCATTTCATGGCTAGGGCTGAATGAAGGCTTTGGAGCCACAGACCTGGGGTTGAGTTTTTTCCTCCTGTCAGCTCTGTTCTCGCTTGCCGCAAGGAGAGGATGGCGATGTTGTCCTCCTGTGTTGACAGTTTCAGGCATGAGTCTGTGTACCTGCTGGACCTGGCAGCTGGTAGAACCCCAGGCAGATGGGGACTACTGGCAGCACTGGGTACATGTCATGGGCCAGATCTCAGGGGCGTTAATAACCATGTTGACGGCATACAAATTAAGGTACAGAGAAATTGAACTTGAGTCTCGGGCACACAGTGGAGCTGCAATTGTAAGTCCTCTGCCTTCAGAGATGTGTCTGAAGATATGTGGCCAGGACCCACACCCCACCCTCACCCCACCCCTGGGTTTGTCTTTCTTTCTTTCTTTCTTTCTTTCTTTCTTTCTTTCTTTCTTTCTTTCTTTCATATTTATTTATTTATTTATTTGATGTGCATACACCGTAGTTGTCTTCAGACACACCAGAAGAGGTCATTGGATCCCATTACAGATGGTTGTGAGCCACCATGTGGTTGCTGGGGATTGAACTCAGGACCTCAGGAAGAGCAGTCAGTGCTCTTAACCACTGAGCCATCTCTCTGCGCTGCAGGCTCCCAGGTTCTGGTCAGCATGAATGTAGCCGTAGAGGAACCCTGGAAGCCGGAATTGAGCGCATTGCTCAAGACTAGTTTGAGGCAGAGCTTACCTGTGCCACGGTTGTCCTTGCTGAGCTGTGCTCCTGTGTCCCCAGTGACCCATCTGCCCAGCCCACCTGTGAGCATATGGCCGGCCACCATGAGGGCCACTGAGACAAACCCCAGTGGTGGTAGCTCTGGTTAACCCCAGAGAACACCTGCAGAGTGCATTCACATCAGCCTGTTCAATTCCTTTGGAGGGTGTCCCTCCACTCCTGAATTGGGGTTCAGTCATGAACACCACCTAAAAGTTGCCTCGACAGGCTTCTAGGCAAGGCTGAAACTCTACTTTCCCAGAAAATGCTTTAGAAGCCCTGGCAGAGGTCTCCTCCCTTCCCAGCAGGCTCTCTTGATTTTACGCTGGCTCCTTGCAGAGAATCAGGCTGGCTGTGATAGCGTAGTGTGTTACGCAGTTTCTTCAAGCCTCTCCCATGGGCTCCAGTGATCGCCTATGATCCTTACTGGCCAGGGGTTTCTGAGCCGACCTCAGTGTGTGTAAGCAAGTCAGTATCACTCACCACCATGAACCTGGGATTTGTCCTGTGTGTCCTCCTGGGCCTTGTGATGCTGAGCCCTGGCCACACCTGCATGCATCCCCTCAGGGCCCTTGTTGAAGTCAGATCAACTGCAGATAAGGACTTTGTTCCCTGGGTCCCTCGAACAAACCTTGTAGCACAGTGTATGAACTCTTGGGTGTTCGTGGACACCCACCCAGCAGGCCAGATCAGTTGACTTGACCCTGGTGGTCAGTGGGGTGACATGCCTCAGCCAAATTGCCCTCATATCCTCCTTCCTGTACAGTGTGTGTGTGTGTGTCTGTCTGTCTGTGTCTGTGTGTCTGTGTGTGTGTGTCTGTGTGTCTGCTGCCCTCCTGCAATGGGTCAGCCTCCTGATTCCAGAGTGTACTCCTGTGACCATCTCCCTTCCTTCCCCAGGGGCACCCATGGGTACATGGCTCCCGAGGTGTTGCAGAAGGGGACGTGCTATGACAGCAGTGCTGACTGGTTCTCTCTGGGCTGCATGCTCTTCAAGCTCCTGCGAGGGTAAGTGGAACACAGATGCCCTGTCCTGGGGGTCTTGGATCAAGTGGGGCTTCCTGGGTGGAGGTTAGCTCCATGGTGGAGGACTCCGCCTCATGAACATGGTGTCCTGGATTCCATCCTCGGCATGGGGCTGGGGAGATCACCTAATTACTACCAAGATGTCTTGTTAGAGCACAGAGAGACCTTTTAGGCTACACTGCTAGAGGTGACGGTCACAGTCGCTTTCCTGTTTTACTCTGCGTAGCTTCTGTCCTGGGGGCTCGGAGCTCAAAGCCTGTGGCTTCATATTTTGTTTGATTGCAGTGAGGTCCATACAGTTTAAAGAAGTTCCAAGTTAGAATGGTAGAGAAAGCTGAGAGGGCTTGGAAGCATTCCCGCCATAGGCAGTGCTCTGGGACAAGGCAAAAGAAAGTGTGAATGATTGGAGAAGGGGTGGGTCTCCCCGCCCCCACCCCCATGTACAAATGACTTCTCCTGATTCCTGAGCCGTGAGCATCTGGGGAGTTGTGTGTGAGGGGTATGTGTAGGTGTGTGTGTGTGTGTGTGTGTGTGTGTGTGTGTGTGTGTGTATGTGTGGAAGAGCCAAAGTAGCCTTTCCTGAAAAGTCTGCATTTCTCCCTGAGCCTGCTGCAGCTGTGTCTGACGCTGACCTTTCTGCTAAGCTGTATTCTAGGCTATGGGGGACGATGAGCTGGGCTATAGGGGAATGCAGTCCAAGGCGTGTCCTCCTGCTGGAGTGTTGACAGCTTTGCTGACACCTGTGAGACTTTCGAGAGGTTTCAGCCGGTTTTAACTGGGGGGGGGGGGGGGAGTGTGAGTCCAGTGGAGCCCAGGCATGTCTGTCATTCTCACGAAAAGGTCTAAGAAAGGCTCTCGCCCCCACTTCCTATCCAGAGTTCCCTCTTATCTGTTGCCAAGAGGCCTGGCCCCATAGCCTGCTGTGGCTCACGGCACCCCTGGGAAACTCATTGAGTGCACCATGGCCGTCGTATGTCCTGTTCGGTGCATTCGAAGAGCTGTTGGACTCCCCAGTCCTCCCAACTTGGCTCCAAGTACGACTCCGTACATCCTGGGTGCTCCTGTAATGCAATTCCGCTGTGCCCATTGTATTCCCCGAGGATCGAAAATTATATTACCGCTGAGAAAGTCGGGTCTGTTATTCCATAATTGTATTTCCAGTACCGTGTTGGTGGAGACCAGGCGCCCTTAATTTCTGCGGGCAGACTAGCTGACCTGATTAGCGTTTATACTAGCCAGAGGAAGCCATTTCCCAGGGAGGACCCATTCTCTCCTCACCCCCCCCCCAACGCGGCCCCTGAAGTCACTGCAGGTTCAGGGAGACACCCAGGAGCCCCTCCAGTCCCCTCTGGAGATGCAGAGTCTGATCTTTGAGAGTCCAAGTTGACTCACAGGATACAAGATATGAGAGTCCCCAACAAAGTACCTCAGGGAACCAACCGGCGTACACCTGGCAAGGACTTGCTTCTTCATTGCCGCCCCTAGCTGTTCAGAACACAGCCCGTGCTCATAGCCTGGAGAGGGCCGTGATCACATGACTTGGTGTTGGACAAGTCAGCTTGTCTAATTCTCACCTTTGTCCAGTGCAGCTGTGATTTGCCCATGGCGCGCAGGGTGAGTTTTACAGAGCTGCAGTTCCATCTGAGTCTGTCTGAATGGGAGGATAAAAGTCCTTGGCAGAGTCCTCCTCTCCTGCAGTGGGAGATTTTTGTCACAGACCCAAAGGCCTCTGAGGATGGTCCTAAGGACAATTGTGGAGAGATGTGGGGGAGCCGGAAGTCAGGGAGTGGGCATGGCTCGGGTGACCGAAATGCCAGACTACAACCCTTAAAAAGAGCAGCTCACGGAAGGCGGTTCAGGCAGGAAAAACACTGGCCTGGTGAGGTGGCACCTGTCACCAAGCCTGAGGGCCTGAGTTCAATCTCTGGGACCCACATGGTGGAAGGAGATGAACCCACTCGTGAAAGTTGTCCTCTGACCTCCATGCCCCCCATTGCACACATGCGTGCATGCACATGCATGTATGCAAGTACTCACACGCTTGCACACACACACACACACACACACACACACACACACACGAGAATGAGTGAACAAGGATAAGATTGAAGATATCACCGAAGAATCTGTTGTGTACAAGCCTCTAGCTGCCCAAAGGACCTTCTCCATAAGTAGTTCCAGGTCACTGCCTACTGATTATTTCCTGAACCTGGAGGGGGAATCTGGGGTATGCCTTGCAAATGGGCTTTGACGCATCCTCCTCCCTACCCTACCCGGATTCTCTCTCTGCTGCTTACTCTAAAGCCCTTCCAGGCAGTGGTAAAACACTACAAGCAAAGGACAGTAAATGAGTTCTGGCCCCAGTGATTTAAGCTTAATGCACATCTATTGAGTACTTAGAGTACATGAGGGGCTTTGCCTGATGCTTGAGAGGAGGGCAAGAGAGAGGGAGGCTCCCCTGAGTCCTGGGAACTGGGAAACTCAGAAATGGGAGACCCACTCTGGCTGAGTGGGGTGACTGTGGGAGATGGGACTCTCAGGCTGGAGAAGATGTTTCAGGGACAGGTGCAGCTCACCACTGCGGTCCAGTGAGTGGTGACTGCTGTCTCGGGTAGGGAGTGTTAGAGGAAGAAGGAAGACCCAAGAGAGCGTCTGTGTCTGCTTCAGGGTATGGTGGCCTTGTTTCCTGGTGTTGGAGACTAATGGTTTTTAAGGGATGACAGGGCCACGTGATCTGCAGTAAGATGATTCTGGAAGCCACATTGTAGTGTCAGAGGGACAGAGACACAAGCAAGAGGCCCGCAGAAAGGCACTCGAGCTTCGGTGGTAGAGGATTGGAGGGACACAACAGCATTATAGAGTCCACACAGACAGTGCATGGATGTCCGATCCAGGCACAGGATAGAGTTTTGCTCTCAGATGTCCTTTGTGCTGAACCAATGCTCACAGGGACCTTTCATGCACGTAGTCCCATGGTGGGTCTTCAGAAGAGGAACTGAGGTGGAGAGATGAGTCAGGGGTGAGGGGCACTCACTGTTCTTACAGAGGACCCTGGGGTTGATTCCCAACACCCACATCACAGCCACCTGTTACTGCCGTTCTGTGGACTCTGGCTCATTTCTCTGGTCCCAGCTGGTGCTGTGGGCACATGGTGCACAGATGCATGCAAGCACACATAAAGTGCACACATACATAAAGTGCACACACATAAAGTGCACACACGGAGTGCACACATAGAGTGCACATACATATAGAGTACACACATAAAGTACACACACACATAGAGTGCACACACATACATAGAGTGCACACACACATAAAAACATTTTAGAGGAAGAGGAAATAGGCAAGGAACCTTCCTTACCCCAGCTGTAAATGACAGTAAACACCACCCATGAATCTGCACCCAGGGAGGCTCGGCACTTTTCTGCACCTTGCGCAAGTATCACATGTGGTTCAGAGGCCCTGAAGAGATATCTGGGGCAGGACACTGAGTAGACAGAGCTTCGGCCAGGAGGAATGCTGCACGCCTGGGGCAGCCTGTTCCTTTCCTCTCCCATCTTGGGGCAGTCACAGCCAGACAACCAGCAACACTTGGCTTCAATCTCCAGGGATACACCGCACTCCCCGGGGACAGTTTTGGTTGTCATAGCTTGGATGCCTGGGCACTACTCAAGTATCCAAATGCATAGGAGAGTCCCTGTCCCCAGCAGAATTGTGGGAACCAAGAACTCTCCCTCTGGGGAAGGCCCCTCCCCCGCATGTGTCTTCCTCAGGCTGGGCTGTGGCCTGGAGGCGGGGTTAAGTGCCCCTGGAGTTACTGGCTTTCTTCCATAGCAGAGATGGGACCATTTGTAGCTATTTCACTGTTATTGGCTCAAACTCCAAAGGCATATTCGATGTGACATGCAGTCTCTCTTGCCTTCTAAAATTAAATTGTGGGAGTGTTTAATCATAATGTCATATTGGTTTGGGCTCAGTGTCAACCCTGTGGGTTTGAAGCGCCTGTGAGAGTGGGCCTCCTCGGGTTCCTAGCAGGTGTAGGGGGCGTGCTCAGCGCTGCACTATCTAATTAAGAGCGCTGTGTTTGCTCACGGTGTGGGCTCTCTGTCTCCTACATTTCCCGATGCTGGTCAGAAGCTGCCTGGTGCTGGGGAACGTGTCTCTGCAGGACACCTATTTACAGAGCCTGCATCAGGGGATGGCTGCCATCCGTGCTCTGTGAGTGCCACTCCTTCCCAAAATGGAGATGTTACTATCTGAGGGGTTCCCCCCCCCCTAACATTTTCTGAAATAGAAAGCCAAACCCCAGACTTGGTTCACAAAGAGTAATCAAGACCGCATTGGCAGCATATGTGCGTGGGGCAAGACTCGAACACTAAGTGTTAACTCGTGAGACAGCCCAGGGATGAAGAGCTGGAGACCCAGCTTCCCATGATGCTCGCTGATTCAGACCTGGCCTCTGAGCTTGTAAAAGGGACCTATGGACCAGGAATGGGCATAGGAAGGACCTGGGGCTTTCTCTGACTYTGACTCTGACTCTGTTTTGTGCAGCCGAAACAGAATCATAACAGAATTGTAACAGACAGAATTTATTTGGGTTCATGCTTCTGGAAGCCAGGGTTTAGTCAGCAACTTGAGGGACTTCCTACGCCACCATTACAGACCCTGGGTACAGTGTGAGAGAGCAGGAGAGGGGAGTGAGGGGAGTCCTGGAAGCCAGAGTCACCGTTCTCACAGGCTCCACGATGAACAACCCCGACCAATCCCTTCCTGGGGCTGTAGCCCTCCTGACCTTGGCTTTGACAGACCCCCACCCTCTCACATGACAGATACATTTCAGCAGGATTTTGGGATGACCTCCGCACTGTGTCAAGGTCAAGACTTTGCACTCACAGCCACGAGCATACATTTAGGCTCAAGGTCCTCAGCAACCCCTCAAACTGTGAGAAATGCCGTGGGGTCGAGGCAGCAGGGCGGCATCCCTCTCTCCAGACCCCAACACAAAGATATTTCTGAGGATTTATACAAAAGAGAGTGAGTGTCTGAGTGTCAAGTGTGCCGCTTCCAAGCAGGGTGTGGCCAGGAACAAGAGGAAGCTGTCTTCTGTGCTCTTGGTTTTTATTATTTTGTATTTGATGGTGTCCCGAGTAGTCTATGCTCGTCTGGAATGCCCGCATAGCTGAGGATGGCCTTGAACCCTGGATGCTTCTGCCTCTCTCACCTCACGTGCTGGCATGCACCACCACGCCTGACTCTCCATGTCCTTTTTTGAGCACAGTAATTGCACATTTTTCCCCTTGGAAACAAGGCAAAAAGAATATTTCCAATCAAATCTATTTAAAGATTATAGCACATCCTTGGTTAGAGCCAATTTGCCTTATTGGGATTTTTTTGTTGTTGTTGTTCAAACTGGTGCTTTTAGGAGATGGTGATTACTTACTTGTTGGTTCTGCTGAGACGCTGGAGTGCCCTCTCTCACACAAAGGGAGTCTGGCACCAAGACACTTGCCTGCAGCAGGAAGGGGCAGCCTGGGGCAGGAAGGGGCAGCCTGGGGCAAGTGTGGCTGGGACTCATTCCTTTAGACTTGCCTTGTTCAAGGATCCCATGCACTGCTGCATTCTGGGAAATCGGCCTCCAGATGTTTTCCGCAGGCTCTTGCTTTGCCTTACATCTTATGTACCTTGTAAAGTGGTGGGGTCATGGCTTTCTGTAAGGAAAGCCCTAGCTGGCCCTTCGTCAATTTCAAATACATCGATAGGCCATATGTTCTAATTTGCAAATTTAAAATACCATTTAGTGATAAAAATTTCCCTTGAAAGCTTGCTTCTGCAGAATTTCAAAGACACAAAAGGTGTGGCTCACACTTGAAATGTCAGCACATTGGAAGCTAAGGCAGGAGGATTGAAGTGAGTTTGAGGACAGCCTAGGCTGCATAGAGACCCCTCCTGGTGTGTGTGTATATGTATGTATATGTGTCTGTATGTGTGTCTGTCTACCAGAGTGTGGTATGCATGCTCATGTGTGTATGTGTTACATGTATGTATGTGTGTGCATATGTGTATTGTGCGCAGGTGTGTATATGTACATATGTGTATGTATGTGTGTATGTGTGTACACATGTATGAATGTATATGTATGTATGTCTCTGTCCACCCACATGTGGTATGTATGTATATGTGTGTTATGTATATGTGTACATGTATGTATGTGCACATATGCCTGCATGCATGTGTATATGCACACGTGTGTGTGAATGTGTATGTATGTGTATATGCATATATGTGTATGAATGTATATGTGTGTGTCTATGTCTGTGTGTATATGAAAGTATATGTGTATATAAATGTGTGTGTATGTGTGTTATACAGCCATATAGCTCTCCCAGGCGTTTATATAAACCTTCCCATTGAGCACATCACAGACTCACGGAGCCAGGCTCACCCACAGCCAGGCTGTAGAAGCAGCCCAGGTGTCAGTCAGCAGAGGCATCGCTGAAGACAATACAGATTTGTTTTCTGCCCCGACGGAAAATGAGGTTCAGCCTTTTGTAGTAAAATTGCTGCTTGGGAGCTAATCACATAAAGCAAACTGAGTCGTCCCAGAAAGACAAGCATTACGTGTGTCTTGTCATTGTGGTCCCAGACTTCAGGTGGGAATTACAGGAAAGAATTGAAACTGGGGAGCAGAGGGGAGGAAGGGGGTGCATGGGGACAGTGGGGAACGGGGAGAGAAGAGGGAACGGGTGGGAGAAGGGGGAACAGAGGGAAAGAGAGAAGCAGGGAGCAGGGCAACATTATGTACATGCATGAAAACAGCCTGGTGCGCCTCCTATGAGAATAATAACTTTAAAAGGTAAGAGAAAGAAATATAAATAACACACAAGGAGTCCTTCTCGGGCTTACCAAGCAGGACTGGGCTCTTACCGGACACCTGACTGCCTGCCGGATTTGGCATCTGCTGTCCACTGCCATGGTCTTGGTTCCTCACACTCTGAAACATGCAGCCAAGCCATTGTCCGAAGGTGGGCGTGGTTAGGAAAGGTCTGTGTGGTCAGGCCATAGTCAAACCCAGCTTTCCTGACTCCTCCTGGGTGAAAAAACCTGGGCCTGCTGGTGTGGCCCTTTGTCACCGAGGCTGTGTTTATGGTGGGCACCTGACTTCTAGTGATCCACACTCGCCGGGGACTCTTTGGTGCGATCCGGCTGTTTTAGGAGCCAGACTGCAGAAGTCTGCACTGTAGCTAAGTCAGCTCTCACCCCGCGGTGCACATGGCTGCCTGGGGCCTGTGTTCTGCTGGTGATTTTAGTGGAAGCAGCCTATCCTACTGCCACAACGTCATTGTCACTGCATTGAGGACCGACGGCATGTCTGGCTCGTTCAGGACCCAATCTATTCTGTGGCTAGGTTTTGTTTCCAGAAATGGCACGTGTTTGTGATCTCTGAATGTAGGTGTATCTTACTTTACCTAAATGTTGGTCAGTGCCTGTGCTGGTTATCAAAGCCATGTTCTGATAGAACTCTCTCTTCTCTCCACAGCCACAGCCCTTTCAGGCAACATAAAACCAAAGACAAGCACGAGATAGACCGCATGACCCTGACCGTGGTAAGACCATTATGGAGAGTTTCCGAGTCCCATAAATGTGCCATAGAATAGCATAAGATACCACAGGGCTGGAGAGATGGCCCGTGGATAAAGAGCTTGCCGCATAGACCTAGGCCCTGTGTTCTGATTCCCAGAACCCCCACGAAACCTGGATGCAACTGCTGCATCTGTAATAGCAGTATAGCCGGGCAGTGGTGGCACACGCCTTTCATCCCAGCACTTGGGAGGCAGAGGCAGGCAGATTTCTGAGTCCAAGGCCAGCCTGGTCTATAGAGTGAGTTCCAGGACAGCCAGGGCTACACAGAGAAACCCTGTCTTGAAAAAAAAAATGTAATAGCAGTAGAGCTACAAAATGTCTGGTGAGGATAGGGAAATCCTCAGAGGCCATGAGATGTGTGCAGCAAAAGCCAGTGAACACACCACAGGTGGGAGACAAATACAAAACAGATACAAAACCATGTAATACATAGTATATAGAATATTATAAAACAATATGTAAGACAAAAATATTATGAAACATAAATGCAACACTTGTAAAATATCACATACATAACATGAGAATCACATAGTTAAAATAATTAATGAAGATAACCGTTCCTAGTGGAAATTTTGAAAGGAAAAGAAACAAGCAGAAATACACACCAGGGCAAAAGATGAGAGTTGCAAATGAACGTTGAGATGCGGATGGTGGGGCGCAGACATGGCTGCCAGATAAATGAAGAGGTGACCCCCATACAGAAGAGGTGAGGGCTGCAGGCTCTTTAGACCTGCCAAAACCAATCAGTTACCATATGAGGTTTAATATTAATCTGTTGTGAATTTGGTTTGTCCCTTTCCTAAAGGGCAGCCTTGATTTGGGTATGAGGCCACCGTCTTAGGATGGACCGTTGAAATTTGTTTCTCCTCTCCCTAGAACGTACAGCTTCCAGATGCCTTCTCCCCTGAGCTGAGGTCCCTCTTGGAGGGTTTGCTCCAGCGGGATGTGAGCCAGCGGCTGGGCTGCGGAGGAGGAGGGTGGGCCATCTTTCAGAGTCTCCACTCCAAAGGAAAAGGCTGGTCTCTTGTATCAAGTCCTCACTAGGAGCCTTCATCATCCACTGGGGGGAGGGGTCGCGTGGCGAATTGGTTGGCTGTCCATCCTGTTGCCTTTACAACACCAGATGGAAATGCCCTAAGGGAGGAGATGTTTGCTCCTGTTCACGGTTTCAGAGGGGTCTGAAATCAAAGCAGGGGCCAGTCCTCAGTGGGTGGTGTGGGCGGGGCTTATAGCTCAGTAGGCAGTGTGGGTGTGGCTTGTAGCTCTGCAGGAAGCAGAGGTGGGGAATTGGAGGATTTTCTTCAAAGTAAATCTTTTCTTGGAGTCAAGCCCCACTTGCTAAAATCTTCAGCCCCTGCCCCCACCCCCAGTATTGCCAGCTGGAAAACCAGTGTTCAAACAGCTGGTGAGGGGAGGGAGGAAGATGGGAGAGGGGAGGGGGGTGTGGGAATAGGGAGAGGAGGGAAGAAGGGTGGGAGGAAAGGAAGAGGGAGGAGGGGAGAGAAGGGGAGAGGGAGGGGGGAAGAGATGAAGGGAGAAGGAGAGAGGAGAGGTGGAAGAGGGAGAGAAAGAAGGAGAGAGGGGAGAGGGGGAGAGAGAAAGGGAAAGAGAGAAAGGGGGTTTTCATTTTTTTCCTACCACATTCTGTGAGAACTGGGCGCAGCCCCTGTCTCTTCCTGTCTCCTGGGTCTGCTGTTTACCTGACCCGAGTCCTCCTCTTTCCTGGGCCCCCACCTTTTAGTCACAATGTGTTCCCAAGTCACTGCTCCTTAGAGAGGAGCCTTCAAACCAGCCTAATGTTGCAATTGTGCAGAGGCATCTGAGTCTCTGAGTGTGTGGCTTTATGCTGACAGCACTGCTCCTGATGCCTGGGGCTTCTCTAAGGCTGGTGTTCCTCAGCTCGGGAGATCGGCGCCATCTCCCCCACCCCACCCTGTTCCTGAGCTCCCGATCTCCTTTGTCAACCCTCTCTTCCCTTTGATTCCATATTTTACTCTCTGATCATTTAGATCCCTAACTCATTTTGTGTGTGTGTGTGTGTGTGTGTGTGTGTGTGTGCGTGCGTGCGTGCGTGCGTGCGCGCACGCTTACGCTTTTTAGCAATTTTGGTTTCGCAAATGTCAAACCTTCCAGGGCTTTTCCTCCTATTTGAATACATAGCTAGTTGTGAGGACTTGAGGATTCAGGGGTGGAGACAAAGTTTGGTGTGAGGGTGACTGTACATGCATGCATGTGTGTGTGTGTGTGTGTGTGTGTGTGTGTGTGTTGTGTGTGTCTTCTTGAAGAATTCCAGCCCTGATGTGCGCACACACACATGCACACACATATGCACATACACATGCATATATACATGTACATACACACATGCACATATACATGCATACATGCTCTCATGCACATGCACATGCATGCACACATGTACACACATGCACATACTCACATGCACATACTCACATGCACATGCATACATGCTCACACATGCACATGCATGCACACACATACATACATGTGCACACAAGTCTGGAGATCAGTACACGCTGCATCCATACCAGGGCAGTTGCTCTGCCACCTGCTAGCATTGCAGATTCCTCTGTCCACTCCCATCTACCTCTGCACAGCCCCTCTTGCTTGCCTCTCTGATGGGCATGTGTCTCTGTGCTTCACCCAGCATTTCCCATGACATCATGGAAGGGAAGAAGCCAGGCCAAATTCCAGCTCCCTAGGTAGTCTGCCTGTTGCATGTTCAGCCTGCTGTGTATAGGTAGCAGAAGGTGCAGGCAGGAACCAGACAAGGCCCCTCGAATGTTGTTGCTGAAGACATGGGTCCTGGGGTCCTTCATCAGCTCAGGACTTGACTCCGAGCACTTGTTAATGATTCAGGTCTGGGAGGATCTGAGAGGGAAACAGACACAGCAGTGTGCTGGAGGTGGTACACTGAGCACCAGCCTGGGAAGAGAAGCAGTCCTGGGTTTGAGCATTGTATGTAAGGGGCCTCAGAGGGAGGGAGGGCTTGGAGGGGAAGCATGCTGCTGTGGCTAAAGAGGGCAAAGGCTTTGGAATCTCTGGAGGTGCAGGAGGGGTGGGGGAAGAGTAACTCTGAGGGGCATTCTGAGTGAGTGCTCAAAGCTGCAAGATCTGGAGCCTGGATGCTTGAGTCAGGGCACTGCTGAAGACCAGCCCACAGTAGTCATTTCTGGTACAAGGAGACCTGGACTCAGCATGTGTCCTCTACTGTGTCAGCCTTCATCTTGACCTTCAAGGAGTTTGTTTGTTCAGCTGATTGGGGTGTCGGGGTACCCCACTGTGGAGTGGACATATACTGTACACATACTGTGGAGTTTCCATCTAAGTCAGCGCCTGAGGCTTCAAGATCCCTCCCTTTTCCTGTAATTCTGTCCATCATGGCTGATTGATACTTGTGGAGATACTTTAGCATGATCCTCTCTTGCATCGCTCTACTTCAAATGGTGTTGCATGCAACTACATGGCACAGATGTATATGTGTGTCTGTGGGAACTGCCAGGCTCTCTTAAGCTGCAGTATACATCTGGACAAATGGGACATCTTCCCAGGCCCAGTGTTGATGGCTCCGATCACTGCAGTGCTGTCTATGGTTTCTGAAAGACCATGCACATGCACACAGTTGCATACACATGTATACACACACATGCACAAGTACACACACACAATTCCATGCACAAGTACACACACAGAGTTTCATGCACATGTACACACACACAGAGTTCCATGCACATGGACACACACATGTGCAAATACACACATTCACACAGAGCTGCATGCACATGTACACACCCATGCAGACATACGCTATGCATATGTATATTGTACATGTGCATGCAACTCTCTGTCTCTCCGTGTACATGTGCATGCGACTGCGTGTGTCCGTGTACCTGTGACTCTCTGTGTATGTGTACATGTATATGCAACTCTGTGTGTGTGCACATGTGTGTACGTACCCAAGATTGATGGGTGTCTTTCTTGATGGATATATACCTTGTATCCTGAGGCAGGTTTCTCCCTAGAATCCAGAGCTTCCTGATTGGGTCTAGCTAGCTGCATGCCTAGGGCATCCCCAGTCTCCCCCTCTTGTTACCTTGCCAGCATGACATTGACACGGGAGTCAGTGATCCTGATCAGGGCCCCGTGCTCAAACTATAAGTGCTTCACCTCCTGAGCCATTTTCCAGCCTGCTCTTGGTTTCTGAATGAGCTGGAATATTCCTGTGGGAGACAGTTTGGTGCAGCAGCACCCGTCCTCAGGACTCACTCGCTCTCCTCTTCCCCAGGGCACAAGAGTTGAAGGAGCACATCTTCTTCAAGGGCATCGACTGGCAGCATGTGTACTTACGGAAGGTATCCCTGCAGACCCTCTGAACCTGCTCTCTGTGTCTCTCCACTGCTGGCTTCCTAACCCTGTCCCTCCAGAGTCCCCACCCACACCAATCCTGCCATGTAGACGTGTTTTGTCTGGACTTAGCACCACGTAGGGGACATCCATGGGGGGCAGGGGACTCCCACAGGGGAGGCTCCTCTTCCTTGTTTTCTTCATATAGACCACACATTCCTTAGTTTCGCATCTGTGGTTCAGCCAGCTATGCATGGAAAATATTCAGGGAAAGAAAACCACAGGTGTGCTGAGCACATGTGGACTCCGCCCTGGTCATCAGTGTCACAATGGCACAGACTGAACACTATCCACAGGGCATTTACACTGTCACCCAGAGATTAATGTCTACAGAGGGTGACATTGCACGGGCTCTGTGCAAATCCTCGCTGCTCATCTGTGGACCTTGTAGTCAAGCCATGGCCTGGAGAGGTCCTCTCAGCAGGTGCTGAGGGGCAACCATATAAGATTTTTGGCGATCTCCTCTCAACAAATGAGTGGAAGGCACAACACAGCGGCCCTCCAGATAACTGAGATGTGTGTAGAGTCAGACTCACGCGTGCAAGGAACATCTGACTGGAACGTCGATGCTTTCTGGATCCATACCAGCCCTTCCTAATTTTAAAAACTATTTATTTATTTATTTATTTATTTATTTATTTATTTATTTATTTAATGCCGGAGCGGAAACCCAGGCCTGTCTCCCACTAAGCACATCCTTTCCCATGGAGCCACACCCCTTCCCCCTCTCCCTTGTTTTAAGCTCTGCTGTATTCTCTTTGGTACAGGGAACACCCTGGTTGAATTTTTAAGATGTGTTTCAGTGTGACACCTGCTGCAGAGTAATAGCCGTTTCTGCAGGGAGGGGGGACTGCCTGCCCACCCTGCCATGCTCCAACCCCCGGACAGCCAGCACTGACGAGGGCCGGCATTGTGGAGCTCTGGGTGGGCCATGCTTTCTGGGCATGAGCTTTCTGAAGGCTGGGCTGTGTTCTTTATTATATAGACTGGTCTTGGGCTGGGATATACAGGTTAGCTAATAAGTGGGTCTTACCTATTCCTTGCATCCCGTAGTACCCGCCACCCCTAATCCCTCCTCGGGGAGAGGTCAACGCTGCAGATGCTTTTGATATCGGCTCGTTTGATGAAGAAGACACCAAAGGCATTAAGGTACACACACTTCCGGGTATGGGATTTCTGCTAAGAACCACTGTGTGTGGAGTTGGCTAGGGACTAACCTTCGCACCTGCTCAGCAAGCACGCTCCTAGGATGGAGTTACATTCCCCTCCCCCTCCCCAGCCTCTCAAGTCACTCTGTAGCCTATCGGGCTTTGAACCATGGGTTCTCCTCGGCCTTCCCAATGCTGTGGTAACAGGGGGGAACCCACCCTTCCTGTTCTGAGGAGAAGAAAATCCGTTAAACAGCCATGGCATTAGTCTTACCAGCAAAGCCTCGGCTGTGTCCTCTCCCCCAATCATTTCACGCTGCTGAGAGGCAGAGGGAGGGTTCCTGTCGCTATGACTGACATGCGATATTTGGCATTGAGATCCAACTTGAAGTGGGAGAACATTCCACCCAGAGCAGAAGAATGCGTGGCCTTCATGTTCCCAAGTCTAGGGTCTCCCTGTGTCAGGAGGACCTGTGTGGACAGCAGGAGTCTTTGTCCTTGTCAATCAAGGGTGAACTGGCTGTGGTCTCAGTATCATCCCCTGCATTCTCCAGACACTGGTGCATGACTCTGGTTTTCCAAGTGGAGACAAGACACACTCACAGGGAGTGAGTCATGAGGGAAAATTACCATCTTCAAAATCCCCAGCCAGCAGGTCACCGCCTGCCTTCCTGACAGCCTGTCATCTGCCCCTGACTCTGTTGGCTTATCCCAGGCCTGGCTCTTCTCTGCTGCTTGAGTGTAATCCTACAAGCGCAGTCACTTTCTCAACTAAAAGTGTCCCCCAAGCGCAGTCACTTTCTTGACTAAAAGTGTCCCCTCCAGCAGCAGACCATGCTTCTGAATGTCAGCCTCACACCTGCTGCCTGGAGAGAGAACTGCGGGTGCCATGGGCAAGTCTGACCAGTGTGGGGGTGAAGTGGAATCAGAGGCTAGAGGGAAGTGGGAGGAGCGTGGAAAATGGGAGGAGCATGAAAAATGGGAGGAATATGGAAAATGGGAGGAGCATGGAAAATGGGAGGAGCATGGAAAATGGGAGGGGCATATGCCAGACAGAAGCAGATGTGAGCCGGAAGCAGCTGTGCTCAGGGGAGGGGACTGACCCCAGGAGACCACAGGGTGTTACAGGTATGACCCCCCCAGTACGAAGCCTGTGTTGGACAAAGAGCCCACAGCCACGATGATGACCAACTCAGATCCACTTGTGTGAGGTTTGAATCAGTGACCCAGGGCAGCTGGAGGCCAGTGGGCTCCTCTAAGCCTCTTACACTTGACACGTCGGTGTGCAGGTACCGCACATGGTGGTGCTGCAGAAAGGTCGGTCCACTTCCAGAACCATCCAAACATTTTTTCCCATCAGATGCAAGGCTGCCTGTCAAAGGCGCTAGAGGCAAGATGGGGCTCAAAGATGATGCTTCTCTAGCCACGAGCCTCAGTTTCCTCACCCGTGTACTGGTGGTGGTTAAACCTCCAGGCATACAGTCAGTGCTTAACCAGCTAGTGTCTTCTATATTGTGGCTTTGGAAAGAGCATTGCGGGTGGGGGCGGGGTTGGGGGACAGGGAGAGCCACAGTCTGGGAGGGAGCGGGAAGAACTCCATCCTTTATGATTTAAAACAGCTGGAAAGATGTGGCTGCTCATTTTCGAGTGGACTTTTTGATAATTTTTTTTCTTCTGGCCTTGATTGAGAAATCCCTCCTTGCTTCAGTCACAGGTGTGTCCTGCCCTGCTGGTCTAGTTCATTATTAACAGCCTGGGCAAAGTACACACATGAACTTCCAAAAATTACCTCATGGAGGTGAGACCATGTGTCTGTAGACAGTGGTGATGGTTTTGGGAATGCACAGTGTGTGCGTCCACTCTGGCCAGGGACTTCCTAGGCTCTGCCACCCTAGGGGTGCCCTGAGAGCACATACATACACACAGACTTGTACACAGGCATGTGCATATATATGCATATATACATACAAACATGTACATAGGCACGCACAGATACATGCATGCACACACAGGTATACATACACATATATATACATATACATGTGTTCTCATAAACGTGTGCATGCATGCACACACACATGCATATACACACATACATACTCTTGTCACACTTAGAACAAATGAGGACTTCTGCTCTGGGCTTTATTTGGTCATTCGAATGGATGTGGGGTAAGTTCTGGCCCCTTCAGAGGCTCAGCCTCCCCTTTGCCTTCTAAACAGCCTGCCTGCTGCTCTCCCAGTCAGTCTTCTGTCTCCCAGAGGCAAGAGGAGGACTGCTCTCAGAAAGGTTGTTTCAACAAATGCAGTTCCCATTACCAGGGTTTAAGCTGTAAAGTCACTGAATTCTCCTGGCTTCCCAGTGAAGCCTGCCTCAGAGGATAGAACAGAGATATTTGAGTGACTTCAACTCTTGGAGGCCAAGTACCTGCACTCCATTCACGGTGCTGGGTGAGTTGGCAGATATCACCCACCGACAGAGATACTGGCAGACCGTGCCTACAGCAAGCTTTCCTTCCCTTTCAGATTATTTGAGGGAGATTGGTCAGCCAGCCTGACTTTTCTCCCTTATCAAGATTCTAAACACTATGCAGACCCGCGTTCCCATTTTTACAAACACAACACCTACAGCTGAAAGTCTACTTGGCTATCAAAATCTATTATTATTTCTAAATAAAGCCAGCATGTGGGGCTAGGAAGATAACATGCTTGTCAGTAACATGCTTGTCGTACACAAGCATCTGAGTTTAGAGCTCTAGCACATGTGTAAGACTTTGGTGTGCTGGTGCACACTTGTTACATAGCACTGGGGAGGCAGAGGGAGGCAGAGACAAGAGGAAGTCTTGCTAACCAGCTGGCTTACTCCGCTGCTGCTCACCCAGATTCAGTGAGAGATTCTGTTCTCTACATATAAATAGGTAAGTAAATATGGAAGACACCAATGCCAACCTCTGGCCTATATATACACACACACATACACTCATGTGCATGTACATGTACATACATTCTCATCCACAACACAATATACTCACATGCACACACATGTACATGCACACACTTGCACAAATACATGCACACATATATACATATATATGCACATACACATGCATACACACATTCTCACATGTATACATATGCACACATATGTTCATGCACACACATATGTATATGTGCACATACACATACATACACATGTACTTCCATACACATTTACATACACAGGAATAGATGTATCACATACACATACAAACAAAAATTAAAAAAAAATTTAAAAAATCGGCATATGTTCATTTTCATTGGCAAAAGTACTTGATGCTATTGAAGGCCAGGACTAGTCTGCATGGCTGGGAGCCATGGTAAAGCCCTCCCTGAATGTGGTCATGGTGGGGTCCCATGGCCTTGGTGCTGGCTGCCCTGCGTCTGGGAAGATGCTAGAGCATCGCCTCTTCTCTCCTTACACATCCAGCTCTTGGACTGTGACCAGGACCTCTATAAGAACTTCCCACTAGTGATCTCCGAGCGCTGGCAGCAGGAAGTGGTGGAGACCATCTACGACGCCGTCAATGCTGATACCGATAAAATTGAGGCCAGGAAGAAGGCTAAAAATAAACAGCTTGGTCAAGAGGAAGGTAAAACGCTGGGTCGCCCCTTGTTATTCCTGGCAGAGGAAAGAACACACCCAACGTGGGTTAGTGGACTGGAGTCACCAGGTGGGTAGAAGTGCCCACTGAGGAAGGCAGCACTGTCTCAGTTCTGGGGTACCCCCACCCCTGGAACCTTGGGAGCAGGCTTGAAAATTTAGTCCTTGGAAATAGTGCATCACATCACAGAGTCAGGAACAGGTCTGTGGAGATTCCAAAAGTCTCTGTGACAGGAGCATTCAGTGCAGGCACCAGCCAGGGTCCAAGACAAACACAGTAACAAATGCATTTTAAGTTTGCTCAGAAATGCAAGCCTGTGTCAGAAGGGCAGCTCTGTGCACCCCAACCCCTGCCTGTCTCCGCTGTCCTTTGCTCTCTCCCATCTCGGGGGACACGTGGGTCTCAACCTCTTGAGGGTGATCGGACTCTCCAGAGAGCTCCCAAGGGTGGGTGGGTTTTATCTCTTTTTATTTATTATTCCTGGCACCCACAAAGCATAGCCCGTGCCTAGCCCCCGTGGCACCATGGGCATATTGATGGTTAAGTGAGTGATTTTTATATAACCACCAAGGCTTTGATGAATGTTTTGAAACATCCCCCATTTTCCTTAAAGAATGCACCAACTTAGAGACACAGTCAGTGCCCACATGAGTCTGGGCTGCTTCAGGGAGCTGAGGATGAGTCTGCTATGGCTGCTACCTTAACCTTGAAGAGAAAAGGCCTGGCCTCAGAACGATTCACAGGATGAAAGTGGATGGAGGGAAAGACCCCTCCAGTAGCAATGGGACTTTGGAGAGATTTCATAATTAAACAGTCTCTGTTATTTGGTAGTCATTATTATACATATAGGTTAAAAAAAAAAAAAAGATGGATGGGGACAATCCCTGTCAGAGTTCTCAGTAGGTATTGCAGGTTCAATACCAAGAGCCTGGGATCTTCTGAACTCCCAGGTCCTGTGGGTCCAAAAACTGAGATAATGGTGTTCAAAATGAGTTACTCTGTAGAAACCTGTGCAGGTCCTCCATCCCCAGTGTTCAAAATGAGTTACTTTGTAGAGACCTGTGCCATTCTCCAGCCCCAGAGCCTGTTTTAGTGGCCCTAAAGTAACATTGTATCCTCACCCTCAGATGAGTTACTTTGTAGAGACCCCTGCCCATTCTCCAGCCCCAGAGCCTGTTTTAGTGACACTAAAGTAACATTGTATTCTCACCCTCAGATTACGCGATGGGGAAGGACTGCATCATGCACGGGTACATGCTCAAGCTGGGGAACCCCTTTCTCACGCAGTGGCAAAGACGTTATTTTTACCTGTTCCCCAACAGACTGGAATGGAGAGGAGAGGGCGAGTCTCGGGTGAGTCCCAGGGGTGGGCCCTGCACAGCCTTGGGGTGCAGCAGCTCCTGCATTCTGCTTTATATCCAATGTCTCCTAATGTCACAGAAACAAGGGTTGCTGGCATCTAAGTTGAGTCCCTTCTTAGAATAAGATGCAGGTGTCATTTGAAAGACTGAGTCCAAGTCTGGCAGCCTTGGGGGGGGGGGTGCAAATGGAGGCTGGAGGGAGGAAGGGGTGGGCTGGGAGAAGAGCAGAGCAGAGAGAGGGCCACCTCAGCTCGTTGCTCTCAGGACTGGAGACACCCCAAAGTGCCTCTCCAGGCCTCAGTTTCCTATCTATGAACCTGGAAACACAGAAAGCCTCGGAGCTCCCATGATTACTGTAAGCTTACCCAAGGCTAGGGACTGTAAACGAACTCACCGGTTGGGTGGTCTCCAGGGTCAAACACTGGGTATTCACTGAGAGGAATCCAGGGCAGCCAAGGGCACAGCCAGCTCACTGTGGGTGGGGAGGGATGCTGACTCAGGGCGGCCTGTGCTCTCTCAGTCTCTCCTCAGGTCAGATTACACGAAGTGTCACCCGTGGGCTCTATGTAGGGTGGCTAGGACACCAACCCATGCAGTCTACATCCTCCTGGGAATCTGTAGGCAAATTCCACAGTCCCTCCGAGCCTTTCTCAAGTTGCTGTTAGCAAAGGTAGTCAGGCTGTTTTATTAAACAGTTACCATGAGAGGCCTGAGGAGATCCCCCCCCCCCCCGTGGTGATGCAGGGAGGCGGGATGGGGTTCCACGTTGTGAGTGCAGGTGTGGTACCAGGGTCAGGTCATGGTTTGTGTGGGTCGGGAAGCTGGACTGAGGCTCAGCAGTGCCCCAGTCCGTGAAACCAAGCAGGAGGCTAAACTCCTTTATCCTGACTTGGAGCCATGGCTTTGATAACTGCTGATGGAGTCCAGGGTAATTATGAACGATGGCCTGTGGCCACCTCCCTGCTGTCCCAGGAGGCCCTGTGAAATTAAAGTCGGGTGTCTCGTGGGTGCCCCAAGATGCAGCTCCGCATTGTCGGGTGTTGAAGTGTTTTCTTGGAGCCTGGGCAGGCAGTCTTCTACAAGCCTCACGGAGGAGGCCACAACAAAACTGTCTCTGTTGTAACAGAGTTTGTCTCTCTCTCCCTTGCTGTCTCTCTCACTATCTCTGTCTCTGCATGTGGTCTGTCTCTCTGTCTCTGTTTCTCTCTGCCTCTTTGTCTCTGTTTTTCTGTCTGTCTCAGCCTCTCTCTTGCATCTCTGTGCCTCTGTCTCTGTCTATTTCTGTCTCTCTGTCTCAGTCTCTCTCTTGTTTCTCTGTGCTTCTCTCACTGTCTCTCTCTCTCTCTCTATGCTGTCTTTCTGTCTGTTTCTCAGTCTCTTTCTGCCTTTGTCTCTGTCTCTCTGTCTCTCTCTGACTCTATGTCTCTGTCTTTGTCTCTCTGTCTCTGTCTCTCTTTGTCTGTCCCTCTCTTGCTCCATTCACAGTTCTGTGTGAAGCTGGGCAGTCCCTGAGGTAGACCTGTCAGAATGAACAGAGCAGAGGCATATGGGAAGTTCTCACGATGCTTATTTACTCCAGATTTTTGTAGAATTTATCTAAAATATAAACAACCTCCCCCTGTGAGGAAGACAGTGCTCAGTGGCCTCCTGTGGAGCCATCACACCTAGATTCCTGTGAGGATCCTGTAAGAATGTCACTTGCATTTAGGTCTTTTGGACACGGATCAAGATAGCTATAGTGTCTTAGCCCCACCCCAGCTCTCGCCTACCGTGCTCACTGTCCTGATAATGGCTGGACAGTGACAGATGCTCCTGTGACATGTGACATGGTCCTGCACGTTCACAGTTGCCCAGATTGAGACTTATCCACAGTGCCAGGCCACCGGCCCTCACAGAAGCATGGCTTCCCTGGTGTTTCACTTTGAACTTGTTTTGTATGTCATTGTGGCCATTCTCCTTATTTGTAGACTATGTGCCAAGAAAGAAAAAGTAATGCCATTTGCTTTTGAAAATGCGCCCTTTGATCTATCCCAATAGCTCGCCAAATACCAACGTAATCGTTCACTATTTGTATTTAGCAAAATCTCCTAACCATGGAACAGATCACGTCTGTGGAAGAGACCCAGATTAAAGACAGAAAGTGCATTTTACTCAGGATAAAGGGAGGGAAGCAATTTGTCTTGCAATGCGAGGTAAGATTTTTTAATTAATTCATTCACATCCCAGACCCCCTTACAGGGTTCCTCCCCATCCCCTTGCCCCTTCGCTTCTGAGAGGGTATCTCCCCCCACCCTGGTGCATCAAGTCTCTGCAGGATTATTCGAAGTAAATTTTTATTGACATCCTCTGTACATGGCTCTGGCCATTGTCCCCAGGCTTCCCCTTGTCTCTCTCACGGATTTAGGAGTGTGAGGTTTAGGTAAATGAACCCTGGTATACTGAGGCGTGTGCACATACACGTGTTTACATAGAGCAGAGGCAGAGAAGCCTGTAGAACAATGTCTCCCTTTAGCCTGTTGTTGAGACAGAGTCTTGCTATGTATTCCGGGGTGGCCAGGAACTTGGGTCTCTCCTGGCTTTGCTTCCCCTGCACTGATACACTCCCTAAGTAACTGGAACCACCTTAGACCTGTGCGAGGTCATTTCAAAGTATCAGATCCCCCCCCCCACAACTATTATTTTATAGACTGTGGTTTCAGGACCCAGAGAAAAATCCCCAACTAGATTAAGGCAGTAGATAGACAGACAGACAGACAGACAGACAGACAGACAGACAGACAGACAGAGTGCAGGAAGTCCACTGTGAGAGCTCAGAGCTGTCTTTCCCTCTGTCTCACCAGGTTCCAGGGGACCTGAAGGGAGGGGTCAGGCTTCAGAGCAGGCAGCATATGTCCAGTGTCAGACTCCATTTGTAGATACTGTTGGCAGCTAAGCAGTCACACCCCAATTCTCACCTCCATCTCTGTGCAGAGTGACCCCGAGTTCGCACAGTGGCTGAAGGAGCTGACATGCACCTTCAGTGAGGCCCAGAGACTGCTGCGCCGCGCCCCCAAGTTCCTCAACAAACCGCGTGCCACCATTCTGGAGTTCTCCAAGCCACCACTGTGTCACAGAAATAGCAGCGGCCTCTGAACCACAGAGCAAGCAGGGCCTGAAGGAGGGCACCCCCGTCCCCCGGCTCTTCAGTCCAGGAGTGAAGTGGAGCCACGGGAGCCGTGCGGGGCTGAGACACAGTGGTTCTAAGCACTGGGCTGTTCCAGGCGGAGGAGGCCCATGACACCAGGGTGGCCCTTTGGGAGCTGGGACATCCTCGGAGCCAGCCTATCCACACTCGAAATTACTGAAGAAGCAGGGGCATTTTTCTGTGCACCCTCTCACTTTGGTATCCACAGACCCAGAACGTGAAACGCTCCTTACCTGTCAAGCTTTTATGTCTGGCCGGGGCATATCCGGGGTGGGAGCACGGTCTCCAGGACTATGGTCGCCTGTCCTAGGCATTGCTGTATCTGAGTGCCTGCCCGAGGCGAGGGGGTTGAGGCTCCAGATCCTGGAAGAGGATCTCTATAGGTCAGGGCTGACGCCTTGCTGTCTCTGAAATGATGAGGTAACCCGTGCACTTCCCGCCTCTGATGGCTTCTTTCCAGAGATGACAGTCAGAGGGAAGAGGTGGAATGTCTCCTTGAGGAAACTATGGCACCCATCATGGCCATTTCTGGTGGACACAATCAGGACTTCAGGCAGGACATAGGTAACCCACCAGACAGTGTCCCCCCATGCATGGCGTGCATGAACTCGGGGTCACCATTGATGGTTAGATCTATGACAGATTTTCTTGCTTCCCATGTTTGACCTGGGGAGCATCTGAGGATGTACCCAAGATAGAGAAGAGTTGCTGCCTTGCCTTTCAGTATAATTTATAATGATCTCACACTGGTGGGTGACAATGTCCACGGGTCCCCTGTGCACCCTGGCATGCCCCACACCCTCTGTCACTAATGCACTGTGCGCTGGGTTATTCTGACAGGGCAGCAGTTTGCCCAGCCCCCCTTCCCCTTAAAGGCGGTTTTCTCTGCTGCTGCCCTGAATAAATGCTGGGGGCCCCGTGTCACCACACAGAGAAGCACTCTACAAGGTCTCTGCAGTCTTCTCCAACTCCCTGGGGGTGGTGTTCCTGGGTCTCTAGATGAACTCCTAAGCACATAAAGAAACCTGACAGCAGAATTCTTTGCGTTCTGTCCTGGATCTTCCTGACAGTTCCCAGTGTGTATTATGTTCCTGTGCTGGGGAAAATAAGGTGTTTATTTATTTGTATCTATGGTTTTTAATTTCGATTACCTTTTGAGAGCTTGGAAGATAATTTACCGAGAGGGTCTGTTACTCTGCCGGTGCACGAGGGACCTGTGAGACTCTGTGCCTGTCTCACCGCACATGCATTTGGGGTTCAAGTTCACATACAGTGCCACTGTTCATTGCCTCCATGGTAGGAATGTGGCGTCACCTGGCACGGGCACCCTGCTTGCTTAAAAGACTAATATTCAGACTATGCTACACACACACACACACACACACACACACACACACACACACACACACGTACTTAAGTACTGTGGTTACTGTGTAGGCATGGTTAGAATGGACAGCTCACACATGCTCAATCAGACCTGCAGGGGTAGGGGCTGTATCTCCGCCCTCTAGGGCATATAGAGCCCCATCCCCACCCCTCCACATTGAGAGGGGGCTTGACCCCAGCAGGTGTTAGGCTAGCTGTAACAATCTCTTATTGGGGTTATAGCTTTACCAAAGGCTTTTAAGATGGCACAGGACCATAGCATCCTGCACCTGCACAAAATCACGCCAGACTGTCACAGATATCATGTGTTATTATCTTGGCCGAGGTTAATTTTAAGGCTCCTTCCCTTTTAGAAAAAGAAGTGGTTGTGGGTGTGGGTATGGGCGTGTGGGGGTCTCCTATGAGTTCTCCTGCCTCAGACTCCCAAGTAAACCATTTTGTCCCCTCAACCCCATTTCCTTCGAGGACAGGAACGAGAGAGGGCAGATGGCCCCTGGCAGAGTCCTAGAGATTCACACGGGCTGGTGGTGGATCTGTTAATGCCATCTCAGAGGCCGACTTTCTACCCGGGCATTGGCTAGGGTGTGTCCTAGGCCCATAGGGTGGACGGAGAAGCCAGCCGATGGCTGTTTGAGAGTTCCCATCACGCGGGCAAGTCCCTAGATGCCTCTTGTACTCAGACCATTAACAGGACGAGCCGTGCATTCTGCTGACGTGGGTTTCTGGACTGGAGCGCTTACCTTGGTGGAGGATGACCCAACCCACGGGATGCCAGTTTTATACAATTATGCTCGACGTAGCCCTGGTTTCATAAAGCAAGAATCAAGGAATAAAGCCGAAGGATAGTAGATTATTTTTAAACCGCTATGTGACACACACCAAAATTAAAACCTTTGGCAAGCCCCAGTTTGTTTATTATTTATTTTAATCTAAACTACCCTCTTGTCCCTGGGGCGCCCTGCTTTTCCTCTGGGTCATAATTGTGATTGTTTTTTTTAAACCAAGCCCGTGGAAATTGTCACACTGTAGTGGTCGACGGAGGAACCTGTCTTGCTATTGATACAAGAATGTGCACATCGATGGGCCCATTGGCTGACATTACAAACTATGTGTAAAACCAGCCATGATGGTGGCCTACCGGGGAGAGATGCTGCAGCCTCACAAGCCCAGCCCTGATTGGCAGAGGCATGAGGCTTATGAGTTTGAGGCTAACCTGGGCTACACAGCAAGCCTCTGCTTTCAGAGCACCAAGGGTTACAGCAGTAGCTCTGGGCCAAGGTCTTGCCTCCTGTGTCCAAGGATCTGGTTTTAATCCCCAGAGAGGGTGGGCAATGGGCAGCAGACTGTTAGCCAACAAACAAGATTTAGCTCCAGGGGTCGCCTTGACCTTGGCTATGTGTCTGTGAGAAGCAGCTGTTCTGAGGCCCCACTAGCCAGGATTGTTCACCCGTGGGCAGAGGGGCAGAGCTACTCGGGACAGGAACTCGCCGGTTCAGTGGTAGGGTAAGGACAGAGGGAGAAGGCTTGGTTGGCTGACGGAAGCCACATGCTTGGCATGATGACCCACCAAGGACGGGGTGAGAGAAGCTCAAGGGACACGCCCTCGGAACCCCTGAGGGGTTTTGCACTGCTTGCTTGCTTTGTTCCTGAGGCCGAGTTGCTCCCATCAGAGAGGTGCCACGTGTTCTTCGCCAGACGTTGCCGGGAAGTCCCTCATCGGTGGTACATCCTGGACACCGAGCCTGTCACCTGACCCTGTGGCTGCGTAGCCCAGGCAGTGTGAAGCTGCGACCTAGTCGCTGTCCTTGAACAAGCTGCGGAGGGGCGTGTGTCCAATTTAGATCCGGTGAACCCCAGAATGACACCCAGCCTTCCTACAGGTTTGACTCCATTTCTGCTTGGAACTTTCATAATTTAAATTTAAAAAGAAAAAAAAATCTTTTTCCTTGAGTGAGGTTTACTTGAAAGTCGCAATTGCTCAATAGGATCGCTTGCTTTAACCTCATTGGTTGGTTCAGGCCTCTTTTCCTTTGTTGCTATGGGAATGAAGAAGAGTCGAAAGCCTCTTCTCCTTGGTTCTTGGTGGACATTAGCAGTTCCTCTGTTGGGTCCCTTTGTCTACTTAGAAGAGTAAGAACACAGCACAGTATCTCAGACCCGCAGACACTGAGACAGGAGGATGACAAGTCCCAGGACATCCTGGGCTAGGGGAAACTCTGCCGTAGAAACAAAGAAACTAAAGGACTGAGTTGTTTCCCGAAGCAAAACGTGTGACGTGACGGCTCCTACAGGCAAGCAGGAGATGCTGTGTTCCCAAGACGTAGGGACCCACACATGTTAAATGGCCTTTAATTAAGAAGCAGCCGCAGAGACTGGGTTCAAAGTGTTTGCCTTTCGTGAAGCAAAGACTTCCTTACAGCTGACTCAAATCTGTAGCCCAGAGTTAGGTCTCCAGGGTCTGAGTCCTTCCGCGTCCCTTTCTGTCTCACCCGAGATGTAAAACATCTTTGACAGCAGCTTGGGGATAGACCCGTCATTCTGATTCTCAACCGTGATGTTTTTCCCCATTTCCTTGTATTTTTACCTGCCCTGTGGTTATATGCATCATATGTGGTTTATAAACTCAACACTGGCTTGTTTTTTTTTTTCAGTTCTGTTATTAAATTATATTTTTCTATGTTTTAAGTAATAGCAGATCTGGCTTCTTCTGGTAACAGAGACGGATGGACCTGTAACTAGGAGACAAGAGTTCTATTTTAGCACAAAAGCATTTTATATTATTTATTGAATCCGTACGTGCGTTCCCATGGAAACCATCTGTATTTCTGCTTCTTGTGATCTGTATAGTTTGTTATTTAAAGAGAGACAGCAGCCTTTTGTGTTGCGGAAACAATAAACCGGAGCTCCTATGAGCGGTGGCTCGAGGCTGACATCTCATTTCCCTCACGTGGGCTGTCCTGAACCAAGGCACGCATGTGGCTTTTATAACGCGTTGCAGGTGGGCTGCTGGAAATTGATCTTTTCTACCTCTTCGACGGCCATCAAGGGTGCTGCACCCCGAGCTGACCACTGAGCACTTTGGAGAATGAATGAGCTTCGGAGTCAGTCCCTCAGGATGCTGATCTAGATTTAAAGCCAAATAGCTCCCTTCCCTGCCTAGCGTGGCTTGTGGGAGCCAGGATGCCAGCGAGCCTCAGTGTAGTCCATCTGTGCGGTCATCCTTCCGTCTTACTGGTCTCCATGTTCAGTAACCATGCCAGCACAGCCCTCTCTCCCTCTCTTTTATCCGTGACAAGTTGGGTTTTAAAACTACTCCAAGGAAAAGCTGGTTTAAATGTGCCTTTTGACTCCTTTCTATTCAGAACAGTGTGGAAATAACAGGATCATAGTGGCAAACACACCTAGGAATGACCCTGACGGGCGCCGTTTCTTATTTTTAAATGGACCCTTTAAATGCCGATAATGGGCAGCTGTGGATGGGAAGTCCAAGGATCTAGTAGTTGCTCAGTCCCACGAGGCTGGCCGTTTCACCTGGTCTTCTGTAGACGCAAATTCCAACAGATGCACTGGCAAGTAAGCGCACGCAGGTGAAGAAGAGTGAGTCTTCCTTCTTCCAACGTCTATGTAGGTCTCCTGCAGAAGGCGTGGCCCAGATTAGAGGTGTGCATCACCATGCCTGGATCTGGGACTTGCTTTGTCCCAGGCTGACCTTGAACTCTGAGATCTGGCTTCAGTCTCCTGGGATTCAAGGCGTGTGGTACCTCCCCTGGGCCTAAGCTTTTCGTGGCCACCATGCCTCAAGACCTCCATGCCAAAATCCAGCTGCGAAACTTGTGTCTTCCAGCCTCAAGATCTGGATCACAGGTGAGCCCTGCAATTCTGGATTGCAGTTCATTCCAGATAGCCAAGTTGGCAACCAGGAATGACCGTTACGGCCCCCTGACAGCATCTCAGGGGCAGTCGAAGCAGTTTCCACGTGAGATCATATGTTGCTCCAAGTCTTTGTTCATTGACCCTGGGTAGGGCATCACAGTCAGTCTGTATTATCGTCACCAGTTCTGTGTGTGGTACACACAGTCCACATCACCAGTCCCTGGCCCTGGGTGGGTACCACAGTCTGTCCATACAGACCTGTAGTACAGGTCTGGAACAGCCCAACTGGTTTTCTATGTAGGAAAATCACTCCCATCAACCACGATAAAAATGATCTATATAAAAGATGCCTAACCAGACATCTGACCACTGTCTGTCAGTGAAGACTGCACCAAGTTGCCACAGTATCGGTGACTCAATGTAAAGGATCCTGACTTTGGGTGACATGGGATGATTCTGTGATGAAGGAGTGGAGAGGCATTGCCGCCGATTCCATAGGTCTCCTAGTACAGCTGCTTGCCCAGTCTCAGGCTTTTGGAGCCTCCCAAACCTTTCAAGATGGGGTTCTAGGCCAACATGAAGAGGTCCATCCTGCCAGCAGCATGTGGGAAACTGTGGCACACCCCCAATCTGCTTACAGGATGACTTGGGTTCCCTTCTTGTAGTGGTTATTACTGGTTGTCAACTTGACTATCTCTCGAATGAACTCTGACCTGGATCTTGGCTTGGAGATCTTGATGCATAGTGGCCATGAATCCCAGAAGGTTATGACAGGGAGATCTCTGAGTTCAAGGTCATCTGGGACAAAGCAAGTCCCAGATCCAGGCGTGGTGGCACACACCTTTAATCTGGGCCACACCTTCTCTTGGAGACCTTCATAAGGACATTGAAAGAAGGAAGATTTTCTCTCTCTTCTTCACCTGCTTGCCTTGTGGGACTGAGCAACTGCTAAATCCTTAGACTTCCATTCACAGTGGCTGCTGACCATTGTTGGGAGTTGGACTACAGACTGTAAGTCATCAACAAATTCCCCTACTATGTAGTGGCTACCCATACCTTCTGTGACTCTGGAGAACCCTAATACACTTCCTGTATAGAGAACTCCTTCCTAGCATACTGCCCCTGCTCCACGGAAAAGCGCTGAGTGGCTCTTACAATGCACGCCCCTTTAAGCCAAAGCTCCAAGCCTTGGCTGCTTGGGCAGGACCATCTGCTGGATCCACAATCAGGGGTCAGCTAGGTACTTCCTGTCTTTGAGCTGGACAGGAAAAGCCCCGTCTCTTGCTAATTAGGGAAGAAAGGAAGTCACCACTGGCCTGGCTACCACTGAGCCTCCCTGGAGTGTCTTAGTGCTGACTTTATAACTCTTCAGCCAGTAGCTGGCAGGAGACCCAAGTCTGGTCTGTGTAACCGTCCTGTGGTCCTTGTGTGAGCTGACATGTCTGTGACGAAAGTTGAAGAGCTCCTAGTCCTCTGGAATGCCACAGAAATCCCATCACCCCCTAGGTAATGACATGAAAGGGAACTGGCTTCCCTCCAAGGACACTCAACTCATCCCCAGCCAGTCACTTTAAATAACCTCTACCCATATCACTTTGAATAACAGTCTCTCTCTCTCTCTCTCTCTCTCTCTCTCTCTCTCTCTGTGTGTGTGTGTGTGTGTGTGTGTGTGTGTGTGTGTGTGATGTCTTGGACTTGTTTTACTATGGGAGAATCCATCTGTAGCGTTCGGAGGATATTTTTCACCAGGCTGTCTAGCACCTAGAACAATAGCAGTGTGGAGAAGCTTTCATAAGATATTATCACGTGAGGTGGAGTGCCACACTGTGGGAGTTCAAGCCTGGAAAACATTTACACGTATCAAGCACCACGGGAGGGGAGGGTCACCCACAGCAGGGGTCGCATAACCTGAGCGGTCACGGTCGTTTGCTTCCCTCCAGCTGCCCAGTATACATTCTGGTTAGTCACATGAGACCCAGGAACCTCCCACATGACTGGACCAACAGGCACCTCAGAGCCTGCCTTGAGACCAGCCCAGAAATGAGTCTACTCAGGTGGCCTGTGGGTCGGAGAAGCAGGGAGTTGACATGCTGTCTCTTCCCCACAGCAGCTTTGGGGTGGCTGTCCCCTCAGCTGTCAGCCTCAATCTCCTCTACCTGGCGCCCCAGCCTTCCCCATTTCAGCCTAAGAGGCTGGTCCTGCCTCCAACCCCTCAGCTCTCCACTCTCCTCGTCAGTTTCCAAAGTGCTTCTGTGACCTTCTGTCCATAGACTCTGTATTTTTCAGGGTTCTCCAGAGTCACAGAAGGTATGGGTCGTCTCTATAGTAAGGGAATTTATTGATGACTTATAGTCTGTAGTCCAACTCCCAACAATGGTCAGCAGTCGCTGTGAATGGAACTCCAAGGATGTAGCAGTTGCTCAGTCTCACAAGGCACAGAGTAGAGAATCTTGCTTCTTCCAAGGTCTTATGTAGATCTCCAGCAGAAGGTGTGGCCCAGATTAAAGGCATGTGCCACTACGCCTTTAATCCCAGATGACCTTGAGTTCAGAGATCTCCCTGTCGTAATCTGGAATTCATAGCCACTATGCCTCAAGATCTCCATGCCAAGATCCAGGTCAGAGGCTTGTATCTCTCAGCCTCCAGATTAGGATCACAGGTGAGCCTTCCAGTTCTGGATTGTAGTTCATTCCAGATATAGTCAAGTTGACAACCAGGAACAGCCACTACAGACCCTTTTATCCTCTCTGCATGGTGAACAATTTGAGAACCCCTTCTGCCTAAGTTTCTGGTGTCACGCCCAGGGCACCTGTCCTAGTTGCTTTCCATTGCTGAGAAACATCATGAGTGAAAGGAAGCTGGGAAGGAGAGGGCTTATTCCAATTCTCAGGTCATAAAGTATCCCAATGCATCACAATGCATCCCAATGCATCCCAATGCATCACAGTGTATCACTTAGGGCAGGAGATGAAGCAAAGGCCACGGAGAAACCCTGTTTACTGGCTTGATACCCATAGCTTTCTCAGCCTGCTTTCTTATACATACAAGACCACCTGCCTAGATGTGGCACCACCCACCGTGGGCTGGGTCCTCCCATAACAATCACTAATCAAGAAAACACTTGTCAGCCGGGCGGTGGTGGCGCAAGCCTGTCATCCCAGCACTTGGGAGGCAGAGGCAGGTGGATTTCTGAGTTGGAGGCCAGTTTGGTCTACAGAGTGAGTTCCAGGACAGCCAGTGCTACACTGTCTCGAAGAAAAAAGAAGAAAGAAAGAAAGAAAGAAAGAAAGAAAGAAAGAAAGAAAGAAAGAAAGAGAAAGAAAGGAAGGAAGGAAGGAAGGAAGGAAGGAAGGAAGGANAGAAAGAAAGAAAGAAAGAAAGAAAGAAAGAAAGAAAGAGAAAGAAAGGAAGGAAGGAAGGAAGGAAGGAAGGAAGGAAGGAAGGAAGGAAGGAAGAAAAGAAAACACTTGACTATAGACTACTTTCACGGGAGCATTTTCTCAATCATGGTTCCTTTTTCCTAGACGACTCTAGCTTGTGTCAGGTTGACAGAACCCAACCAGCACAAGGACCCTTCCTGCAAAGTTCATGCAACGGAGTCAAATTCACAATGATAGGCAATAATGGGCTATGGCGAGGTGGAGCTCTGGTGAAGTGGAAATTTCTAGTTTCTTTGGAAACTCAGTTGTGTCATGATATTCTTCTGGAAGCTGTCTTGTGAGAGGATGCTTTGCTGGAGTGACACTTGAGAGGGTGCATGATGTTTGGAAGGAGTATGAATGGAACCCCACAGTGAAAGGAAGCTCTTGCATCGTGACATCATGCAATGCTTTGCTGGTCTTTTCTGGTCATGTGTAACACTTCACTGGTCTCACTTCTTAGCTTGTCTTCGCTGGTCTTCCCTTTGTAGAGAGGAAAAAGTCAAAAAACATCTTGTGGTATTCTGGCTAATTCTCACCACTTCTTTTGGTGCTAATTCTACAGAGCCTTATGGTTTCTGCTGGATGAAGCCGCTGCTGCTGATTCATGTGTGGTGTTTGCTATTAGACTGGAATGCTGTTATCCTGACAAGGAAGAGTGGAATCGCCCCTAAGAACTAGTCCACAACCTCCTTTTCCTATTGACCATCTTTCTCTCCAGTCTCTAGTCAGTGGGTTAGAAGGGAGGTTGGAGCATTCAACCCTAAATAAACTAGGTTTAGAAAAAAGATCTAAGCCTGCACTCCTGCAAAGCCCTTCCCTTCCTGAGGCCTGGGATGGGAACTCAGAGATAGTTTCTGAGCCTTGACACTCTGCATTAGTTAGGGTTTTACTGCTGTGAACAGATACCATGACCAAGGCAACTCTTATAAGGACAACAATTAATTGGGGCTGGCTTAAAGGTTCAGAGGCTCAGTCCATTATAAGGCGGGAGCATCCCGCACCAGGCAGGCATGGTGCAGGAGGAGCTGAGAGTTCTACATCTTCATCTGAAGACTGCTAGTGAAGACTGACTTCCAGGCAGCTAAGATGAGTGTCTTATAGCCCACACCTACTCCAACAAGGCCACACCTACTCCAACAGAGCCACAACTTCTAAGAGTGCCAGGCCACGCCTACTCCAACAAGGCCACACCTACTCCAACAGAGCCACAACTTCTAAGAGCGCCACTCCCTGGGCAGAGCATATACAAACCATCACTCTGAACCTAAGAGACCAAGCTACTCAGCATGGGGACCATCAGGTGTCATGGCAAGTTCAATTGCACTCTGTTATCTCCATGAATGCCAGCACCCAAGCCCCACAAATTAAAGTGTCTCCAGACATTGCCACAGGTCCTTTGGGGATAAAAGGAAACAAAATCACTCCCAGCTGAAATCGACCAGTTTACAAGAGGATGGTTTATGCGAAGTTGGGCTTCAGACTGGGCGGGACTATGTGAGTGTTGAGGTTAGGTTTAGTGTCCTGGGCTCTGGCTTCCCTGAGATGGCAGTGGCCTAATCACAAGGCCAAGACATATGCATGACACCTTACTACTGGTGGTCACACTACCCTGAGCCCAAAGTGGAGGACCTGTGGCCACTAGACTGGCAGAGGGGGACCTGCCCAGGGTCTCTGACACAGGTCAGAGTCACGTGACACAGTGGGGCAGCTACAGGCAACTCTGTGCTTTCCCTTCTGTGCAGCATGAGCTCACAGCTTTGATGGCACTGTGCCTGCCAGGCCACAGTTGACCAGGTCACCCATGGTCACCTGGGCACGGAGAAGAAGCAATGGTGAAGATAGTGGATTTCAGCCACCTTGGTACCTCATGGGTGACCTTGACCACTGTCATGGTCCAATCAGATCTTCTTTCATAGGAAGATTTATTGGCCCTGTGGCTTGGGTACTGTCATCGAAAGTCTCAGCTGTCCTCTCTTTGGGGACGGGCCCATGACCTTTCATGAAGCTCTGTTTGACGCTGGTGTAAAGGGCTGTTCCCCCACCCATCCCCCTTCCAGAACTGCAGCAAATACAGATCCAGAAAATGAACTGGGGTTGGCCGAGGTGGTCCTGCAACATCCCTGAGCCCAGTTCCAATGCTATTCCCAAGCCTCCCACGCTGACTCTGTTTCCTTTCTTGGGGCTATGTCGCAAGGAAGCCATTTTGCAGCTTTAGTGCAGGACTCGAGGGATCCTCTCAGAGACTGATGGAATGGGCGGGTCACATCCTTGTAGGATGGGAAATGTCAGGTGGATGGGGGTGGGGCTCAGACACTGGTTCACTGGACCATCTGAGCCCTCACCTTTCCTGTGGAAGTGGCTGGAGACGGGATGTCTGAGACAGAAATGTGTTTGCTGGCGGGACACAGCCACTATCTGAGAAAAATAGAGCAGAGGCAATAGAGGCAGGGAGTGGGGACAGGGTGGCGATTGCTTCACCTGACGTATGTCTTGGAAAACATACAAAAAGGCAGAAAGAAATCAATGGCCCACTGACAACAAAATGTGGAAGAAAGATGACAGCCTAATGACATGCGATGGGGACCGCAGATGTTGGGAGGTAGAACTGGGACCAGCACTGGGACTCAGCAGTCAGACCAGGTGTCTTAGGGTTCTCTAGAGTCACAGAACCTATGGAATGTCTCTATATATTAAGGGAATGTATTGTGATGACTTACAGTCTGCAGTTCAACTAGCCCACAATGGGCAGCTGTGAACAGGAAGTCCAAGGATCTAGTAGTTGCTCTGTCCCATGAGGTTAGGTGCTTCAGCTGGTCTTCTGTATAAACTGGAATCACGACGTAGGTTCCAACAGATGTGCTGGCTAAGTTCAAGCAGGTGAGGAAGAGAGAGGCTTCCTTCTTCCAGTGTCCTTATGAAGGCCCAGCAGAAGATATGGCCCAAACGAAAGGTGTGTACCGCCACTCCTGGATTTGAAAACTGCTCTGTCCCAAGCTGCTCCTTGAATTTGGAGACCCACCTGTCTCAGTCTCCTGGGATCAAAGGCCTGTACCACCTTGCCTGGGCCTAAGCTTTTCATGGCCACTATGCCTCAAGCTCTGGATCACAGATGTGCCCTCCATTTCTGGATTGAAGTTCATTCCAGATGTAGTCAAGCTGACAACCAGGAAGAGCCAAAGCACCAAGTGAGCAGCAGCAAATGTCTGAACTCCCTTCTGATGGCCCCTCCCTTGTCAAGGCAGAGCTGACCTTGGGAAAACTGTGACCTTGTGACAGGAAGCAGGGACACTTGAATAGGTAGCTGGAAACTTAGGAACAATGACTCCTGGGGCCCTTCTGTGTCTGTGTGTAGTCCTGTCCCATAGCAGCATCCTCTCGCTTGAGGGACGGCAAGGCAGCACACACAGGCGCCGTTAATCTCCCTCCTGGCTAACCAGGACACCCATCGCTAGGGCCGAGTCCCCGTCGTGATGGCGCTCAGCCAGGTCCAAGAGGAAGCCATGGCCTGCCATGGAGATGAAGACCTGATGGGCAGTGATGGGCAGAAGTGGAGAGAAAGCAAGAACACTGGAGGGGGAGGGGAGGGTGGACTGGGTGAGGAGAGCACCCTCGGTAGCTTTTGTTGTTGACTGGACCCAGTCTTGAGTCATCTGACAGGAGGGCCAGGATTGGGAATCTTCCTTGGTCAGCTTGGCTCATGAGCATATCTGAGGTGAATTGTTTTGATTGTTAATTGATTCAGGAAAGCCCAGCCCACTGTGGGGTTTCTGCCTAGAGTTTCTGCCCCAACTTCCCTCAAAGATCATTGTTTGCTAGAAGCTAAGTAAACCCTCTCCTTCCCAGATAAGCTAATCAAGGCTATATCCCACTCAGGAACAGGAGGACACTTCAAGGCCACAGGGGCAGAGGGCAAAAACACTATCAACCACCAAGAAGTTAATGGTGGCTATTCTCTGCAGGAAGCACCCTTTACAGACATACCTTGGTTCGTTTAGTCATTTAACAAACATCCACTAACCATCCACCATAGACTACAACAGTGGTGGAGTAAGGATCCCATTTTACAGAGGGGAACCCTGAGACCACTTTCCAGAGGCACACAGTCAGGAGTGGGTTCATTCCGAAGCCTGTGGCCATGCTCAGAGCTCAGTGCGGACCCACTGCCTTCTGGGGATTTCCTATTCTCTCTTCTTCCACATTTTGGTTTTATCTTGTTGATTATTCATGCTCAGAGTCATGAGTGGACCAGGAGATTACAGGCTGATGATGGACAGACAGACAGATAGCTAGAGAAAGCTTAATAAGAAACCAGGTCTGTAGATGCCTGTCATGGCCCAGATTCCGCGTAGTCAGTTCCTTCTGTAAACACTTACTGAGCACTTGCTATGTACTTGGGATTATACAGTCATTCACCAAACACGCGCTGAATCCCTACCATGGTCATATGCCACTTTGAGCGAATCTGACTCAGAGAGGCAGTTCTCCTTCTTGATGCAATGACACAGGATCCCGGCCTCTGATGTTGTGAGTGGGACTCTTTGTTTACCTGAATGTACATGCTTGTGCACACACATACATATGCATGCACACAAACATGTGCACACAGGTACATATGCACACAGATACATGTGGACACATGCATGCGTCCAGACATTAATGAGAACAGAACTCCATAATAATAGAAGTCGGGTGATGTCACTTCTCCCTCTGAGGCACACACACACAAAATACACACACATTCATGCTCCCCCACAACACACACAATACACACACACAAAACACACACATTCATGCTCCCCCACAACACACACACACAAAACACACACATTCATGCTCCCCCACAACACACACAACACACACACACAAAACACACACATTCATGCTCCCCCACAACACACACAATACACACACACAAAACACACACATTCATGTCTCCCCCACATGTTCATGCACACACACACAAAGCACACAAACACACACAAAATACACTCAACCCAGGCAAAACACATGAACACATACAAGTTCATGCCCCCACACACGTTTGTGCACACATACACACACACAAAACACAAACATGCACACAAAACACACACATAAAACACACACACAAGCCGGGCGTGGTGGCGCACGCCTGTAATCCCAGCACTTGGGAGGCAGAGGCAGGCGGATTTCTGAGTTCGAGGCCAGCCTG
>BDUI01000081.1:306000-359632 GCA_002335545.1 Apodemus speciosus
TCTGTGTAGCCCTGGCTGTCCTGGAACTCACTCTGCAGACCAGGCTGGCCTCGAACTCAGAAATCCGCCTGCCTCTGCCTCCCAAGTGCTGGGATTACAGGCGTGCGCCACCACCGCCCGGCTCCACTCACCCTTAATATTCCCGGAGTTCTGGCAAAATGGACGAGCCCATTTCACAGCTTTGGAAACCCAAGGCCACACAGACAAATGGCCTGCAGGCTAGGTGCTTTTCTGGAAGTCACCCTGTATGATCTGTTAAGTGACTCTGGTTGAGATATCAAATCCCGTGACGTTTCACTGGGACAGACAGATGGCAAAGGCCATTCCAGGTCATCCTGCTGGAACTGTCTGGGGACGACTGTCAGTTTTACAGAGAAGGAAATGTCTTTTCCTCATATTTTCCTGTCCTCAGAAAATACTCAGCTCATTTTCTCATTGCTTTCCAGACACATCTTTTTTTCTCTTAGAAGCAAAGACATGTCTGCCTCCATTTCTGTTCACGTTCCCTTCATCTTATCATGATCCTTCTATTCCTGGCCCTGAATGGGTGCTAGTCTAGACTGCACTGAGGTTGGGCGTGATAACCTTGTTTCTGGCTATTGGCTCCCGTGGCATCGCTGGCTTTGATCCATGAGGCTCAGTACCACCTTTCCAGTGTGGCATCTGCAACTGTCCCCAGGCATCACCAACAGCCATGGGCAGGCACACACCAAAAGATGAGACTCACTAATGTAGCCTAAGACCCATTGCTACTCCCACAGCAGACATGAGTAGTCAATCCCAGCACACAGCCTTGTCAGATCAGACGTAGCCCAGGCAGCTACCTAGCTATGGGTGAAACAACCATTGACTGCATCTCAGTAGGTCATCAGGCCCACCTGCAAGACCTGTCATTAGGAAGAAGGTAGCTGATAAGAGACATGCGACCCACTGTATAATTTAGAGATGGAAGGGGAGGAGGGGCTATTGGCTTAGCTTCTGATAGTACCATGTGGTTGGGGCTTTAAACACCTGAGAACGTTAGGAGACATGACAGATACAAACGGATAAGGCCTGAGCCTTAGGCAGGAGCTGCTGGGCTAGGACTTAGACCAAAGGAGACCAACACCCCCATCTGACAGATAGCAGAACTACAAACCCCTGAGCATGGGCTCAGGTGAGGCTGGAGGCGTCTGGGGTGGTTCATGTCAACGGCCTCAGGGAAATGAAGGACAACCTTGGCCCTGGTCTACTTTGCATGGAGAAAGATGACCATACAGGACACAGCCACTTCCGTCTGAAGAACAGTTGGGATTCCAGATGAGGACCTGGAGCGTGTGTGCGTGTGTGTGTGTGTGTGTGTGTGTGTGTGTATGTGTGTGCCAGAACCACAGGGGAGTGTGAGTGTGTGAAAGGGGCTTGTTCAAGAAAGCAGTGCTGGAGCTGGGCGGTGGTGGCGCACGCCTGTAATCCCAGCACTCTGGGAGGCAGAGGCAGGCGGATTTCTGAGTTCGAGGCCAGCCTGGTCTACAGAGTGAGTTCCAGGACAGCCAGGGCTATACAGAGAAACCCTGTCTCAAAAAAAAAAAAAAAAAAAAAAAAAAAAAAAAAAAAAAAAAAAAAAAAAAAAAAAAAAAAAAAGAAAAGAAAGAAAGCAGTGCTGGGATGGGAGGGTTGTGTGGTTGCTATGGCAACACACCTACCTATAGACCTCTGCTCTCTCCTGGACCATGGAGGCCGGGGCAGGAAGGCGCTTAGGGCCCTTGAGGGTTTCAGCATTCTTTCCCAAGAAAGACACCAACTCCGCGCTTGGAAGTAAGCTCGCTGGAAAGGGAGGGCACCAGGGGCGCTGACCAGGACTTCGCAGCAACGCAGACAGGCACCTACCATCAGGTCTTCCGGCTGCCCTTCCGTGTGACCCTCCCTCCACAATGGACTCCTTAGTCTATAAACCCTCCTCCTGTGACACGCCTCCCATGAGTCCCTTCGTTGGGACACAGTCTCTCTTGTTACTCTCTGTGCTTTCACCTCCCCTTCCCATGATCCTCCCTCTCCCTCTCCTCCCCATGATCCTCCCTCCCTCTGCTGTCTTACAGATTCTGTTGCTGTGATAAACACCACAACCAAAACAAACTTGGGGAGAAGATGACTTATTTCATTTTATACTTCCAGGCAACAGCCCTGTCACAGAGGGAATCGAGACAGGAACCCACACGGCAAGAACCTGGAGGCAGGAGCTGATGCAGAGGCCATGGAGGGCGCTGCTTACTGGCTTGCTCCCGATGGCTTGCTCAGCCTGCTTTCTTAAAGAACCCAGGACCACCAGCCCAGAGATGGCCCCGCCCACAATGGGCTGGCTCCACCCACCATGGGCGGGGCTCTCCATCAATCACTAATTAAGAATATACCCCACAGGCTTGCCTACAGGCCGCTTTGATGGAGGCATTTTCTCCATCGAGATTCCCTTTCCCTGGATGTATACTACCCAGCACAGCATGCCGTCTCTCCAGGAAACTCCCAGCCCTTATCCTCTGTGCTTTAAAAGGGTTTTGAAACAGGCTGTCAACATGTAGGCCAGCCTGGCCTTGAGCACAAGAGCCACCTGCCTTAGCGTCCCACGTCTGGGATTCCGGGTGTGCACCACCATACCTGGCTCATCACCCACACTCTTTCCAGTTCTAAGTGGGATTCAGTGCTGCAGACACAGCTGAAGCCCCTGGCTGAGGCTGGCTGCCGCCTCCCCAACACTAATGAAGAAAAGGGTTTTCTTCCTTTCTGTTAAGGTTCAGCTCAAGGCCAAAGTGAGCTAACCCGCACTGCGAATGAGCCACAACAGTCTCCTTTGGTAATTTAGCCAATAGACTACAATTGCATAGGTACCTCATCCAGTCATTTCAGGAGGTGCTCCATTCATTTCTCCTAGCAGGTGCTCCACCCACTCCTCCCAGCAGGTGCTCCACACACTTCTTTCATGTCTAGGGCAGACATTAATAATCAACCAGAGGACTCTTGCCCCCAAGTCAAGACACAACTCCAAGTCCTTCAGTCTAAGAGTCTAAGTAGCCATGCCACACTTTTCAGAATCAGCCTGGATATTGGAATCAAACTGACCCTGGACTCAATGGTGGAATTCTTCTCATACAGTCAGTAGGATTTTGGAGGGACCAGTGAGTGAAGGAACTCCCCCAAGGTGTGAGTGCTGGGGTGAGGGACACAGGGACCAGGGAAGCTCCGGAGGTGTGTGGGCCTCAAGGGGCTATTACAGAGGGAGGAGAACAGGAAGGGCAAGAGACAGGGGGATGGGAATGGGGATGGAGGGATGGAGGGATGAATGGGGTGAGGGGATGGAGGGATGAGACGATAGATCTCCTAGGATGTGAGCTGGGGACACCCCTCTGTAAATGGGGCAGCAGAGGTTTTCCCTGGGTCCCTTTGCACCTTCTTCCTTCTCTGATTCATTCAACAAACATTCATCGTACACAGAAGAGAACCAGGCCACAGGGGAGTCCAATGGGACGAGGTTGCTCTGTTGCTTCTTTGAGCATGTGGCTTTCAGCAGAGATGTCAGGGGAGTGGAGATGTAGGTCTGTAGGCGAACGAGCAATGCAAAGGGCCTGAGGTGACCATGTGTCTGGGAGAGTATGCCCAGGGCTTACTTTAACTGCCTTGAGGGTGGGGGAGTGGTTAGGCAGGGGCCATGAGTGACCCTTTTGGTCCCCATGAAGACTTGAACATTTACTTTAGGAGGCAGGTAAACTCTGGCTGCCTTGTGGAGACTGGACATTCTGTGGCGGAGGAAGCTCTGGGAGCCGTGGTGGGCTGCTCACACCCCGCCTGAGCATTGAGAGTGTTCCAGGCCACTTACAGATCTAGGGCTCGGGACTCCCCTCACCTGCCCTCCTCCCAGAGGACACTGGAGAGAGGGTTTCCAGATTCCAGACTCAGCTTAAATTGGCGACTGACAGCATGCTCAGGTCTGGCCTTGAAGGGACAGAAACCTGAGAGTCTATGTCAGTTAAGGCAAGTCAGAGTCCTGAAGTACGATAGATTCCTGGCCCCAGGCAGTGAGGCTGGCCCAGAACCCTTGGGTGGAGTCAGGGAACTAGGCACCAGGAATAGCATTTAGGACCTGAGGGAGAGCTGGCAGCTCAGGGCTGTCACAGCCAGTGTTCCTTGAGCCTCCAGACAGAGAGTGATTTCGGCACAGGGTCCTGGCCAAAGCTGAAGAGTGCACAGTGGCCAGGACAGCCAGCGCCACGCCAGGCCTATTCATATCCCCGGCTCAGTGCATCAGTTCAGGGCCTATGAGTCACTAGGACATTCCCCAGTGTGTCCCAAGGGAGCCAGTACGGGGAAAGAGGTTGGAAACAGAGGTGGCCTCCTCCCGTATGTGGCCTTGTGCCAGCTGCACACTGAGCTCAAGCTTCAGGGACTTTTCCATAGGCAAAGACCTGGCTGCTCTGGTCACCTGCATGTGGTAAATTCCTAGCCTCCCCTGTGGCATGGTCTCATCAGACCTGAATGTCCCTTCTTGGCTCTTTGAGCCTTGTGTCTCTTCCTTGCCCAGCCATGGAGGAAGCTGGGAGCCCAGCCAGTCACTCCCTGGTGACTGCTGGGCAGTCAGCTCCCGGCACCCAAGCCCAGCGTGGCAGTTGCCAATGCCTGGGGTCAGGCTCTCTGAGGCTGAGGTCGGGCCCCTCACAAGGCATTGCTGGGAGCTGTAGAAAGAGGTGTAAGAAAGAGACTGAAAGACGATCCTGGGGTCCCCGTGCTCTGCTGTGCCTGTGGCTGTGGGCTGCAGACCCCATGCAATCTGCACAGCCAAGCTCCAGGCACATGAAGATATAGAAAGCCATTGACCAAAGAAGGCTCTGGAGGGGCACATGTGTGTGCCTGTGTGTGAGTGTGTGTACCAGTGTACATGTGCTTGTGTGTGCCTATATGTGGGTGTGTGTGCCTGTGTGTGCTTGTGTGTGCCTATGTGTGAGTGTGTGCTTGTGCTTTTGCATGTGCACATGTACTCGGCTACAAAGGATCTTTTCCCGGGAGGGTGGGAGGGCTCTGGAAGAACATAGTTCTAAGGTCAGGCCCAGGTCATCTTCCTCTACTCAGGGGCCTCCATGAAGTCCTGCAGCTGTTTCTTCCTCTTCGTTTCCATGGGAATGTTCCATCATCTGCCCCTTTTCTTTGGCAGTTCTGAAATTTGAATGTAGGCAAGTGCTTTGTTATTTAGCAGTCTTCAACACTGGTCATGCTTTGTTACATTGTATCAGCCCATTCTCAGCACTGGTCATGCTTTGTTACATTGTATCAGTCTGTCCTCAACACTGGTCGTGCTTTGCTACATTGTATCAGCCCAGTTCTCAGCACTGATTGTGCTTTGTTACATTGTAGCAGCCCTTGTTTCATAGACAAAATCCCTGAGACTGGTTAATGTATTAAGATGAGGTTTGTTTGATTCATGGTTCTGAATGTTCATGAACATGATACTGGCTTCAGAGTGGCTCCAGAGGAGACTGTGGTGAACTGGGACCACAAAGGCAGGGTGTATGAAGAATGGGCAAGGCAGGAACCCAAGAGAGAGTGGACATGGCTGGGTTTTGCTGTTCTGTAATAGACTTCTAGCAAAAGTGACCCGATTTCCATTAGAATGACTGTATAACCTTACTCTCTTCCCAAGGACCCAATTCGCTTCCTCTACACTCTGCTCCTTAAAGATCCCGATCACCTCCATCTTGTCACACGAGGATGGCCCCTCCCACAGCTGAGCCACGGCCAGACAGCCCAGCCTGGCCATCTCATACTGCACACAACCCTGGAGGGCAACCTCCAGTCTCATGATGGGTAGAACACAGGAAGGCCACTTTGCATGATAGTTTGGACATTTCTTCTAAAACTTCAGACAGGAATAAGGAGAAGGTCCCTTGTAAGCACAAGACCCAGCGTTTGGTCCCCAGAACACAAGTTAAATTAAATTAAATTAAATTAAATTAAATTAAATTAAATTAAAAAGCCAGGTCAGTGCTGGAGAGGCAGAGGCAGAAGACCACTGCGGCTCACTCACCAGGCAGTCTGGTCTACCTGCTGAGTTCCAGACCTATGAGAGGCCTTGTCTCTAAAAGCAGGTCAAAGTCATCCAAGGAAAGACACCAGAAGCCTCCACACACATTGTGCACACACAACCATGCCTACATGCTACACATGCACAGATTGAAAATACAATCTTTCAGCATTAAGCTACCACGTGGTTCAGAAACTGCACTCATAAATGAAAGCATAGGTGCCCTGTAAAGTGCTCTTTATAACGGTCCCTTGTGGACTCAGTCAGATGCCTGTCACATGAATGTGGGAACAGGAGCCACAGTCCATGCACAGGAGGAACCAGAGGGTGCAGTGAGCACTGTAGCAGGCTGAGATGTGAGGGCAGTCTGCAGACTGCCATGCGTGGTGCATGCCAGTGAGGTAGTTGCAGCTATGCGATAGAAAGTGGGTTTGTACAACAATGTTCTAGACTGTGGAGACAAGCTTCACAAACCCCAAACTTCAATAAAAACAGCGGACTGTCCGAATTCTGCCCACAGCAAGAAAAACAAAACAAAACAAACAAACAGAACCCTCAAATACCACAGAAGTGTACATTTAGGGGATCTGTTGAGGCACGTGAGCGTAACCTGGATGAAGCTGTCCAAGTATCCAGTGCCCAGGCTGTACCCTTGAGCTGGGCCCATTTGCCCTCTAGTTGTCTAGCCTGGTGCCCTGATGCTTCGGTGGTCTTATCAGCCACCCAGTGATGTCTGTGTGTGTGTGTGTGTGTGTGTGTGTGTGTGTGTGTGTGTGTGAGAGAGAGAGAGAGAGAGAGAGAGAGAGGAGAGACAGAGACACAGAGAGAGAGAGAGAGAGAGAGAGAGAGGAGAGACTTATCTCTTCATTTATTTATTTATTATCTATTTATTTTTAAGAATTATTTATTTATTTTATATATACATATGATTACAGTACACCGTAGCTGTCTTCAGACACACCAGAAGAGGGCATTGGATCCCATTACAAATGGTTGTGAACCATCATGTGGTTGCTGGGAATTGAATTCAGGACCTCTGGAAGAGCAGTCGGTGGTTCTAACTGCTGAGCCATCTCTCCAGCCCCTTATTTATTTATTTATTTATTTATTTATTTATTTATTTATTTATTATTTACTGTACAATACAGCACTCTGAACAAACTTTTGTAACGTACAGAGCTGAGAAAAGATGAGATTTTGGCTCATGGCCCAAGTGAAAAGTTAAAAAAAAAAAAAAAACCCAAAACAATAAAAAACCAACTCCCTCCACCCCCGGAATGGAACGAGACAAAGATCTCCATGACATGTGTGTATGTGTACACACACATGTGCACACACATGAGCATGCACCCCAGCCTCATTTTGTTCTGATTTCCTTTCTATGTACATGTGTGATTTTACATATTGGCATAAAGTACAGGATGCAGGAATAAGATAGCAGACGTGGCTGTTTTTCTGGGCCTTCTGCATGTAGATCTCCGCCTATGTCTGTTCCTTCTTCCGTCCTCACGCATGAATGCACACAGCTGCCCTGTGCCCATGTACTATATCACGGACACACACAGCTGCCCTGTGCCCATGGACAACATCATGGATGCACACAGCTGCCCTGTGCCCATGGACAACATCATGGATGCACACAGCTGCCCTGTGTCCATGGACCACATTTCTTACCTCATTCCTCATGGGTGGGATCTGGAACTGGAGTAGTAGTAAACATGGGGATGCTAACATGCCTGATCTGTAGATGTGAATTCTCCGGGCACATTTCCAGGAGACACATGGCCAGCTGGTACAGTAGTTTCATTTTAGTGTTTAGAGGACCCTCTACCCTGGTTTCCATAGAGGCTGTATGTTCCCACCATCTTAGTTGAGGCCTGATTTCCCTACAGCCAAATGCCCCATCTTTTATTTTTTTTAAAAATGTTATATAATACATTTGACCATATTTTCCTCCCCAAACTCTTCCCAGATCCTCCCTGCCTCCCATCGCAGTCATCCTTATGTTCTCTCTGTCAAAACAAACAACAAACAGCGAGAGAGAGAGAGAGAGAGAGAGAGAGAGAGAGAGAGAGAGAGAGAGAGAGAGAATGATTAAAGCAAAATGAAAGAAGTCAACAAAAACCCATTCAGTTCCTTTGGTCTTGGCCAATTACTCTTGGGCATGGGACCTCTTCTCAGGTGTCTTAGAGTTTCATTCTTATGAAGAAATGCCACGACCAAGGGAACTCTTATAAAGAAAACATTTAACTGTGACTGGCTTACAGTTTCAGAGGTTTAGTCCATTATCATCATGGCAGGAGCATGGCAGCATCCAGGCTGATTCAGTGCTGTAGGAAGGAGCTGAGGGCTCTACATCTTGATCCGAAGGCTGCTAAGAGACTGTGAGCCACTCTGGGCATAGCCTGAGCAGATGCGCTCACCCCACAGTGACTCACTTCCTCTAAGAAGGTCCATTCCAAGGCCACACCTCCTAATAGTGCCTCTTGCTGGCCCACACAAATATAAACTACCACAGAGTCTCTGTGTTAGTTCCTATCTACTGCAAGAGAAAGCTTTGCCAGTGATGGCTGAGCAAAGCACTGATCTATGAGTGTAGCACAGTGTCATTGGGAGTCATTGTATTGCTATATTTATTTTTGTAGACTAATGGTATTAGGTTTTCATCATATGACCATGACCAAACTAGTCTCAGATTCTAGGTTGATTTAATAGTATCAACTATGGGTTGCATCTCACGAAGTGGGTCTTAAATCTAGTAAAAAAACAATGTGGTTTATATCCTGCAGGCAGGTCACCATCACAACTCTCGGGGTTTATAGCTGCTGGGTCATATTGATGAGTGGCTCTCACCTCTGGAAGCCCACATGGTCTCTTCTGGTACCATGAACCCTAGTCAGTAGGAGTGAAGCTTCTAGTAGGGGACCAGTTTGACTTCTCCGTGTTTGATGATGTGGATGTTTTCTTAGCAAGAGGGTTTTAACCATCAGGTCATGGAGGGCAATCAATATCCTTGACAATAGCCTGTAATGTTTGGGGGTTTCCATGGGACCCCTTTTGGCTAACAAGATGTAACCCATTCCTGTCAATGGAACATTTACTGGGTAGCATAAAATATCTAGTTGGGGTGTTGTCTCCCCATTATGTAATGACTGTTTAGATTCCTTTCATATATGTATATATTTTAGGAAGATTCTACAGCTGTGGGTTCCCATAAGGTTCTTCAAATGGCCTTTGGTGTTAATCATCCCTTCCCGAATTCCCTCTTCCATTTTGCTCCCCCATCCCTCTCCCTATCTAACCCTCCCCTCTTCCTCTTTCCTAGACTCCTCACTCACTGTAATCTATTTTCCCTTCCTTGGGAGATCCTTTCCTCTCCTCCTTCTCAATCTTCCTAACACTGTGACCCTTTAATACAGTTCCTCCAGTTGTAGCAGCCCCCAGCCATAAAATTGTTTTGTTGTTACTTCATAACTGTAATTTTTACTATTGTTGTGAGTTATAAATATATGATATTCTGGATGTATTTCCATTGTTACAAACTGACCCAAAGGGGTCATGACCCACGAATTGAACAATGTAGCGTCAGGAAGGTTGAGAACCACTGTCATAGACAATGGCTACTAGATCGCGAACCTCTGTGGTTATTTGGATCGTAGCAGGCATACTGAATGCTGAAAATCTAGCATCCATACATGAGAGGACACATACAATATTTGTCTTCTTAGGTCTGGGTTACCTCACTCAGGATAATTTATTATTTTAGCTTCATCCATTTACTTACAAATTTCAGTTTCATTTTTCTTAACAGCTGAATTATATTTTATTGTGTGAATGTGCTGCATTTTAATTATCTGTTTATCAGTTGATGGACATCTAGACTGTCTCAAACTTCTGGCTTTTATGACTAGAGTAGCAATGAGGATGATTGAGCGAGTGTCTCTGTGGGAGAATGGAGTGTCCTTTGGATTTGTGCCCAAGAGTGGTAGAGCTGGGTCTTAAGGTGGATTGATTTCCAGCTTCCCGAGGAACTATCACAAAGACTTCCATAGCGTCTGATCAAGTTCAGACTCCCACTAGCAACAAATGAATGTCCCCTGTCCCCATATCCTCCTCAGCATGAGTGGTCACTTGTTTTATTGATCTTGGCCATTCTGACAGGTGAAAGATGGAATCTCAAAGTATTTTTAATTTGCATTTCCTTGATGACTAAGGATGTTGAATATCTTTGTAACTGTTTCTCAGGCATCCATGTTTCTTCTGAGAATTTTGCTTACTTCTGTTCCTCATTTTTAATTGAGTTATTTGTTTCCTTGATGTTAGGTTTTGTTGTTGTCTATACATTTTGGATATTAGCTCTCTACTAAATGTGTAGTTGGCAAAAATCCTTTTCCCATTCTGTAACCTGCCACTTTGCCCGAATGACAGTGTCCTTTGCCATACAAGAACTTGTCAGCTTTGTGAGGTACCATTTATTAATTATTGATCTTAGTGCCTATGCTAATGGTGTTCTGTTCAGAAAGTCTTTCCTGTGTCGATGAGTTCACCCACTTTCTTTTCTGTCAGATTCAGTGTATCAGCCTTATGTTGAAGTCTGGAGTTGAGCTTTGTACAGGATGATAAGTATGACTCTGTTTGCATTCTTCTGCATACAGACATCCCACTTGACCAGCATTTATTGGAGACACTGTTTTATAGTATGTGTTTTTTGACTCGTTGTCAAAATTCAGGTGTATGTAGGTGTATGGACTTATGTCTGAGTCTTCAGTTTGGTTCTACTGATCATTGATCAGCATGCTTGTTTCTGTGTCAGTGCCATGCTGTTTTTATTAGTGCAGCTCTGCAGTCCATTTGAGACTGGGGATGCTGAGGTCTCTAGCAGCTCTTTTGTTATTCAGGATTGTTTTTAGCTGTCCTGGGTTCTAATATGAAGCTGAAGATGGTTTTTTTTTTTTTGTTGTTGTTGTTGTTGTTGTTGTTGTTGTTGTTGGTGGTGGTGGTGGTGGTGGTGGTGGTGGTGGTGTTTCTTTTCCATGTGTGTGAAGAATTGCACTGAGATTTTGAGGCAAATGGCCATCTTCATGGTTCTGTGGAATGGATTTCACACACTTGGGTCAGATAATCTGCACTGTCTTAGTCAGGGTTTCTATTCTTGCACAAAACATCATGACAACAAAGCAAGCTGGGGAGGAAAGAGTTTATTCAGCTTACATTTCCACATTGCTGTTGATCACCAAAGGAAGTCAGGGCTGGAACTCAAGCAGGTCAGGAGGCAGGAGCTGATACAGAGGCCATGGAGGGATGTTACTTACTGGCTTGCTTCCCCTGGCTTGCTCATCCTGCTTTCTTATAGAACCCAGGACCACCAGCCCAGGGATGGCTCCACCACATTGGGCCCTCCCGCCTTGATCACTAATTGAGAAAATGATTACAGCTGGATCTCATGGAGGCGTTTCCTCAAGGGAGGCTCCCTTCTCTGTGAGAACTCCAGCCTGTGTCAAGTTGACACACAGAACCAACCAGTACATGTGCCTTCCAGCCGGGTCCTAACCAGTCTGTCTCTCTTCTTTCTCCCTCTCTCCTATTCAGTGTGTTAGGCCTGCGTCCACTCACCTTATGCTCTCCATGTGTCGGTAAAGCTTCACTCCACGCCAGGAGCACTCGGGGAGCACTCAGGAGCACTCGGGAGCACAATCTCATTGCCTGAGCCCAGCTACCTGTGTCACCATGGCTATATCGTCACGCCTTGCCCTGTGGGAGCAGAAGGAAAGTGGTACCCAACTCTCTCTCTCTCTCTCTCTCTCTCTCTCTCTCTCTCTCTCTCTCTCTCACACACACACACACACACACCTCAGGCAGGGGGATGATGGTCTTCTGTCTCTGTGCCTGCCTATAGTCTGGGTCTGGGCATTCCTTCCAATCCCTTAGCAGGAGGATGGGAATGAGGGTAATTCAGCTGCCCTATCTCTACCCCCATGGCAGCCTGAAGAGAGCTGAGGCAGGGGGATGGGGAGAAAGTGGAAGGGGGTGCAGAGACGAGCTATTGGCTGCCGGTCTGGTGCTGGAGGGTTTCTGTGGATCTACCGCTGGTCACCACAGAGACCTGGACCAGGGCTCTTACCCAGGCTAGCCCTCCTGCCCAATGACATTTTCCATAGGATTCCTTAAGGGCTCCTTGGTCTCTGTTACATTGCCACCTTCTCCTTTCCTTCCTTCCCTTCCCCTCCCCTCCCCTCCCCTCCTATTCTTTTGTTCCCTTCATATAGACACACCACTTTTTTTTTTTTTTTTTTTTTTTTTTAGAATTTTTTGTCCATGATCGGTTCCAGGGATACAGAACCCACAGGCAAAAACAAAAACAAACGCAAACAAACAAACAAACAAAAAAGCTGGTGGTATAGGCCATGACTAAGGGTCTTCCCAGCCTCTATATGGCCCAGCACACAGGAATAATCTATTAGCATACTTCAAACCCCCAGGAGGCTTCTTCAAGAAGCCGAGAGGTACCGCTGAGACAAGCTTGGAATGCAGTGCATCCTGGGAGTATCCCTGTCTTAGGTGGAAGGACATCTTCTCCTGGAATTTCTCCAGTGGCCCTTTGGGGGCCAGAGGCATGAGGGCAGGGGAGCCTGGTGTGCGAGCCATCTCTCCTGACATCTCAGAAGCGGCTCTGAGAGGTGGTTCGGGTTCCTCTCGGGGGCAGACTCTCCAGGCCGAAGCCAACTCTCCCATGCAAGCTCTGACATCCACACTGGTCCTTTCTGTCTCACCACACAGGCTGGGCTTCCTGGCATCCCTCAAAGTCGTTCTGCTTTTCCCCTCGGCTCCTCCCAGGCATCACAGACTGCCTGGGGGAGCCCTGGCCCCACAGGCTCACTCTCACCTCTCTCCTCATTTCCACCCACAGATTCGAGAAGAGGACAAGAGCCCCCCTCCATCCTCCCCGCCTCCCTTGTTCTCTGTCATCCCTGGGGGCTTCATCAAGCAGCTGGTTCGAGAGACGGAGAAAGAGTCCAAAGAAGCCAGGCGGAGGAAGGAGGCGGCACTCACCTCCCCAGAAGTAGAGGTGAATGGTGGTGTGGGGGAGGGGCGGTGTGGGCAGGGCAGTAGGTGTGGGCAGTGTGTGCTATGCAGGGTGGGGAAGGTGATGGACGCATCTCCATTCTTATCTTCCATATTATCCTGAGTCAGTCACTCTATCTTTGCTCTCTCTGTTCTTTCACTTGATCTGTTGAGCTCCTATGCAAACTGAAAAACCCATCTCCAATTGCCCACCTCTGGAGGGTCTCACACTGCTCTACTTTTCTTAACACCCTGATGCTTGCTTTTCTTGAGACCACGCAGAGCTCATTTGATCACATGACTTATTCGGCTATGAATTCTCAAACAGCAGCAGCTGCCTCCTGTCCTGAGTAGCTCTCATGCTCTGAATTAGTTCCTTGTCCCAGGCCGGCCTGGAACTCCTGTCCATTCAGCCTCCTGAGTGGCCATGGTTATAGGCCTGGCCACAGGCTTGTCTCGGTTCATTCAGTAAAGCAGAAAAGATGCTGGCATTCCTTGGATATCCTGAAGTTGAAGTATTGGCATCCTTCTGGGCTAGGCACGTGAGCTGGCGGTCCCACACACCAGTCTCCCCCGGCCGCAGGTCTCCCAGCCCCTTCCGAGTCTCTTGGAACATCCACCATCCAATAACTAAAGGGTTAATCCTAGGTGGTAGACCCTGGATGCTTGCTCCATCTGCTGTCCCTTCTGTAATGGGCACCAAAACTAGTCCATAGAGGGACGAGTGTCTTCGTAGCCTTGATTACATCTAACGCTTTGTATGGACACCCCCAAAGCCTGGGCAGGATACCGAGTCTGGACCAGGAAGGCAGGCTTAGAGTGCAGTGCATCCTGGGAGTATCCCTCTGTTAGGCAGGCAGGGCACCAGCTCCTTGCTGCCTCTATACCGCCCTCTTGAGGCAAAGAGAGTAATGGCAGGATTGGGCTGAGAGGACCAGGGATTAGCAAACCAGGCGTTGGCTTAAATCCGGAGAGGAGTCATCCTGGCTCTGTCTTCTCTGCCTCCGCCTCCCTGGCCCATTTACCCCGCACGTGCTTGCACCTGTTTAATGACAGGGGCTTCTCTGTGTCAGCAAGCCACTCACAACTGACTGGAAGCAGCTGTGGGGACAGCAGTCGGGTCTCATGGAAGAGACTGACAGGGTGGCTGGGCCCTGTGCCTGCTCCTGTCTGACTTAAGGCGTAAACAGAGGCCACACTTACCTCGTGAATAGGGAAGCGGTCATGTAAAATGTTCCTGTCTATCATCCTGTTCCACCCTGTTTAAAGCAGAAATGAGGATGGCAGAAGTCATACCTGCTTATCGGAGGTGGAGAGACTGAAGCACAGAGAGGCCAAGACACTTTCCCCCAAGGTCACCAGGCCAGGCAGAGGCAGAGCCAGGCCATGTAAAGTTCTCTTTCTGGAGCTGCCTTGGAGAGCAGGCAGTTGAGGGACAGGAATCAGAGCGGACAGGAGGGGTGGAGAAAGGGCGTGCCTGCTGGCCGTCAGGACCAGCATGCAAGCATGAGGGTGTAGTGAACAAGCGTGAGGCTGGGTAGGCCAGAACTAGGCGGTATCCAGTGTGGCCAGAAAGTGAAGCGAGTAGAGACAGAGCCTGAAAAGGCTTGGAGGAACCGAGGGCGCTCTTGGACTTCCTGTAGACTTGGGGTGGCCACCACTGCCCTGATCAGTGGCCACCAGTGTCCTGATCAGTTGTGAAAGGACAATCGGCTGTTGGGGGGAGATGGCTGGGAGGTCGGGTGGAGCCGGCAGTAGGTTTGAGAACCTGGATGGCTGGTGTGGAAGCTGCACCCCCTCCTGCCATCTCCCCATCTGAGATCCCAGAAGAGCGTTTCATACTCAGCCTGCAAAACTCCACACGGCATGCTTCTGCTATGGAAGGGCCAAAGCTCACAGAAGATAGGAGACAATGAGCCGCAGCCGCCCCGCATCAGCACCCTGATGGGAACGCGTATCCCTACTGATGCTCTCATCAGGAGGGTTGAGATGCGTCTCAGTCAGGGTTTCTATTCCTGCACAAACATCATGACCAAGAAGCAAGTTGGGGAGGAAAGGGTTTATTCAGCTTACACTTCCACACTGCTGTTCATCACCAAGGAAGTCAGGACAGGAATTCAAGCAGGTCAGGAGGCAGGAGCTGATGCAGAGGCCATGGAGGGGTGCTGCTTACTGGCTTGCTTCCCCTGGCTTGTTCAGTCTGTTTTCTTATAGAACCCAAGACCACCAGCCCAGGGGTGGCCCCGCCCACAATGGGAGGGGCCCTCCCCCCTTGATCACTAATTGAGAAAAAAAACCTTACAGCTGGATCTCATGGAGGCATTTCCTCAAGGGAGGTTCCTTTGTGATAACTCGAGCTTGTGTCAAGTTGACACAAAAACCCAGCCAGTACAAGATGGAAATATAACAGACATATCTAGAGCAGCTGAGGACTGACTGTGTGCTGGGCCACCACCAGTCCTAATACCCACCCTGCATGGCAGGTTTTTATGATCTACCCCTACCTTCCTCCCCTCTCCCCCCTTCCCCCATTCTGCGCACCCTCAGGCCCTATCTAGGCTGAAGCTCTCTGTCAAGCACAGATCCTGAGGATGTCAGAAGGTCTTGGGTTTCTTTGGGTGGGTGAACCTGGGAATGATTGGCTGCTAGTCAGCCATACAGCAACTAAGCACATTATGGTCTCTTTCCTAGACCCCAGCAGTTCCCACTAACCAAACCAACAAGACCAACAATGTCCCCAAGCCTGGAAGCCAGCAGACTCCCCAGGACAACTCCTCCACTGCTCAGAACAATGTAGACATTCCAGGCAAGGAGCCCCAGGGGGCTGGTGACAAGGACTCCACACCTGTGACCAGCACCAGTGGGGAGAGGCCTCAGGAGTCAGGTCCCACAGGAACACCCACCAAAAGGACACTGCCCTTCAAGAGGGGTGTGAGGAGGGGTGATGTGTTGCTCATGGTGGCCAAGTTGGATCCAGAGCTGGCCAAGGCAGAGCAGAAGGTCCAACCTCGTGATGGACCCATGGACAAGACCCCGGCTCCAGCCAAAGACTCTGGAGGGACAAAGAAAGGAGCGGCCACAGGGACTTCCTGTGACCCCCAGGCCTCCGTGCCTGAGAAGACCAGGACTAGGGGTGTTGGCGATACAAGCCAAAGCACAAAAGGTGGGAAGTGTCAGGGCACAGAGGGAAAGGGGAGCCGGGACCCCCAGACCAACGGGCAAAAAGAAGGGGAGTCGCAGAACACGGAGGAGCAGGGGACCAGGTCCCAAGCTCAGGAAGCAGGAAACAAGGGGCAAACGGGAACAGCAGAGAAAGACGGAGGGGGTCCCCCAAAGAAGATGGGAAAAGAGGACGGGTCCAAGGTTGCGGCGGCTGAAGTGAGACCTGTGGAGCCCCCAGTCCCCCTGAGGAAGTCGGGAGGTTCCTTGAGCCGGAGAAGCAAGTGGGACGGTCCTCAAAGCAAGAACAGTGTAACAGAATCGCATGGTAAGGATGAGAAGTCCGGTGACCTGCAAAGCCCAGCGGCAGACAGGAGCTGTGGGCAGCCAGCAGAGCCCACGGGGCCGCAGCAGGGGGCTCCCGGGAAGATGGAAAAGGTGGGGAGACCTCAGAAGAAGCTGGTGACACCTGGGAAACCCCGGGAGCTCCCTGGGGTGGCTGCGGAGACTCAGAGTCCTAAAGAAAGCTGCAAGGCCTCAGATGGAATTCCTGCAGCGGGGATATCAGCAGAGGCTGCAAAGAGGGAGGCCCCGCCGGAGAGCAGGGTGCAGGGAACCGAGGAGCCCCGAGTGCACACAGAGGAAGTGGATGTGGTGGAGCCTCAGGCAGAAGGTCACACAGAGCCTGTTCCTGAGACCGGCGTGGAAAGGCCTTCTATGCAGAGGCCTGTGGAGGAGACGCAGACCCTGCAGGACCCAGACAGAGGGGGCCAGAGTGGAGACTCCGACCAGGTGATGGGCTGTGGAGCTTGAGGGATGGGAAGCACCTGCCCTAGGGGAGACCACAGGGTGAGCAGAGGGCTAGCCAGAGCCCAGCACTCCCCAGGAGAGCACTCCTGAAGAGTTAGGCCCCTAGGATCCACACGGCCCCTCCCCAGGCTAGACTTCTCCTCTGGTCTCCTCCTATTACTACTTAATGGTTACCGTGTGTCCCTCGTTACCCACAATTCTCTGCAGTGGCACCGCGTGTAGATTCTCTGGTGCCCTGGTGGCTCCTTGAAAGCTCCTGCGGGAGAGGTCAGGGGTCCCTATATCAGACCCGGCGCTGGTGGGTTTTGCTGGTTTAGGCGACATTCTTTTTGCTCGCAGGCTTACGAGGATAGATGGTACGAGGCACAAAAAGTCTGGCTGGTGCAGAAGGATGGGTTCACACTTGGTAAGTGGGCTCGGGCTGGCCTGGGGCGGGGGTGGGGGTGGGGGCGCGGGGAGGGGGGAGTTCCCACGCACTTCTCATGTCTCTCCTGCCAACAGTCCTCAGCCAGTTTTACTTCACTCTTGAGGCAAGGAGGTAGGGGAGAAGCCGAGATGAGGGTGGGACCGGTAGCTGCCAGCGGGCAGAGTCCCCGTCCCTGAGTCCATTCTTGCTGACCAGTGGAGGTTGAAGGATTTGTCCCGAGAAGTGATTCTGTGTTCCATTCATACGGTCGGTCTATTATCATCCTGATCTGACCTAAGTGTGGGGCAGGTCGGTGGACCTCACCCTCTGAGGAGCCTGCTCAGTTCTAGCCTTTGTCTCTAAAGGGCTTGGGGCAATGTTTCTCAACCTTCCTAATGGTGCGACTCTTTAACATCGTTCCTCATGTCGTGGTGGCCCCCAACCATAAAGTTATTTTTGTCGCTACTTCCTAACTGTGATTTTGCTACTGTTATGAAGCGTAACGTAAATATCTGTGTTTTCAGATGGTCTTAGGTGACCCCAGTGGAAAGGGTCATTTGACCCTAAAGAGGTTGTGACCCACTGTGGGGAGGGGTCGCAGTTGAGTTCCTTTTTTTTTTATGTGAATAGAATTCCAATAGAACCTTTCAGCCTGTTCCCAAGTTCTGTCTCTAGCTTCCTGCCTTGGCTCAGAGACTCTTCCCTCCTCTCCCCTCCTTTCTCCTTCCTTCCCCTCCTCTCCCCTCCCCTCCCTTCCCTTCCCTTCTCCTCCTCCCCTCTCCCCTCCCTTCCCTTCCCCTCTCTTCCTCTCCTCTCTCATTCCCTGCCCTCCCCATCTCCTGCCCTCCTTTCCCTTCCCTTCCCCTTCCCTCTCTTCCCCTCCCCTCCCTCATCCTCCTCTCCCCTGCCCTCCTTTCCCTTCCTCTTCCTTTTCTTCCCTTCCCCCTCCCTCCTCCTCCACTCCCCTGCCCTCCTATCCCCCTTTCTTCCCCCCTCTGTCCTGGCTGCCCACACAGCAACGGTGCTTAAACCAGACGAGGGGACAGCTGACCTGCCCGCTGGAAGGGTGCGGCTCTGTATCGATGCAGATAGGACTGTCACCGAAGTGGACGAGGAGCAGGTCCACCCGGTATGTGGCCCCTCCTCCCCACTGCTGCTCTGTCCCCTCTGTCCTCACCCCTGACTATAGACGCCCATGGTACTCCTGGCTCTGCTGGCGGCACTCCATCACGGGATCATGCACTGCATCTTTAGCCTCTTTGTAGAGACAAGCCTGCTGGTTCCTGTTGTTGTGGTTCTGACTGATCTGAGCAGGAGATTACTTTTCATTTTGTGAAGATCTTTCCATAGACCTGTTTCCATTTTCACCCTGGGTGCCAGGGAACTCAGCTAAGAGGGCAAGTAGTCACTGAAGCATAGGTTCCAATGGCACATACTTTGGGCATCAACCTTTCCCTTAGGGGGCTGTGCATCCCTTTAAGGGATTTAAGCTTTGGTAAAGGAGGTGGTTGGCCACTGGCTTCCACTGTGGGTGTCACAGGGCATGTCTAGTGTTCCTCTCCAGGACTTAAAAAGCAGATGATGGGAAGAGGCACGTACCCATACATGATACGCTCGGGGTTTTGCTTGTCTTGTCTTGGATACAGCAGCCTTACAGGGCAGTGCATCCAGGATGTGCAGACAAAAGCGAAGGAGAGAGATAGGTCAAGGAGAGATTCTGTCACTTCCCCTGTGCACTGATCTTTGTCACATGCCCTTTCTATTGTGTGTGGGCACATGTATGCACGAGGGTGCGTATGCAGGCATTTGTGCATGCACGTGTCTGTGCACGTGTGGTGGTGCTCGTGGGTAGGGGCCGAGGAATCCAGAGGAGATCCTTTGCGATGTCTTTAGGCCAACCCGTCTGAGCTGGACCAAGCTGAGGACCTGGCTTCTCTGGTCAGCGTCAACGAATCAAGCGTCCTGAACACGCTTCTGCAGCGTTACCGGGCTCAACGGCCACACACATGCTCGGGGCCTGATCTGATCGCCTTGCAGCCCTGGATGACCACAGAGCCCTCTTCCGAGAAGGTGAGGTGGGACAATGGTCGTGGGCAGAGATAGGTGAAAGGCTCGTAGCCTGGGAATTATAGGGGGCAATAGAGTGTCAGCACCCAGGAAAGGGGGTAATAGAGTGTCAGCACCCAGGAAACCATCAGCTCTGCTCAAGATGGTAATCTTGAATTTGGCAAGCACCAGTGACCCCCCTGCTCCCTAGAGGGGAATGGTGAGCTCTGGTCCAAAGGCTAGGTGTGACACTTTGCACTAGTTGTGACACCCACCTGGAAAGTCATTTCACGGACATGCAAGCAGCAGAACTGGGGCAAAGGCCAGCCTGTGGCTCCTCTGAGCTCCTAAAGTGCGCTCTACTCTGAAGTCTCATTCGTCCACCTTCAGGTGGAGACAGAAGCTCTGTTCATCCTGATATTTATTTTTTATCCGTTAAGCAGAGGAAAGGGTATTTTTGATTGGGATTAGTAATGAAAGCAAAGGTTCATGGCGCCACCTAGTGGACAGTCATGGACTACACCAGCGCCTGTCCCTGGCAGCTGTTTGCTGGTGACTGGTAGGCTCTGAGGAAACACCATCTCTGCTGCCCCGTGGACTTCTAGAGAGCGAAGACAGGTCACAGATGGTAAAACCCACGGTGGCCGAAATGGACTGGACGCCTGTGGGCCAGGATGGGGCTGGAAGAAGCCAGTGGGGGAGGGGCAAGTGTCACAGGTCCTGGGTATGACTTGTGTAGGGACAGACTCACAGGACTGTGGGCTGCAGACAGATGGACAGGGACACGGAGGAAACTACAGACAGATGGACAGATGCTGCCTAGCTGTGGCCCTCATCTGTCACTCAGGGCTGGGAAGCCACACTGTGCTCACGGCAGAGCCATGGGGGAATGTCCACTCTAGGTCTCTCTTCTCGGACTGGGTATTATAGATTGGTCGAAGGCACCTACAAACACAGGCATTGCGAGGGAGGGCCCCGAGCGGCTCTGCCCTGGCTCTCCCTGTGAGGGGCACTGGGTTTTATCTCCTTCCTCCTCCAAGTCTCCCTGCCTCTCAAATCTCATATGAAGTCATTTTGGCTGCCCAGCCTCTGGTCCCCAAACAGTCACCAACTGGAGGTCAGACCCGCAGAAGCCTGGGACCGGGAACAGCTTGAGTATGGGCTGGGTGGCTTCAGGACACAGAGAGGGACATGTCCCTTGGGGCTGGGACATGTAGGAAGGTCCACAGATGTGAGCACACGTGTGTATGAATGTGGGGTGCAGCTGGGGATGTCTCTGGAGGGGGTGCCACTGTGCACTCTGCAGGAGGCCCAAGGCATCATGGGTAGGCCTGTGAGTGCCCACGGGTATCAGGTCTGCAGCATCCCTTTTCTTCACAGTGGGGACCAGGAGCTGAACCGTGCTCACGAACACGAGTCTTCGGGGTAACTGCGGCTCCAGGCTCAGACCCTAGGATCTTTGGATGCCCCAGGCTCTGAGGCCGCATCCAGTAGGGCAGGCCTTGTCCCATGGCTCCTGCTTTAAGAACGTACCTAGTGCTGGTTCTAAGCGGGCTAGGATAAAAGCTGGGGTGAAGCTACTCTTGTCTTGGTTCCCCAAACTACAGGTCTGCTATGAGGAGGGCCTTCTGGGCAAGGGGAACCACCTGCTTCCCCAAGGATTAGGGAGAAAAAGGCAAAGCCAGGTTGGGCCCCACGGTCACTATGAGGACCGGGGACCTTGGGCTTCCACCCCCATTCCTGCTAGGATTCCCACATGCCTGGGTCCCCTTGGCCTCTCCTGTCTCCAACGGTGTATCTGTGTAGACTCTGTCAAGGTCACCTGCCACAATCAAGGCCACTTGAGCAACCTCCTTCTCCTTGACCCTGGGCAGGGTGGAGGATCTGATCATCCCCTTGTGGCCTCCAGGGCTACTCTTGTCTTCCCCTGGTCCTTTAGCGCCCAGGCTCCTCTGGGACTTTGGGAAAGCTTTATACACCAGAGAGAGCAAGTCGCTCACTCTTCCTCCCTCCCTCCCTCCCTCCCTCTCTCCCCCTCCCATTTCTCCCTCCCTCCTTCCCTCCCTTCCTCCCTCCTTCCCTCCCTCCATCCCTCTCTCCTCCCTCCCTCCCTCTCTCCTCCCTCCCAGTTGTCTCCCTCCCTCTCTCCCTCCCCCTTCTTTCTCTCCCCCCTCTCTCCCCCTCCATCCCTTTTCCCTCCCTCCCCATGTCTGTCTGTCTGTCTGTCTGTCTGTCTGTCTGTCTCCAGGTTAGGAGAACCCAGGGTCTCTCACATACTAGGCAAGCACTGTACCACCGAGTCACACCCAGTCCCTCTCTTTTAAAAGTCTGAGATGGTCTCCATTGGCTTGCCCAGGCTCTGAACCCCTCGATAGCTCAGGCAGGCCCCAAGTGTGCAGTTCTCCTGCTTCAGCCTCTTGAGAAGCTTCAATCACAGGCTTAGGCCTCCATATCCAGCTCTTCGTCTCTTTAAAACCCGGATTGATGAAGCCCAACTTGTACCCTGTTCAATCCAGCTTTCTCTAGGACCCTTCCCTGTGATTGTGTGGTGCTGCTGTGGCCCTGTACAGGACAGCCATCACTTAGAGAGGGCTCTGGGCTCTCTCTCTGTGATTCGTCTCACCCAGCAAATTTCCCCAGAACCCCTAGATATGCTTTCTATTATGTTCCATGTGACCTGTGATGTAAGGATCTCTCTGTGACCTTCCTTTCTCTTGGGTGTGTCCCCGGAGCAGTGCGTGGCCATGTGATGTGCGCTCAGCTTTCTGTGGAGGAATCTCCAGCCAGCGTGCTGCAGTGACATCATCATGCTGCACCTGCTTGCATTGTCTGAGGGTCTTGCTGGTGCCACCCTGTCTTCATCAGAACCCAGCAGTGACTGCTCAGTTTCTTGGCCAGGGAGATGGCTCAGTTTGTTTCCATGGCAGACATCACTAATTGATAGCCATTCCCAGCAGACATCACTAATTGATAGCCATTCCCAGTTTCCATGCTCAATATTACTAATCAATTGTGCCAATTTTCCCAGCTACCTCCTTGCAGGTAAGTCGTACCCAATGATTTAACTAACAGATGCAATGCACGCCTTCTTGTTGAGCCTTTAATGAGTTTATCGGTTGCTCGGGACTCCTAGCGAGCCAGCTGTAGATGACTCTTGCAGGCTGGCCAGGAGGCTGACAGCTGTCATCCTGTGGCAGGTACCCCGAGGCCGCCAGGATGGCCTGCCCGCCCATGTAACATCCCTGGCCCGGCGTGCCTACTGGGCACTGCTGAGCTGGCGGAGAGACCAGAGCATCGTGGCACTGGGCCGGAGTGGAGCCGGGAAGACCACCTGCTGTGAGCAGGTTCTGGAGCACCTGGTGGGCATGGCCGGCAGCGTGGATGGCAGGGTGTCAGGTATGGTGGCCCACGGGTGACAGCTGGATGGGAACAGGGAGGGGAGATAGGGGGGTCCTGGGTGGCTCCGGGGGAGGTCCTGGGTGGCTCTCTTTACTGTCCAGTTGCTATTCACTGAGCACAGATAAGTAAGAGTCCCGTGTTGGCTTCTGACCCAGGAACTGCAGCCTACAGGTGCATTGCTATCCTGCCTCTGTCGGGATAGCAATGCACCTCTCTCATGACTTTGGTGGCCATGACAGTGGTTACACCCTGGGACAATCAGAAGCGGAAGCTTGGCTGCCACCTGCTGGGAGACATCCGTAAAACAGGATGAGGGTTTCTTGGGAGTGTGTGTCCTTGAGCAGTACACAGCCTGCTCCGCAGCACAGCGGGGGCGGAGCTACAGTGGGGTGGAGCTACAGCGGGGGCGGAGCTACAGAAGGCTAGAATGCTCTAGAGCGTGTTCCTGGGCTGGTTGGGGGAGAGGCCGGGCAAGAACGCAGAAAGGGGACAGTGGGCCTTAAAGACTGTCAGTTAACAGCATGGATAATGGTGACAGTGGTCATAGCCATCAGTGTGGCCATCTCCAGGGACCCTGTGCCAGGCCTTCTTCCAACCACAAGAGCTCTGTGATTTGAACCCAGTGATTATGATTTGAGATTTATAGATAAAGGCATTGAAGACCAGAGAGGTTAAATAGGGTTCTCAGTCAAACTTTAATGTCTCCATGAGTCTTCATAGACATTTCTCTGCTCCTCCTCCTCCTCCTCCTCCCTCTCTCTCACATACCTACATACATGCACATACATGCACACACATTTAGAAAGCATACATGTGCACATGTGTGTGCATGCGTGTATACGCTGAATAAATATCATTTTCACTCCCTCCAAGAATGGAGTCTGTCCATCCTGGGGACACTGCCCCCAGGACCCACACAGTGCTGTACCAGATGGCACTGGATATACGGCCATTGCAGCCTACAGGTGCTTTCCAAGCACAGAGCATTAAGCCGGTCGACCTTTCAGAGCTATGCCGGAAACAGTTACCACTCCAGGGAGGGGCTTCCTGAAACATGGAGAAGATAACTATTTGTCCCTTTGCAAAGGGCAGTGTCCCCTTGGGCTTCTCGTAGATGCTGTGCCTGCTGCCCCGCCCCCTTCTGTGGTCACTCTAGCACTTAGCTTACTGAGCTGGGGATAAGGGTGGGGCTGGCCTCGACTCTCTCAGACTGGTTTTGCTGTGTTTGTGAGTGCGGGAGACAGGAAGGAGTGTACCCAGATGTCTGGTACAACACACAGGGCTTGTGGGCACTCAGAGAATACCATTGGGGAGACCCCAGGACTTTCAGGTCCACTGGTGGCCCTCGGGTGTTAACAAGGTGTTAGGTGGATACTCCACCCTCCCACCCCCAGGCTCCCTACCCCCCACCACTCAGATTGTCTCTATCCTACCCATGATTTTGAGAGTCAGGGTGGAGGCAGCTGCTGGGGCTCATGGAGTGAATCCTGAGCTGGGGCTCACCAGAGGTCACACCTCAGGGAAAAAAGACCAGGATGGGCCTCAAGAAAGGTCACCCTGCTTACAGCACAAGTGACACCTCCCTCTATCTCCTGACAGTGGAGAAGCTCCGGGCCACCTTCACTGTCCTCCGGGCCTTTGGCTGCGTGTCCACTGGTCACAGCCGTAGGGCCACCCGCTTTGCCATGGTGATGTCGTTGGACTTCAATGCCAGCGGCCGAGTCACATCCGCTCAGCTCCAGGTGAGGCTTGGGGACGGGCACTGGCTCTTTAAGGTGTGGTGTCTCCAGCCTGTACCCACGTTTCCAATCTGGACCCTGGGGTGACAAGAGTGACGGCACCCCGGGATGTTAAAAGCGGCTGGCCTGGCTCTGCGGTGGGGAGGAGCAGAATCCAGAGGCTTGTTGAGATGTAACAGATCCGCCCGGACTCCCGTCCCATGTGCCACACATGCGGCCGGCCCCCTCTCCAGCATTCCAGTGGAACAGAAAAGAAAAATGAGGGCTTTAGCGTGAATGACCACGCAGCGCCTGGCAGGAGCCCAGATCAGGGAGAGCTGCCTCCTGAGCACCGACCAAGGCGTCGGCTCTGCTGGCTCTCCCAGATACAGGCTTCAGTGAGGGAGGCACTCTGGCCTCTCCTGGGAGCCGAAGGATCCCATGGCTTGGCTGACTGCCTGTGGGGCTCTGAACCTTGGGTGCTGGCAAGGTCACCCTTTGGTGAGGCCTCAGGGAGTGTTGGGGCGGGGCACCCTGGTGGGGCCTTTGGGAACCAAGTCTGGGCAGAAGGACGGGGTGGGAGCGATGACACTGTCTAACTGCCCCCTCACAGACGATGCTTCTGGAGAACGGCCGCGTGGCCCAGCAGCCGCAAGGGGAAGGGAACTTTGAAGTTTTCTCTCAGCTGCTGGCTGGACTGGATGTAGATCTCAGGTGAGGACGTGGGACAGGCTGGGCCGGGTGAGGCAGGGGGATGAAGAAAGCCCAGTGGGAGTCTCTACCCAGAGCTGAGAGGCTGGGGTACCCGGTGACCAGGCTTCTGATCTCAGATGCCAGGGCGCTGCACTGGGGTTTGGTGACATTTCGTCCGCTCTGGAGCATGGGGTCATTGGGAAGGGAGGCCTGTGGCCTGGGGCAGCTGGGCAGTGTGGTATGTGTGACCCTGCAGTGGGACACCTCCCGCTGTATGGCTTGGGCTGGGGCAGACCCCCCCCCTCCCACACTTCCACAATCCTCTCTTCCAGGACGGAGCTGAACCTGCACCAGATGGCGGAAAGCAGTGCCTTCGGCATGGGTACTTGGTCCAAGGTAAGTGGCCTGCCTCCAGGGCGCACTGACATCCCAGGGAGGGAGTGATGGAGGGTCCCGTGACACACTGTCTCCTTTTGCTCAGATCTGTAGTTGTGGTGGTCATGAGCAGGCAGCAGCCCTAGCAGAGTATCAGGGCCCCTTGGTAGGGTCTGGGCTGGTTGAGGAAGGGAGGCTTATCCCTGACCAAGGAAGGATGTGGTGAGAGAGGGTGAGGCATGCACCCTGAAGCCCCGTGTCTCCCTTCAACCCTGGCTCCGACTGTCTCAACATGTCTCTAGTGAGACCTGAGAGTTTAGCATGGGTCTGCCTGAGTCTGTCAGCAGGGGGCGCTCTGGAGGCTGATGGAGAGAGGTGGGCGCCCCCTGCTGGTTGCTGTTTATGGTCCTGAGCAGAGGTAGGGGGATGGGGTGAGGGGGGATGGGGTGGAGGATGGGTGGGGGACGGGAGAAGTTGGGGAAAGGGAGGGGATGGGAGAAGGAAGGGCCCTGAAGGTTGGCTGCTCCAGGGATCCATGAAATGGACCTACTGTTCACTTGCTGGCTGTTAGTTTTGTTTGTCTCTAATGCTGCTTTCTTGGCTTCTTTGCTCTCCTTCTCTGTGATGACACTGGGGTTAAAGGTCAGGACTCTGGCACTCGTCTGAGGTTTCGCTGTAGTAAGGAAGACAGGCACGAAAATCAATGCAGTTATCTGAGAGAAGAACACTTAAGAAGAAGTGAGGCTGTGGGCACCAGAGAGTGATTAAATTAAAGAGATGTTTGGCCTGAGTCAGGGAAAGCTTCATAGTCAGGGGATACTGGGCCTGGTTGACATTTGGGTTTTGAAGGATGAGTAGGAGTTCACCAGGTAGAGGGACAACAAACGAGATAAGGGTACTACAACAGAAGAGAATTACAGAGCATCAACTCTGGGCATAGATACACAGTTTCTCGACAAGACACTTGCAAATTAAATCCGGGAGCACACGGAAAAGATCATTCATTATGAGACGCTGTCTTCACTCCAGGATGCGGGCATGGTTCAGTGTATGTGAATCAGTAAATATTATACATCCCATAAATGGAATCAAGGTCACAGGCCACAAGATCCTCTCCACGGATGTGGAAAGGACTTTAGACAGCATCCAACATCGCTGCATGACAAAAGTTCTGAGGAGCTCGGGGTAGAAATGCATCTTGGCGGCACCGTGAGGGTAGATTGTGGGGCTGGAGCCCAGCACCCCACCGAGTGGGAAAACCCAAAGCCTTCCCCCCTGAACTGAACACCCAGACAAGGTGTCCACTCCCCACAGCAGTGGGAGACTTCGCAGGACAGTGAGACAGAAGCAGATAGAAGGGGACAGCAGGAAAGAAGGAGTCAATGTATCACCGCTTCCGGGCACGTGATTCTGTGACCTATAGGACCCCACCAGGCATCTCAGAGTGGGCAGACACCCTCAACAGAGAGGCAGGACACAAACCACACACACACACACACACACACACACACATTCACACACACATACACATTCACACACACATACACACCCTCACACACATACACCCCCCCCCCACACACACACGGCAGAGCCCTCTTGTGAGCCAATGGCAAACGTCTGAGAAAGAAATGAAGGACTCTGTCTCATTCAACACAGCAAACAACCTAAAAATAAAATGTAGCCCAGGAGATGAGAGCCCTCGGCAGCGAAATGGTAAGACACTGAGGGAAGAGATCAAAAGAGTCATTACTGGAAGACAGAAAGACCTCCCACACTCAGGGATTGACAGATTAATGTTGTAAGTGGCTGCCGCACCGCGGCCACCTACAGACTCAGTGCATTCACCCAGGTTCCAGTGCCATTCTTCATGGACAGAGAGACAACCCCGAAACTCACGCAGAAGCAGAAGAGAACCACACCCCTGGGCAGTCAAGCGATCGTGAGCAAAAGCAAGAGTGCAGGAGGTGCTGCGCCCGCCGCCTGATTTCCAGTTAATCTGCAGAGTCAGGGAAATGAAAACACCATGGGTCAGATGTGTTGATCAATGGATAGAATCACGGACTCAGATCTGAGCCCGTGGACGCACGATGGCGAAGAGACATCATCTGGGAAAACTGGGTACCCGCATACAGGATAAAGCCCCACTCCTCACCCCTAAAACACCAACTTCAGATGCACCCCAGACTGCGGTGTGGTGGTGTGAGGCTCATGCTCTGGAGCTGCTGGAGGGGAACACTCAGTAGGACTCCAGTCACCCAGGAAAGAACAACACACGCAAAGGGGGACACCCCGTGGAAGAGACGCACACAAACAGAGACCAACAAAACCCCACAAAGCTTCTGTCTAGCACAGGACACAAAAGAAGAATATGGCTTCCAGAGTGTTAAGAGCTGGCAGAGAATTATCTAGAATTTGTATCTAGAATACACCAAAGAACTCCAAACATGAGAAACCAAAATGCCCTTTAACAATGAACTAATAAAACGAACAGATACTTCTGAAAAGATGAAATACAAATGGCCTAGTCRGAAAGGTAGTCGTCAAAAAACAAACAAACAAAACTAAGCAAAAAAACCCAAACCACAAATGCTGACAGGAATGCGGGGCAGGGGGGCAGACGAGAGGCGAGGGGGGCGGAGTTTGGGGGGGCTCCTGTGCCGTAGTGGGGAGAGTGTGAAAGGGTCCAGTCACCGTGGAGGCCAGAATGTAGGCTCCTTAGGAAACTAAAGCCCACCTGACCCAGGGGCTTAGCTGGGCATTGACACGGAGGTCCCTAGTCAATATACCACAGGGACACCGGCAAAGCGACATTCACCAAACCTCATCAGTGAGTTCTGGAACCGCCTGGTGTCCACGGAGAGAGGAATGTAAGAAAATGGAAGTTTCATGATGGAGGTTTACGCGGCTGCAAAGGGGAAGCGGGTAGAGTCGCCTGAGGAAAACGGGTGTGCGGGGAGAAGTGGGTTAAGCCGAGAAGCGTGTTGACGTCATCGAGAAGCGTGCTGACGCCACCGAGAAGCATGTTGACGTCATCGAGAAGCGTGTGGTCTCTGCTCTGTGGCTCCTGTGTTTGCATAGATACATGAAATCATGGATGTACGTATGTAACAGTAGATGCGAAGCTGGGGCGACAGGGGCTTGGCAAGAAGGGCCCATGGGTGAGCGGTGTCTCTGCTGTGGTGACAATTGTGGGTAGACAGCAGCCTCTGCTGCCCAGGTGGCTATCTGTGCCCCAGAACCCATGACCTGCTCCCAACCCTTGCTAAGCTAGAGAGGAACGAGCCCAGAGTTTTAACTTGGCCACCGTTGTGAGATCTTGTGCAATGCCTCTGTTTTAGCAGTACTTGTTCTCGTTCTCTCTCTCTCTCTCTCTCTCTCTCTCTCTCTGTCTGTCTCTCTCTGTCTCTCTCTCTCTCTTTCTCTCTGCCTCAGTTTCCTCACTGAAATTTCTTTCTTGCCGCTGGGGTGCAGTGCTGTGGGACATCAGCATGTTCGCTGCTTTTTTTTTTTTTTTTTTTTTTTTTTTTTTGAGACAGGGTTTCTCAGTGTAGCCCTGGCTGTCCTGGAACTCACTCTGTAGACCAGGCTGGCCTTGAACTCAGAAATCCACCTGCCTCTGCCTCCCAAGTGCTGGGATTTAAAGGCACGCGCCACCTACTGCCCGGCCTATCTGACTTATTTCTAGTTTCATGTTTTTTACCCAAGAGCAGATTGGTCAGGGCATTATTCAGAATTGCTTAGAGAACAACAGGCTCTCTAACTGTCATCCTGCGCCTCATCACATTTGACAGGAATGCATCTTCTTTTTAATTCTCATTCTCTGTTTCCTGAGGGACATGGGGTGCAGAGCAGAGACAGGAGCAAGAAGGCTCTCCGGGAGACTCCCCTCGGTGCGGGTGACGGGTTCTACTCGTTATTCAAAATCGAGTACTCCTCGCTGACATTGGGAGTGAGGATAATCTCACCATCTGTCCTCTATGTGTCCTTTCCTGCTTCTTTGAAGTCTCATAAATAACGGAGCCTTTGTTGGTGGCGCTTTCCTTCTCTCTGTCTGCTGTGGTGGAGCAGCTGCGGTTGCTAGGCTCAGCTCCTGGTTGCTAGGGACTTGGTTGTTCTGTGGTGGCCCAGAAATGTGACAGAGAGGTGGGACATCCTTCTGCTGTTAATTGAAACGCTTCCAAGGCGAATCTTTCAATGTCACCACATGCTTTGATGTGGTTCCAATTGGCCGAGGAGGCTCTCGAGTCCCTCAGTCATCTGAGGCGGCTGGAGTTGAAAAGAATCGGTGTGGGCGGGAATCGGGGAAGCCTCCGGCCTTCCCTGCAGTCAATTTGCTGTGTGACCTTCCGACCTATGCCATGCCCTCTCTGGGCATGGAACTCTATAGAATTCAAGGACCTGTCAGCCCTAAGAGGCTGCCCTGCCCTGTGTCACCCAGATTCTCTGCTTGGACCAGGTACAAATTGGTCTCTCATTACGTGCTCTGTCAGGTTATTGACAGAAGGGTTCCCGTTCCCGTCTTCCAGGCTTCTGGGCAGTGCGTCCTTGGCCAGATGGCTCATACACGGGACTTCCAAATTAATGTTAATATCCAGACAAATATAATTAGAAGTATAAATCAGAAAAAAGAGGGAAAAAATGACACTTGAAGCTCAGTAGCCCATGGACCCCCAGTCGGCCATTCTCTCCTGCTTCGGATTCTCCAGCATCTTCCCTTTGTCCCACAGAGGGTGTCAGGCAAGCTCCTGAGGAAGATCTCCGGGTGTGGCGGCCAACGGTGGTGTTCTGAAGTGAATCTGGTTTCATTGGCTTGGAGTGGGATCTCCATCTTGATTGATTAGTGATGTCTGCCGCTGGTCCATGTCTAAGTGGGGTCACGTCTCAGTCCTTAACCATCATGGTGGGAAACTGTTGCTCCTTAGGCTGACTGCTGGCTGTCTGGCCTGACCCACCTTCCTCCTTCATCACCTCCCTCATGTGTGACCTCCACTGGTCAGTCACGGCTGTCATCCTGATACCCCGATCATATGATCAGTTTCTGCATCTACCTTTTAAGCGCTTGCCCCAGGTTCTGCTCTTCCTCTGTGATCTCCTGTGCCCCCGCTTAGACCTGGGATCCGCCCCGCCGCCGTTTCCATTGCCCACTGCTCCTTTATCTTGGCATCCAAACCAGAGTCGGTGCAAATCAGAGGAGCCCCGATAAATCCTTCCAGATTGAATAAAACCTGCTCTGCACCCCAAACCAGACACAAGCGACATTTACAGCCCTCTGGGAAGTCTCAGCATGGCCGCCAAACCCAGCCTGGCTTAACTGTGGGTGATTTACTGCAGTCATAAACCGGCCAAGTGCCCGGCAGACTGACCTCCGCTCCAAGCTGTGAATTCCAGTCTCTCCACCATGACGGCCTTTCTCTTCTCTCCCCTCCCCCAGCCTGAAGACAAGCAGAAGGCGGCCACGGCGTTTTCCAGGCTCCGGGGTGCCATGGAGCTGCTGGGCATCTCGGAGAGGGAGCAGCAAGCCATCTGGCGGGTGCTGGCGGCCATCTACCACCTGGGTGCGGCAGGGGCGTGCAAAGGTACGGTCCCTCCTGCCCGTCTGCTGCGTGTGTCTCAGTAACCTTGAACCCGTGTTGTCCATGAGAACCTGTCACACTGACAGGACCCTGTCAGTCCCTCCTGCTGTCATAGTGGCCACCAGGCACATAGGACCATAGAGCACCTGAAATGTTGCCCATGGCCTAGGGGTTGAGTTTAGAATTGTTAGTAATCGTGTGTGTGAGCGTGTGTGTATGTGTGTGTGTGTGTGGCTGTGCACGCACATGCACATACATATGTGTGTACATGTATGTATATGTATGTGTGTGATATGTATGTACACATGTGTATGTGGTATGTATGCATGCGTGTGTAGTATATGTGTGTACATGTGTATGTGGTATATGTGTTGTAGTGTGTGTGTGATGTATATGATGTGCATGTGCACCTGTGTGTGTATGTAGTATTGTGTGGTGTACTTGTGTGTGTGTAATGTGCATGTACATGTGTGCATGTATGTGCATGTATATGTGTGCATGTGTGTAATGTGTGTATGGTGTGCATGTATATGCTTGTATGTATTATGTGCATGGATGGGAGTGTAGTGTGTTGTGTGTATGTATGTGCATATGTGTACATGCATGTATATGCATGTATGTGTAGTGTATGGTGTATATGTGTTTACATGCACGTGTGCATTTATGCATTTATGTGTATATGTGTGTGCATGCATGTGTATGTATGTGTGTGTAGTGTGTGTGTAAGTATGTATGCATGTATGTGTGTGCATATGTATGTGGTATCTATGTATGTGTGTGTAGTATGTCTATGCATATATTGGGGGGCAGAGGAAACCTTAAGATTGATTTCTCAGGTGCTGTCCTCCTGGGTTTTCAGACAGGGTCTCTCTGGTGTGAAGCTGCCTGGTCAGAGCAGGCTGGCTGAGGCACCCGAGGACCCTCCTGTGTCTGCCTCTGTAGCTCTGGGTTAGCAGCAGGCCTCTATGCCCAGCTCACGCACATGCGTGCCGGGGATTGAACTCAGGTCCTCTTCCTAGTACAGCAGGGATTTGCACACTGAGCTGTCTCTCCAGTGAGGTCAATGTGATTTTTGTGACTTTGACTTGCCAGTGGCTTCTGCTGGCCAGAGCAGCCCTAGGCTCTGAGCAGAGGTTGCCTGTGTGATGAACGGCTGTCCCTGCCACACATGCTGGGCTCTGTCATTAGTGCTCATGGTCTGTGATTGACAGCTTGATGGGAGTGTCTCATCCCTGGTGTCTCTGTGGTTCTGGCATCTGTGCCCTGTCCTTTCCTCCTGCAGATGCTCTGGTCTCGCTGTCCTCATTGCGAGCACTTTACATGCTTGTGCTTGGTCTGATGCAATGGCTTCTTGTCTCTCCTGCTGTGGCACCGTGACAAATGTCCGCCATCTTGATGACACCGATAACAGGAGCCCAACCTCCCCCCTCTCAGTGCTGGGTGCCAGGAGTCTGGAGTAGGCTTTCTGCAGCCACATCCCTTGAAGGCTCTAGGGAGGCCCTTCCCGCCCACCCTGTGGCTCTGGTGTATCCCCGTGGTGATGTCACCTTGTCCCCTTCTCTGCCGCCATGTGCGTTGCCTTCTGGGTTCTCAAACCCCTTTTCTGTAGCTTCTAAGAATACTGCTCAACAGGGTGGAGGAGGCAGTTACCGGGAGTTCATGGCCAATTCTTGGCTCTGATAGGCCAGGACTCCTTGACTGACAGCTCCAGGCTGTACTCAATGGGGAGGGCTGTTTGAAGGAGGCTCCCTGCTGTCTTGGACAGATTCAATAGGAAGAGGAGAAGGTGGTCGGTGAGAAGGAGGTGGCCGAGGAGGACGATTAGGATGAGGAGGAGGTAGATGCTGTTGATTATGATGGTGATGATGATGATGAGGAGGAGGAAGATTAGGATGAGGTGGAGGTAGATGCTGTTGGTGATGATGGTGATGATGAGGAGGAGGAGGAAGATTAGGATGCGGAGGAGGCATATGCTGTTGGTGATGATGGTGATGATGATGATGAGGAGGAGGTAGAGAAGGTAGTGGCAACTGTGGACCAGTCCAGCAGACACCCTGCTCCATCCACCTTCCCATGCCAACTGAGTATTCTTTGCCTCCCACTGCAGAGGAGACCACAGGGTTTGCCGGGTAAAGCCACGGTAAGGAGGGGCTCAGCTGAACTCCCTCTCCTCCTGGGACAGGTGGGGATCCCCTCCGATGTGCTCTCAGGGGTTTCCCTTACGTGGACATGCCCAGGATGATAAGAGAGAAATCCATGTCTATAAATATTTTATTAACTCGTGATTACGGCAGTAATTCCTCCTGCCTCCCGCTCCTACCCAACCCTCCCCATTATTTTATGGAGAGCCGCTGTCGGTCTGCTTGGAAGCCCTGCCCCGTGATTTACGGTATTTTCCTGCTTTGGAAGATTTCATAATGGGTTGTTCTAGAATCAGCTATTAAAAATCCACAGTCATGTGTAAACGGCTCTGCTTTGTGTCATAACAGATCGCTCTGAAATATATTAGGCTCATTTTCATGAATCAAGGATCCCGACTCTGCCTTCTTGGCCTGCTTCAGAAGCCCGGATCCTGCTATTTGAAACTGGCGTGGTCTGGGTGGGGAGATGTGTGAGGGGGTGTCTCATGACTGGATGTGGGGTTTGTGAGGTGACCGAGTGTGGCAGTTTTCACTGACGCTCTTAACCGAGAGGTGTCTGCTGGATTCCTGCAAATTGTGCCGTGCATGTGAGTTCAGAGGTTGCTGCGGGGAAGCCTCCGTTTTCTTCCTGTAAAATGAGCTGTGGCTGCGAAGTGGCTCGGTTGGCAAAGTGACTGACTGACATGCAAGCGTGGAGACCYGAGCTCCAGATACCAAGGCTCAGAGATGTTCTGTGATGCCCACACTCGCAGCATCCGGAGGTGTTGACCTTGGGAACCGCCTCTACAGTTTCTTTGAGTCTGCCTGACTGTGCTCAGGCCAAGGTGCATTCTGGGATCTTGGAGTACCACCCTCTTCTGTAGGAGTCTTTCCTTGATTCCATCCAACTGTCTGATGGCCCCAACAATGCTGTTCGGGAGGTTGACCTGAGCAGAATGGGGGATAACGGGAAGTTGAGGCTGTGGGTGTTCCTGGGGCCAGTCTGACCTTCTCAGCTAAGGTGGTTCTCTGTCCCTGGGGACTCAATGTTGTCCTCTGTAAATTGTGACGGTAATGCCCACGCCAGCACACTTGCGAGACTGTTTAACCAGACCATTTACAGCCCCGCAGGTCTCCTTAATCCAGATGTGACGTCATCAGTAGGAAGTCCTTCCTGGTGAGGGAACTTGTACCTGCCATCAGTCCGCTCCCCAAACCCTGCAGCCTCGCCGCTCTGCTCTCCGCACACAGTGGAGCCGTGTGTCACTGTCCCTGCTGGCCCTCAACACTGTACAGAGAGTACGGTGGCATCTAGAATCCAGCCTGGCAGCCAGGCTGAGGGACGCTCATGTCTGCGGCTTAGGTGGCTTGGCCTCTTTTCTCCGTGAAGGCCGGGAGTGTGGTTAATTTATTTGCCCTTCATTAAATTCGCCGGACTGCTTGGCATTGACCCGCTGCCTAATATATGACATAGTCGGGCCGTATATAAGCCCGAGTGGGGCTGTGGTGGGGAAGGAGTGAAGTGCAAGGCCGCCACCACCTCCCGCCACTGTCGTCATCGTAAAGATGCCAGGCCCTGAATGAATGGGGCTGTAATTTGGGACCCTGAGAGGGTCGCTGCACAGAAGTTTCTAGCAACAAGGGCCCAGAACCCCATCTTCTGGTGGACACTGGCAGAGTCAGTGCGAGGGGGGTGGAGGAGATGAGTGGAGGCGTGGAGACGTGGAGGCATGGAGGTGTGGTGGTGTGGAGACGTGGTGGTGTGGTGGTGTGGAGACGTGGAGGTGTGGAGGCGTCGTGGCGCGGAGGTGTGGAGGCGTGGAGGTGTGGTGGCGTGGAGACGTGGTGGCGTGGAGGCGTGGTGGCGTGGAGGCGTGGAGGTGTGGTGGCGTGGAGGCGTGGAGGCATGGAGGTGTGGTGGTGTGGAGACATGGTGGCGTGGTGGCGTGGTGGCGCGGTGGCATGGAGGCGTGGTGGCGTGGAGGCGTGGTGGCGTGGAGGCGTGGTGGCGTGGTGGCGCGGTGGCATGGAGGCGCTCTAGGCTGCGGAGGTCCTGAGCAGGGAGCATAGCAAATGCAATGCTTTCCTTGCTCCGACTAGCCTGTCTGCTTTTTCACCGCTGTGAGCCCACTCAAAATTACTATCTACGAGAACCGGAAACACTACAGAGATGGTGTCTCAAACAGTGCCTTTTCTTCCCCTAAGTGGGTTTGGTCACAACACTTGTCACATCCCCAAAGCTAAACTTAGACTCCCTTTCTCCCCTCTTCCCCGCCTGCTCCTCCTTTCTCTCTCCTTTCTCTCACCGCTTTTGCCGTTGCTGTTTTCGTTGGTTGGTTTGATTGGTTGCTTCAGTTATTTTATGTGCGTGACTCTTTAGCCTGCACGTACGCCCGCATCTCATGCACGCCCGGTGCCCTAGGGGACCGGAAGAGCGCACCGGATGCTCTGGAAGTGGAGTCATAGACAGCTGCGAGCCTCCACATGGGTGCTGGGAACCGAGCCCAAGTCCTCTGCCAGAGCAGTAAGTGCTCTTATTACATACAGCACCATCTCCCCACCCCAGTCTCCGTTCCTTCCACGCCGCCCCCCACAGGCTGTCAGGCCCCCAGCTGCCCGAGGGCACCACCTCAGTGTCTCCACTCTGCGAGGATCGCGGGTGGCGAGTTCAGTGACGATTCCGGGGAGGAGAGTTCCAAGCTGGTGCAGCCTTGGGTTGGCCCAGGGGCACTAAACCTACAGAAGAGATGCAGTCGGGAGGACTCTGCTCTAGGCTGGGGGGTTGTGCGCGGGGTCCGCATAGCTGGCTTATCCTCCTTCTTCCGGTGACACCGCGACTGAGTTCCCACCCAGAGCCCCGCCCTGGCACTGTAGATGGACAGCTGTGGGCTGGCACGTGACTGAGGAAGGCGGAGATTCCATCACTCTGTCCTCCCGCCCAGGGAGGCCCAGCTCCTCCCTGTCCCCTCTTCCCACGTGCTTCTCAAGGCCAAATCTGCGCCTGTCCGCCCTGCCTCAGCTGGTGGCTTGGCTTCTGGCCCAGCAGCTGTGCAGCAGGCCTATTCTGGGCCACAGGCGAGGATTTATTCTGCATTTTCTGAGCATATTGAATTCATTCATTAAGCCGGGATGGCTGTTCTGGGATGGAAACAATTAGAAGTTTCTGAAAAATGAACTCCCCGAAGTGTCTGGGGCTGGAAGGCAGAGCTCCCTGCAGCTCCAGGCCTGGGGGGGGGGGGTGAGTGGGGAAGCGGCAGCGTGGGGGATCTGGGGTTCTGTGTGTCAGGGAAGGCCCCGTGCTTTTAGACTCTGTTTCTCTGAATAATAGTGGAAGCTGATGTCTCTTAGCAGTTGCTTAAGCAATTTTACTCCCACGCGAAGTGTTGCTGATGGTACTGATGGTGGTGTTGATGGTTGTGAGGTGGAGCTGATGGTGGTAATCACAGTAGTGGTGATGCTGATGGCGGTGATGGTTATGATAATAATGTTCATAACAGTGATGGGGGTGATTAAGTAGTTTCTGGCTGTGTTGACTGACCCAGGCGGCCTGCTGTTGCGAAGAGCGCTTGGCTGCTGAAAGGTGCTGGTTTGAAAAGTGCTCGTTTGAAGTCCCTCCCAGTGTCTGCTTTTCTAGCAGAGTGGCCTTAGGCCAGTCTCTCACAGCTCTGCTACTGGTCCCGCAGCCAGCTCGGCCATCTTGTGTGACACCCTCAGCCGGCTCAGGTGACTCCTGAGCATTTGGCTCTGCAGTTTGCCTCCCCTCATGTACCTAACTTCACTCTTAAATGGCCCAGTGGGAAAGCGGCCAAACCCATTTCACAGATGAAAAGACCGAGGCCCAGTAAGAGCCATTGTTTGAGATGTCACAGCTAGAGTGAAACCGTCTTAGGACATCTGACCTCTGGCTCTTCCCACAATCTCCCCTGTGGGAGCTGTGAAGAGTCCCTGTCAGCCACCACCTCCTGAAGTCTTGGTTGTGTTAGTGTGGGAGACCTCCCCAAGGGACTATTCCTTCCTCTTGTGAATTCTCAGTGCAGCAGGGTACACTAGAGACTGAGAAATCCTACACCCAAACAAGCCTGCTGGGGTCAGTCTGAAGTCACCCCACCTGGATCTCCCGTGGGTACTGTCACCTCCCAGAACACCAGGAGGTACAATCGCTGCCCCACGCACGACCTTAGGCGTGATGCCAGTTCCTACCGGGCCATGTGGAACTCAGCAGCAGTTTCTAGAAGGTTCTCTGTGCGGACATGTGAGCAGCAGAGATAATGCTGGCGTGGGCTTCCTCCAAGGCAGGCAGAGGGAGCCACGTGGGTGGGCGGGGCTGTGGGTCGCCTGTGGGCGGGCAGCCTCAGGTAGGATCCCTAAGAAATGGGAAGCTGGCTGGGCGGTGGTGGCGCACGCCTTTAGTCCCAGCACTTGGGAGGCAGAGGCAGGGGCAGGCAGATTTCTGAGTTCGAGGCCAGCCTGGTCTACAGAGTGAGTTCCAGGGAAGCTCTTTAAGAGTGGGGGTGGGGCATTTCCCATGGTGCCTGTGACCGCCCTTCTGGACAGAGAACTAGTTTCTGGACCCTTTCGTTGTTGACATTTTGCTTCTGATTCTCTTTCCCGAGGGTGGATGGTTCGGGGCCCGGGCAGGTCACGGCTTGGGTGGAGCCGCGGCGCCCACAGCCTTGCTGCATCTCCACACACGCTCTCCTCTGATCTCTGCAGCCCTCGTTTTGAGAAAGATGGCAATTGAGAGTCAGACAGCCAACCTCAGGTCTCGGGGTATCCCGGGCACCAGGTGGTGGTGGAGGTGGGATTTGAACCAGCGCACTGTGTCTCCAGAGCCAGCTCCTTCGAGTGGCAGCCGCAGCCCGGGCTTATCTCCTCTCTGCAGGTGGCCTCTGTCTCTTCTTGGGCTTCGGAATTGTAAATCTCTGTGTGAGGCAGTGGGCGCCAGATGCTCTGGCATTATAAATAAGTCCCATAATGTTGAGTAATTCAGGAACAGCTCAGCTATTGTTGGAAGGAGGAATAACTCGGTTATTAATAAATGCAGGAGGTCACGGTAATTGATAGCAATTGAACCCACGGTGCGCAGGGACAATAGCTGTGCCATTGTCGACTTGTGTGCATGCTCGCTCCTCCCTCCCTCCCTTCTCCGTCCTCCGCCTCCCACTCCCTCCTCCCTCCCCCTTCCTCCCTTCTCTGCCCTCCTCCCTCTCCCTCTTCTGTCCTCTTCTTCCCTCTCCCTCCTCATGCTTCCTGCCCCCTCTCCCTCCTCCTTCTTCCTCTCTCCTTCCTCTGTCCTCTTCCTCCCTCTCCCTCCTCATGCTTCCTGCCCCCTCCCTCCCTCCTCTGTTGTCCCCCTCCCTCTCTCTCCACCCCTGCTTCCTTCTCCCTCTCCCTCCTCCCTCTCTCCTCTGTCCTCCTCTGTCTCCCTCTTCCCTTCTCTGTCCTCCTCCCTCTCCCTCCTCCTCCCCTTCTTCCTTACGAACCTTGCCTCTGCAGGTAGATTTGAGTCCCAGACTCTGCAGCGTCAGGCTCTGCCCTCACTCCTGTCCTCCCTCTCAGCCCTCTTCTCTGAGTGTTGCCTGTCGAGTGGCTCTGGAGACAGAGTATCCATGTGGGCTCTTTCACTTGACAGAATTTCCCAGAGCAGTGTCTGACGGGATCTGGGAAGTGCTGCAAGCTCTGTGAAGACATCCCGAGGTTAAATCTCAGGCTAAAAAGACCCCCCCCCCCTTACTGGAGACTCACAAAAGCAGCTTTAAAAGCCCCGAGAAGTCCCGTAGCAATGACACTTAACCAGGCAGGGGTATGACGCAGGGGTCAGTTTCCTTGTGTGTGACTTGGGAAGAGATGCTGGCTGCTTTCCTCAATCTCTTTCCACCCTAGATTTTGAAACTCTTGTTGAACTTGGGGCATTCTTATTTGGACAGGCTTCTGTCTCTGGTTCTCCGATCTGGGATTACATGCTGATAAACGTGGCTTTTTTCTTGTAGGTTCTGGGGACCCGATCTCATGCCCTCTCTTTACAGAATGGGCCTTGTCTGCACCCCAAGGAGCCTCTTTTTCCTGTAGTGTGTCAGATGAACTTAGGGGAGACAGACACCCAACTCTGAGGCCATCCTGCCCTGTTCCACACCTCTGTTGCCACTGAGAATCACTGAGTCAGCTCTGCCCTGCCTAGGTGGCTGGTGGTGTGAGCCTGGCCTCACTCAGACATGGACACTTCTGGGGGTGGGGGTGGGGGACAAGATAGCAGCAGAAGAGAAGGCAGCCTGCCGAGAGGTTGGTTTCCTCTCTGGACATTTTCCTAGACCGCCATCATTGAAAGGGAAACCCAGCTAGACACTGGCGTCTGTGATCACGGGTGGCTGGCCTCTCCGGAGCCTTTCCTCGGCTTGCTGAGGGTAGGATGCTGAAGCAGGTGTTCCAGGACACGGGTACACTTGTGATATGAGCCCAGAAGGTGCCTGAAGGGGCTAGCTGAGATCTCCTGGCTACGGAGAGTTTTATTTTTCACCAGAAACTCAAAAAATGGCTGCCAGTAGAACGTGCAGTGGGGGATGACCTTTGCACTCGGGGACATTCCAGACATAGCTTTTGGATCTTTAGAAGAGCATCCAGCGAATGTGGGCATTCCCCCCCCCCCCAGCAGGCTGGGGGCAGGGAGAGACACACCCCGCCCCTGTCAGAACTAGTTCTGACCGCTCTCTTCGACAGCCCCTTCCCAACCCTCTGCCCAGCTCCGTTTGGTTTTTCACTTCAGCGTGATGTCCCGCTGTCCTGATGTGGGGCGGAGGGTCCAGACGGCTGCCTCCTCCGCGTAGAGCAGCGCGCATACATTCTCTTTCCCATGTCTTGGCGGGAAGGATGGGGCAGAGTGACCAGAGCTGGCCATTCCGTTCATCTGCTCCCTCCGTGGGTGGCTTAGGAGGGCTCTAAGGTAGGAACATGGAGACAGTAATGAGTCCTCGGCACCCACGGAAGTCCCGCTAGCGGGGTAGCTGCTGCACCGTGCCTGGCCAGGCTCCTGCTCACTTCCTGTAGCACCGGACAGGAAACGGCCATGTGTCGTGGTCACCTTCTCCTGGAGGGTTTGCGAGCGTCCACAGGACCAGCCCCTGCAGAGCTCTCGCCACATAAGCCCCATGGAAAATCTCAACGGCTGTCTTACTGTTAACTGACGACCTCACGGAGGCATGTCCCTGTTCCTCCAGATGCTGGGGCATGCCCCCCACCCCAACCGTGGTGGGGTCCTTCTGAGGAGCACAGCAATGTCCCTGGAGGGGGTTAGTAGCAGACACAGGGATAACTCACCACTCCCATTGCAGTAGAGAAGTAGCTTTTCAACTGAAGGCCCCCAGAGGGGACGCTGATTCCCAATGATAGCATTTTCCTGGTCTAAGACCACCAAACCACCCTTTCCTGAAGCAACTCAGACCTGCTGCTGGGCGCCCGGCACTGCCAGGGCCTGGCAAGGAGCGCCCCCTGGAGTTTACAGGTGGAGACGCGGCGGCGGCGGCAGTGTGCTGCCTTCTCCACCCAGTGCTTGAGACTAAAGGGATCTTGGGAGCTCTCATGACACACCACAGGTCATAGTTGTGCTTGAGTAGTGGTCGTCTGGGAATGGCAGTGGTGGAAATTGGGATCTGAAGCTGTGGTCTTAGCCAGGGCCTTCTCTCTCCCCTCGGGTGGCTCCTCTGAGTCCTTGGCTTTCCTGGGATGGGCGGGGCCGCTACCCCTGTCTGAGCCGAGGCAGAGGAGTTCAGCCCCTGTGCTACTGGCCAAGCCCCCACTTTGGTTTCACTGGCTGGAGGCCCCTCGGCAGACCCCGAAACGACCCCGCAGGAAGTGCCGAGCCCAGCAGGCCGCCCGCTGCTCCTCCCAGAGGCCTCGTCACCACCGGTCACCACCCTCCTCCTCAGCTTCACCTGCTCTGTGTGACTCTGCAGGTCACTGCAGGGGGTGGGGTGGGGCAGGGGGCAGAGACTCCAGGGCAGATGTGCACGGTGGTGTGGGCCGGGGTGGTGTGGGCCGGGGCGGTGTGGACGCGCGGAAGAAGACGACGAGACACCAGTGGGGAAGTCAGCTCCTGCTAATGTGTTCCCAGCCCCCTCCTTTCCCCCGCCCGGTCTCATCCAGGGGTAATGGGCCATCCGGCTCCTCTCAGTGCCCGCTCAGCTCCCTTTGTAACAAGAAGAGAGCCGGCTTCGGCCTTGGAGGTAACGGATCCAATTAGAATCTGATGTCCTGCCGGCGTCCAGTGTTGTGTGTGTTTCTACTTCTCTCTTGTGAGAGGCGACAATTCTCATCTGAGACGGGGAACTAACGTTCCCCTTTACATGTGTTTGTCTGAGAGAAATAGATGACTTGGTTCAGGTCGGGGGGCGTGTACCAGGGTCCTAAGAATGTGCTAGGTGACATCTGAAGGACCTGTGTGTTTCAGGGGCTGCGGGTTCCGTCACTCAGTGGCTCTCTGTTGTCCGGAGATTCTCTGAGTCCGTTTTGTCATCTCTAAGTGACAGTGGCCACCCATGTCCACAGCGCCGGCACCCCAGAGATGACGGTGGTGATGGGGGGCTGGGCTGAATTGTGAGACTTGTCTCAAAACCTCAAGGAAAGTGCAAACGGGTAATAGCATTGGGATGCACGTGAAGACTTAATAGTGATGGCAAACAGTGGGGGCGGGGCGGGGCAGGGTGCTAACACATCTCAAGCTCTCTCCCTATGCAACATGTGGGATCGCAGATAGACTCCCAGGTTCCAAGCAAGGAGAACTTAAAAAATAAAACATTTTCAACCAGGTAAGGTCAAGTAAAGTTTAGCCATGACCCTCATTGTTGACACCATCATCATCACTACCACCATCACCATCATCAACACCATCATTACCACCATGACCATCACCATCATCACCTTCTCCACCATCATCATCACCATCACCACCATCACCATCATCACCATCTCCACCATTACCATCACCATCACCACCATCACCAGTGGTGCCATCATTTCCAACTGACTCCCCTAAGTCTCAGCTTCATAGCCACTGGGAAGTGGTGTCCACGTGAGCATCCCTGTGCAGCCGGCACACAGGAGCACCCGGCAAAGCCACTGCTTCTTGCCATGTTCCCTGGACGGTGCTGGTTAAAGTCTCGGGCAGAATCCCCCCAGGGTTCCCATTTCACCCCCAGACCGATTGTTTGCTTGTGTACTTGGCCCACTGGGCCCTGGCAGCCTGCGGGGTAGCCGTCAATTCTGTTTCAGAGAAAGAAACACATTTGCAAGAAGACAGGACCCTTGAAAGGAGCTCATTGTGATTTGTTTTAATTAGCCAGTTATTTGTATTTAGGTCACAACAGCAGCCCACAGCTACTGTAGGGAATTTGGAAAATGTCAGCTCCTCGTCCCGTCGTGATTCCTGGCTGACTACATTCCTGTTTGTCATGTAATTTAAAATAATTTGAAAACATCTCTTTCTTTGTGTGGTGTACGCAGACGACCTGCAGGACTTAGTCCTCTCAGGCTCCCTTGAGGGTCCTGGGGATCGAACTCTGTTCTTTCAGGCTTGGTGGCAAGCCCTTCCCCTGCCCAGCCCTATCACCATCCCTCCTCACTCTCTCACCATGATGGCGCCTTAGAAATGACTTCACATCCTCTTGTGAGACGGTTCCTCTGTCACTTTTACTTAAGCTTTTCCGTGTAAGCAAGCCCTGTGCGACACAAAGTCAGGTTGTTTTAAATGGCTTCCACTTCGCTTCCCTCCCCCCTGCTGTGCTCCTCTGTGACACACCACGCTCATTTCTGCGTCTCCTCACCTCTCAGCTGAGCCCACCGTCACATCCTCCCAGGGTCCATGTGAGCAGCACACGCTAACACCCCCGCCATCTCTCGTTGTCCACGCCAGTCTCTCCTTGCAGGGTGCACCCCCTGAGGTCATCTCACCGTCTGTCTGTCTGCTTGCTTCTTGCTCAACCCGCTCCCTGGACTGTAACCTGGGAGACGGTCATCACCCTGTGTGAGCTGCTCTCACGTCAAAGGTTCTCAGTAAACATGGGCTGAACATACGGGTGGCTGGTTGGATGTGTGACTGGGTAACTGGGGAAGTGGCTGTGTGGTTGAGTGGGCAGGCATAGGTCAAAGGGTAGTGGGTTTGCACATAAATAAATACACGGCCGAATGCATAGATACATACATGGATATGCACATAAATATATACATGGGTGTGTACATAAATACATAATGGGAGTACACATAAATAAATAAATACATGGGTGTACACATAAATACATGGGTATATACATAAATGCCCACATGGGCATGCACATAAATACACACATGGACCTGCACATGAATACATACATGGTCATGCACATAAATACATACTTGGATATGCACATAAATACATGGGTGTACACACAAATACATGGGTATTTACATACATACATGGTTATGCACATAAATACATATATAGGTATGCACATAAATACATGGCTGTGCACATAAATACACACCTGGGTGAACACACAAATACATGCATAGGTGGATATATCCCAAGTCTACCCTATCTCTATTTAAGGTGTTTCTCTATGTTATCGTTAATGGCTTTAAAAAAAAAATAAGCAAAATAGGTTTGAAGAGGCGAGACTCCCTGAGGAGTCTCCTTGGGCATGCAGCTCCTGTGCCCAGAATCTCACCCCTCATCTCTTCCTCATCCTCTGTGCAGTGGGCCGGAAGCAGTTCATGCGGTTCGAGTGGGCCAACCACGCTGCTGAGGCCCTGGGCTGTGACTACGAGGAACTGAACACCGCCACCTTCAAGCACCACCTGCGGCAGATTATCGAGCAGATGACGTCAGGGCCGCAGCGCCAGGGCCTGCAGGACAACGAAGCCTGCTCAGGTATGAGTCCTCAAGGCTACACTACGGGGGTGGGGGGCTGATCTTGCTGGGGATGCTCTAGTAGCTGCGCCTCATACTTTCCCGTGTTTTCTTGTGTTCGTTAAGGCTTCCTTTGAGGGTCCCGTGCACATGTGTGAGTACCAGGGACAGCCTGCATTCACGGATAAGGAGATCATTCCTCCTGTCTGGTGTTTATGGTCAAGCGGTTCACTCTGGTCAGGAAGCAAGGAGGCCACTGAGCCCTGGGAGGGTCCTCCACGTGGGAAGATGGGACCCTCAGGCAGCACCCAGGACTTTGTGTTTGTGAGATCTTGACAGGCAGGGGAGGCAGACCTATGTGTGTGAGGGATGAGATCAAGGCCGGTGTGCTGAAGACTGAGGGGGAGATGGGAAGAAGATGGAGGGCACCCAGAGAAGCTGCCAAGTAGCTTCATGGGGCAGGGTGTGGCTTGCCTTGCTCACTAGAAGTGTCAAAAGCTGAGCAGCGGCTAGGGGGAGAAGCTGAGAACCTGTGGAATCACAGGTGAGGGCTGGGATATGACTCAGTGGGGAGAGCTCCTGCTGTGCAGGCATGGGAACCTGAGCAGTGCAGTCAGCACTGAGGAGGCAGAGATCCACCCAGGAGCTACTGAGAGAGTTCTGGGCTCAGTGAGAGGCCTGTGTCAAAAGGTGAGGCATGAAGTGATGGAGTGAGGTGCCAGTGTCACCCTCTGGTGTGCACACACACACACACACACACACACACACACACAAATATGCATATATGCCCAAATATGCATATACACGCAAACATGTACATACACACATGTATACACAACACACATACACACATGTACACACAACACACATACACACATGTATACACACATGTACACTCACACAACATGTACACATACACAAATGTGCAGATACACACATGTACACACAAACATACTCATACACACAAACATGAAATATACACATGCATATACACTCACACCCACAAACATGCACACACATAAATGTGCAGATACACATATGTATGCACACATCTACATGTACTCACACACTGCAAACACATGTATACATGCATGTACACACCACAAAAATGCACAAATACGTTACACTCACACACATGTATACACACAAATGTATACATGCACATGTATACACACATACACACACTTGTGCATACATACCTGTATGTGTGCATGTATGTACACACCTACACAAACATGCAACCCCCAACACACACAGACACATGCATGCAACACTCTCACACACTTGTATATGCATACCTAAATGTGTGCACGCACACACTTGCATGAACATGTAACACCACCCCCATCACACAGACGTGCACAGTCACTAGATGGGAGGCGACACACGGGACCAGGAACATGGCAGTGGGAGTGGAATGGGGTGGCAAATGCTGGGTCTGTGGTAGACACTGAGGTGACACAGAAAGCCCAAAGGGCATCTTGGATTGGGCCTGAGCAGCTGGGTGAGGGGTCTGCACTCACCAGAGTGTGCCTGCTGGGCCCCGAGGCTGTGCCTGCAGAATATGGAGGTAACCAGAGCCCTAGGACCCTGGGGAAGCCTGCAAACTCTGCAAGCAGCGCTTTGTCAGACAGCAGGGCTCGTGGTGACAATGGGGGTCTGTTTGACCTAACTCCAGGGGATGGGCCTCTTGGCCCTGGGGGTCCCGGGAGCAGTGTACCTCCCACTAAGGTGGACGACTCTTCTGTTTCATAAATACATACACAGGCATGCACATAAATAAATATACAGACATGCACATAAGTGTATACACGGGCCTGTCTCTGCTGTCGCCTCTCATTTGTAGCACACCACACACATGAACTGCATGTTTGCATATGCACACACACACACACACACACACGTACACAGATGCTTGTATATAGCACGAGTGCATAGCTGAGCACTGTGCATGCACATGGATGTGTGTCCCATGCATGAAAAGACAGGTGCAAAGTACACATTCCAGACAGACAGACAGACAGACAGACAGACAGACAGACAGACAGACAGCGTTTCTTGAGTCTGAGTTGGTCTGTCCAGCAAAGGTCTCAGAGACAGACATTAAGCAGATGGGGGACTTGTGTGCCTCAGATCAATACTGTGAGGCTGTAGGTTGCCTAGCAACAGCCCAGGGTGGGGATGGAGATAAAGGAGGGATAGGGAAGGCTTGGGAGCAGCAGTGGGCAGGCTGTCTAGAATGTGCAAGCAGAAGTATTTGTCTTGAGGGGAAATGGATTCTAATTCTGTGAAGGGAACTGGGGGGAAGGTCAAGAGCTGTGATTGGCCACCCCCTGACGCACAGCCTCATCAAGGCCAGCTGCTCTAGTGAACCGTGTTTGCGGCCCCTCGTCCGGTCAAGTTGGAGAGCTGCTAGCATTGAGTTGGAGGAGCCCTCTGCCGTCTCCCACTCTTCCGTCCCTGACTTGCGCCTCCGCATGGACGGAGTCCCGTTATCTGGCCATTCGCTCTGCCTGAATGGCCAAGTTATTGTAACAAAGTGATTCTGGCCAGTTTAAACAATCAGAGGACACGGTGAAGCCAGACTGCTCTGTTTCTCAGAACATCTCATCTGAGTAAAATCTTAGGAGTGAAGCAATCGAATCCGAGTGTGAACCTGCGACAGCTTGTGGAGAAAAGGACCAAAAGAACGTTTCCATGCTGTGCCCCATTCTGACAAGGTTCCTCACTTCAGGGTACACCCAGCCTCTTAATGGAGACATAGATTAAAATAATATGGACCATAGATGTTTGTACCTTGATCTTAAACTATGGGCACATTTTCTGAGCACAGAGTGTCTCCTCACTCTGGTGACCCTGACTACTTGGTATCAATGCCCTTGGCCCCGGGAGAGGTCATGACCTCCAGTTACCAATCCCCTTCTATCTCCCCATGCCAGGGCTGAAGATGACAGGTGTGGAGTGTGTGGAGGGGATGGCCTCTGGCCTGTACCAAGAACTCTTCGCAGCTGTGGTCTTCCTCATCAACAGGTAACAGTGTTCTTGTCTGGCTGAGGCCAGGCGTCTTGCCGTGCTTAGTGGGAACGAAGCAGGGCCATCTTGCAGAGTGGCACATTTTGAACAGAGGAACGGCTTCTGAGGTGGGCAGAGCTGAGCTTAAACCCCGCCCTTGCTGTGTGACTTCACCAAGTCCCTTTACCAATCTGGTTCCCAGAACTCTAAAGCGGCTGTTTCCTCTGGACTTATCGTGACATTAGAAGAAGCAAGCAGTTCATTGAAATGAGTTTCTCACTATGAAAATGCCAACAGTGGTGACTGAGAGCACAGCGCAGTGGGCACAGTTCTCCCCACTAAAGGGACAAAGTTCAGAGCCGAGCACTCACCTGAAAGGGCCAGGAAGGGAGGCACACATCTGTACTCCTAGCGCTGGGGGTGGGGTGGGGGTGAAGGCAGGCAGATCATTTGGTGAGCCAAAGCACTGAGCTCCAGGTTCAGTGAGAAACCCTGCCTCAAAAGCCAGGGGGAAGAGAAATGGCAGATGACACATGACAAGAACCTCTGGCTTCTATATGTACATACAAACACATACACACATTATGCCCACACATACCATGCACACACGTGCACACACATATTCACACCCCACATATGTGCACGCACATGCACAATGTGTTCACACCCCATGCATGTACACAATCATGCACCCCTCACACAGTGTACACATGTGCACATGCATGTTCACACCCCATGCATGTACACACATGCAGCACATGTTCACACCCCCCACACACGTGCACATACATGCTCACACCCCATGCATATACACACACGCATACACATGTTCACACCCCTCACACACATGCACACATGTGTACAATGTGTTCACAACCCATGCATGTACACAATTGTGCACATACATGTTCATACCCCTCACACAGAGCACACATGTGCACACGCATGCTCACACCCCATGCATGTACACACATGCATATGCATGTTTACACCTCTCGCACATGTGCATACAAATCCTCCCCATGCATGTACACATGCATGCACACACATGTTTGCACCCCTCACACACATGTACACACATGCATACATGTTTCCCCACCACCAATAAAAGTTACAGATTTAGGGACAGCTGCTAAGGGCTGGGGATGGCCCAATGATTTAACCTGCCTTGTGGTGCTTACTGCTCACAGTAGCCCACTGTGCAGGTGAGACAGAGGGAGGTGTGGGGGCGGGCGGGCGTGGGAGGAGTCATCCAGCACGATGCTACCATCCACTGCTGCCTTCCAGAGGCCCTTGTCATTGAATTTTCTAACTTCTTCTGCTGAACATCGGAGACAAGAAGGACAGAATGGTAGGGTAGCCTGTGGGTGGCAGTCCAGGGCTGTCCTGAGCCCAGCCTCCTCAGAAACCCACTGACTGAGCAGTTCCAGCTTGGCCTGTGGGGAATGTGCGGGGAGGGGGTCCCCCTCTCTGCATGAGCTCACGGCATAATTAGAATTCTGAATCCTGTTAAGGGATGAACTGCTGCCGTAGCAACCGAGCAGCCGGGATCTCCAGTCACCAGGGCCTGGAATCAACTCCCTCTATCTCTGTCTGAGTAATTACCATCCATCGGAGGCACAGAGGCCTTATCTGGAAGGCAGGGATCATTGTGCTCAGAGGAAGGGAGGGCTGTGCTTAGAGCTGGGGGTGAACTGAGGCAGAGAGGCCACCTCTCCTGGATGGCAGGATGGCATTCCCACAATAGAGGCTCTGATGAGAGGGAAGGTCTCCAGGCTGGTGATGGGCACCAGCAGGTACCTGCCTCTCCAACCTCATCTCTTCTCATGGTGGTCTCCACGGCAGCTGGCCTGCTTGACCGTTTTATAGATAGAAAAAAATCTTCACAAACAGAAGCGAGGACTGAGGTTCAAAGCAAGCCCTCTAGATCTGACCACAGATGTTGCCGGTGCGGTGCCGGGAGCTGAGGACTTGGCTGAGCACCAATTGCAGGGCAAGCTGCATAGTCACGGCAGTGGGTGTGGGCCGTAATGCCCTGTTCTCCCAGAAGCCTTTAGAGCTAGCTTCTACCTTTAATCACCTCACAGCTGAGCATCAGAGAGGTCAGACCTCTCCCCAGAGATACACAGCCTCTCTGTTGCAGAGTGGGATGGCAGGCCGCGAGGGACCGCTTCAGAATTTTTCTATCCCGTCTTGTGTTTTGATTAAAGTAGCCCAGGCTAGTCCCCCTTGACAGAAGCATTGGAAACATCTGAGGAGGTGAAAGCTTAAAAAAGAAAAAAAAGTCACTCTATAAAACATACACAAAATGGTTTCTCAACTGCGGTGTGCCACAGGGAAAGAGAAGGACGTTATCAGGCGGCTTCTGACTTGGGACCTGATGGAGAAGTCACATTTGCTAAAGCCTTGCATCGGGACCGACACTGACACTTAGACCTTGTTTCCTTTTCCGCAGCAGGGGACCAGCTCACCCCTGTAGCCATTTAACAGCTGGGGAAAGTCGTGCTCGGAGAGGTTAAGCAACTTGCCTGGGGTGGGGTCAGTGGGCCACACAGCCTGTAAATGGTGAGCTTAGATCTGAAGCCGGATCTCCAAATCCCCTTAGATTGCTGCAGCAGTTTCTCCGACTCTGCTCTGGGAAGGCTTGACCCAGCAGACTCCACGTTAGCTTGGAGCCCCTCGCTTCTCTCCCCAGATCCTTCTCCTCCCACCATCTCTCTATGGCTTCCATCATGGTGGTCGACACGCCGGGCTTTCAAAATCCTCGGCACCAGGGCAAGGACCGGGCGGCCACCTTCCAGGAGCTGTGTTACAATTACACCCAGGAACGCCTGCAGCTGCTGTTCTACCACAGGACCTTTGTCTCTACTCTGGAGAGATACAAAGAGGTGTGTGTCAGCTGGGCTGGGGCCTCCCAGGCCTGTGCAGGGGGCTGAGGCCAAACAGGTGGGGTGGAGAGCCACCCTAGGTGGCCCGAGTCGTCTACAGAGCACCTTGCTCCAGCTCTGGCTTCCTCCTCTGCCTTGGCGCAGACAGCCCTTCGGGAGCTGCTGCTGTGCACAGACACAAGGCTGAGCGCTCCTTCTGGAGGACAGCAGCCATTTCTAACAGAGAAACAGGTATATGCTCCGAGCTACGCCCCAAAAGCCATTTACATGTGAGCCACCCGGACCCAGTTTGAAATGCCCTCTGAAAGGCCCCTTTCTTCATATTCCCATGCTGGCCATCTGAGGGGACACACTCAAGCCGTCAGCACAGAGGAACATACAAACCCCAGTAGACAACTAAGAGAGATGACCACCCCGTGTGTCCACCAGCTGGGTGACAACAAGGTTGGGACCCCGGTGCTCTTCCAGCCAGTGCCCAGGGCAGGTGACAGGAGCAGCCATCTTGCTCTCTGAAGTATAACCAGTGCAGGAATCCCAGTCATTGCTTGGGTTGTAACCAGCATGGATCAGACATGAGTAATTATGGGTTGGGGAGCCTGACTCTAACTCTGGCAGATTGGCTTTGTGGCCTTAGAAAACTGAACCACCTTCTCTGACCCTTGATTTCATTCCATGGAAAACCGAGACTGATACTTCTATATCTGTTATCACTGGGAATAATACATCTATAGAATAAACTGCCTTGAAGCCTTGGCACCAGAGATCCTTTTGCTATTGCTCATAATTCTCTTCGGTCTAGGCATGGCACTGGAGCCTGTGGTCCCCTTTTGGGTACACGCATATTTTTACGATGATTTTAAAACAAACTATGAAAGAATGGCTTACTAGAGATGGAACCTTCCTTCTCTTTCCCAACCACCGAGCCTACAGAGGGGACTAATGGTTACTTCCCACGAATTTCAGGAAGGCATTCTTGTGCCCTTTGACCTCCCAGAGTCCTCCCCGGGAACTACGGTGGCCGTAGTGGATCAGAACCCCTCTCAGGTAAGAAGGGACCCAGGAACTTGGGGCTCTCAGACACAAAACTGCAGAATACACAATGTTTTGAGATGCCCGTTCTCCAGGTTCTGTGCACCTGGATTCCCCAGGGATGGTTACAGATGTTGACGGGTGTGGGGTGTGGATATGGAAACACCCTGGGCCTGAGACCAACAGACTCAGCTCTGTTCCGAAGAACAGCCTTATGACAGACATGCGTGTGCTGATCAGAGGACCCCTTGTCAGGGGTTCCAGCAGCTCCCACCTGGAGTCATCAGGATGTTGCTGAAGATGCAGAGGCTTGAGGGAAGGAATGACCTCAGAGGCAGACAGGTGTGTGTGGGAGAGGCCTCACACACAGACAGCTCTCCCAATCTTAGAACCTGCTCATATGTACCTCGGCTCACCCTTGCCGCCGACCTTTGACCTGTGACATCGGTTGATTGATTGATTGATTGATTGATTTTGTCCTCCTTTTTGGTGTGGAAGTTCTGAGGCTACGGAGCAGTCTGGGCTTAGTTGGTTTGGTCTTGATTCCCTCAAGCCCATCTTTTTGCTTCTCTCAGCCTCACTCTGTCCTTCTCCAAAGTGGGTACAGCATGTTTCTCTGAGTAGGCATAACCTTACGGAAGTGGTGTACAGAGAGCAGTTGTCACTGAGTGTGACCAGAAGCATCCTGTCAGTGGTGCTGCTTCTGCCTTAGGAGATGACATGTTGAACTCCTTCATCCTGTCTCCTGCTGACCAAGGATGGTTGCCATGGCTCTTGCTGGTCACACTGTGCCACTGTCCCCGCGAGGAGCTTCCTCCTCCATAGTCCTAAGGCGTGGCTCTGTGCCAAGACTCCGGTTAGAAGGTCTAGAGTTATTCTCACTACAGGCTTTCTTATCTGTCTATCTGGAAGGGCCAGCTGGGAGAGGGTAGTGAGCGGTCAGAGGACCCTGAGTTGTGGCTTTTGAGGGCCCCTCCTGAGGCTGAGCCAGCTGTCCATCTTAACCCCAGTGAGGAAATCCAAGGGTTCTCTAGGCTTTGCTCCTGGGACTCACCATGAGACCTTGGATGTGTCCCTTGCCTTCTCCAACTTTGAAGACAGAAAGGCCACCAGAGCCCCCGAGTTAGCACCAAGAGCACCAAGTTCTGGGCACCCCAGGGCCCCAGTCACCCGGAGCTGGCTGATGTTACCATGCCCCATGCCCCCATCACCCCTCAGCCCACTGTTTTCTAGTGCCAACTCAAACCTCACCAGGCCTCCCTCATGTACCAGTGCAAACCCACAGATTTCCCAGAAGGTTGCTATGGATAGCTTTAAAATGCCATGTCTGCTATTGGACTCAAGTTCATGCTCTCTAAAATTTTCCTCGAGTGCTTGTCTCTTTAAATTTATTCCCTGAGATCTCAGTATAATGAAATACCAAGACTTCTAAGAGAGAGTGGTGGGGACAGGCTGGCTACACACACACTCCTGCTTCCTGTGTGTGTCTGGGGAGGAATTACAAGCAGGCACACCTTTCTTAAATGCCCAAGGCAAACCCTCTGGGGAAGACCTTTCCAGGCCCCATTTGACACATGGGAAACAAAGCTTAGAGAGGTACTGTAGATTGTCCAAGGTCATCTAGAGTTAAAGATGGAGACAGAGAGGATTCAGACTTTTTGCAAACAGTGTTTGGCTTCAGTACTAAGAGCAGGGGCTGAACAGGTTCACAGGTTCCACTAGACATGCTTAGTCCTGAGGGCTGGCAAGAGATACCCAGAACTGACTCTCAGCATATACCTGATCTCCCATCAGGTCCACTTACCAGCTGGAAGAGGTACTGAGGATGCTGGGGGCCTCTTCTGGGTCTTGGATGAAGAAGTCCGAGTGGAAGGCTCCAGTGACAGTGTTGTACTTGAGCGCCTGCGTGCAGCCTTTGAGAAGAAGAAGGAGGCCGGGGCTGAAGGTAAGGGAGGTGGGGGTGGGGATGGGGCCTGAGTCCTGCCTTGGCTTGGGAATCTGTCTATGCCTGTAGGGAAAGGTCCTGAGTTCTCTACTAGGCCAGCACAATGCCTGGGTCAGTTTTAGGAGGTAACAAACATGTGCAAACTTCTTTTGAATACAGAGGGGAAAATAATCAGGTCAAATACAATGTTTACACAAAGGCACATACACCTGTGAGGTAAGCCTATATATTAGTAACAAATTCTATGTGTGTACATTGTAACTAAGATAGTCTACCTGTGTATGTGTTGTCTCCCTGTGTGTACATTGTAACTAACATAGTCTCCCTAAGTGTACATTGTAACTAACATAGTCTCCCTGAGTGTACATTGTAACTAACATAGTCTCTCAGTGTGTACATTGTAACTAACATAGTCTCCCTGAGTGTATATTGTAGCTAACATAGTCTCCCTGTGTGTACATTGTAACTAACATAGTCTCCCTGA
>BDUI01000081.1:382658-396495 GCA_002335545.1 Apodemus speciosus
CCTCCTCCTCCTTCTTCGCACCTTTTTGGGACTCACCAACTTGTGGAATTAATCCAGCCATTACTGAACACAGTGTGAGGGTCAGGAGTGGCTGGTCATCTTGGTGGCCACAGCAAGAACTCTCTGATTTGCAAAACATTGACCCCCCCCCCCAGCAGAGCTCTCTCTCACCTCCCTGTAGGCTCATGGTCAGATCTGATGAACCAAGGGGCCCCTGACTGAAAATGGTCTAGGGTGATGAAGAGTCACGGAGACCTTTGTTACAGTTAGATTCAAGTTCCCTTTGGATTTCAAACTTCTGTTCTGTGGACCCAAGTCCTGGGTTCGAGTCTCAGCTTTCTAGGTCATCTGCTATTGAGTTAATTGGAAGAATGATTTCCACAATGGGACAATTTAGATGTGAATCCCAGAGTCCCATCCCCAGAACCCACGTAAAAAGCTGGGTGTGGTGGTACGCACTCTGGTAATCCCAACACAGAAGAGGCCTTTGTTTCTCGCTCCATAAAATGGGAAAATCAAAATAGCAACCCTCGCGGATCCTGCCTGTCAAGTGCTTTCTTTTTGCCATGCCTTGTGACTATTAAGTCCAGTCCTATCCTGTTCTGACCACTCGATAAACATTATCCATTATTTGACAAAGTCACCATGCAGGGATGTCAGGTAAGATGACACCTTTGGGTTCTTCTGACAAATGATGGGGCTGGCTCAAGTCGTCCACCAGACATCTTTCCTTGGCAGGTGGGGAGACAGACTGAGGGCGGACTGAACCGAAGGGTGCGTGGTCAGGGGCATACTCCGCCTCCAGAGCTCTGGGTCACTAAAACCCCTCGAGGGTTAGTGGGTTAGTCCCAAACCCAGGACTTCTTTACCTTCTTCTGATTGGCGTCCCCGGGTTTCCCGAGTATTTGCATCCTGTCCTCTGCAGTCTGGTCACGGATCACCCATGGGGTGCGGCCATGTTGATCCTGGCACTGCCAACGCCTTCATCTCTTCTTGATGCTCTGTAACCTGGCAGGGGTGGGCTCGGGTAGGAGCCCAGCAGCTCAGGGGAGGGGTGTCCCAACCAGGAGGGCAATGCACCTCCCCACAGCCTCTGCCCTGCTTCCATGCTGAGTCTGGGTGTTTCTAGGCGCTGTCTCTCAAGTGGCTTTGTCAAAGATAATGAATATTTGGGGCCAGCTTGAGTGTATGGGCTCAAGATAGCCTGGGATGAGACCCCAGAACCCGTGTTTACTGTCACCCAGAGAGGAGTCTGTCCTGTAGGACTTTAGGCACATTTGCCCTGGTAGTGATTGTCCGACATGACTGTACATGCCCTTTGATCGGGATCAAGGTGAAATTCAGGCTGCGGTTCAGTGGGGGCTCTTTCTTTCATTTTTTCTTTTTATTATTGTTTTTGTTTTAAGACAGAGTCTCATGTAGCCCAGGCTGGCCTTTCAGTCACCAGGATGTAGCCCAGGCTGGCTTTGAACTCGCCACTAGCTAGACATGACTTGAATTTCTGATCTTCCTGCTTCCAATACCCAAGTGCTGGGAATCCCAAGTGTGCCGCCATGGCATACGGATGGGTTCCAGGACTTCCGGCCTGTCAGACAAGCACTCTATCAACTGAGCCATACCTCCAGCCCCAGAGTTGGCTTTTTTAAAAGCCCCAGGATGGCATCCATCCTGCTACAGATGCCTCAGGCATGCTGGGTATCCAGGAGCTGGAGGCAGGCAAAGGAGCCGCAGAAGGACAGACCACTCCCATCGTCCTTAAGTCTTTCCCTGAGCAGCAGCTGCATCCTGAGACGAGAGATGGGTTTCAACTGGAACCTTCAGATACCCGGGCCAGGCAGAGGCCTCACCTGCACCTTCCGTCTCTGCCTCCAGGTGTTCCTCAAGGCGGGCGTGGTCTCCAGGCTGGAGAGGCAGCGGGAGAAGCTGGTGTCTCGGAATATCATTCTCTTCCAAGCAGCGTGTAGGGGCTTTTTGTCTCGCCAGGAATACAAGAAGCTGAAGGTATTGATCATACAGGTCTGAAGTGAACGGGCATGACCGTGCATCCCCCATGATGCCCCATCCAAGGGGTACCCCAAGACTGCTTGGGAAAGAGCTCACCCTGACATGGGACACCTCCCCACCCACCTGTGCCAGAGGTGTCTGGAATTGATAGCTACAAGGCCGTGGCTCTGTCTTCTCCATCTGGTTTCCCAGGCGGGGGAACTCCACACACCCCCGTTTTCCTTCTGCAGATCCGTAGGCTGGCTGCGCTGTGCATCCAGAAGAACCTGACTGTGTTCCTGAGGGTCAAGGACTGGCCATGGTGGGGGCTTCTGGCATCTCTCCGGCCCCTGCTGAGTTCCACGCTCAGCACGGAGCAGCTCCGAGCTAAGGAGGTGGGTCCGGTCCTTGTACCCAGCACTCAGGGCCCTGGCGGGCATTGACCAGCAGCTCAGCCACCTTCTAATCATTTGCTTGCAGGCTTCCGTCAGCCGAGACTGTTCCCCGCAGCACAGCCGCTCTCTGGGATGCTGGTTAATGGTGCCAGTCACCCTCGGGCCACAGGGCTTGCCACAGACTCAGTCATGAGGCTTTTGCATCTCAAAGAGACATCCTTGTCATCTTTCCACCCCCAACATACACATGCACAATGTGCACATGCACACACATGTTCATGTGTGCACACACATGTTCATGTGTGCACACACATGTTCATGTGTGCACACACATGTTCATGTGTGCACATACATGTTCATGCGTGCACACACATGTTCATGTGTGCACACACATGTTCATGCATGCACACACACACTCCCTCAGGTAGGCAGCTGTTTTGGACAGCTTCTGGTGTGTGATTTATTGTATTTATTTATTTGCAAAAATGAACAAGTTATACACAAGACTCCTTTATTTCTTACACAAACGGTAAATATAAGGCAAGCCATGCAGCCTCCATCTAAAAATAACCACTAGTGAAGTCCACACAAATGTCCCTGAACTAGAAAAGCCTGATATCTGGCACTTTGTGGCCCCCAAGCATTTTCTGTGAGACACACCTCATGAAGCACGTGCTACGCTCTTACCAGTATACCCAAGAGTATACTAATTTGATATATAGAATATATATATATATATATTTATAATATATATATTCTAAATATACCCAAGGGCATGCCAGGGAGTCCTTCTTACTCTTCTTTAGTGCAGCATAGTACTCCCTTGTGCCCACAGCTTATATATCATTCTGTCACCTGCTACTGCTTCCAATGATGGCGTCACAGGTTTGGAGAGCAGCCCCTGGTGGGAGAGTGACACCAATGAGGATGAAGTACTGAGCACACTCTGCACAATCACAGTCACACGCACACGTACACGCACGGGCACGCGAACATGCTGACACACATGTGCCCACGCGCAGACAGTCTAAGGTTGAACATCGTCCCCATCTGGAGAAGATGAGCACTCAGGCCTGTGTGTGCACCAGACTCCTAAGAGCAGAGATGTTGATATCTGGAAATGGAGAAGGAGAAGTCGCATTGTGGGCTGGTTACTATGCCATGGCCAGCCACCCGTTTTTAAAAGCTCCATTTTTTGATTGAAAGTTAATCACGTGAATTTATGAGGTGGGATGCAGACCTTCGACACTGTGGTATGGGGAGCGCTGAAGCCACGGACACAACATGAGCATTTCAGATCCTTTCAGCGAATGTGGAGGGCAGGGCATCCCTGTTTCCCTGGAGAGGCTCACTAGGTGACCTCATGTCCCCGAAGCCTTGGCCACTGCAGCTTCTCCTAACAGGAGTAGACTGTGAAGCTGACCCCATCCAGCCTCCGCATGGATGTTTGTCTTGCAGGAGGAGCTGATGCTGCTGAGACAGAAGCTACAGAAGTCAGAGACGTCGAGAAGTGAGCTCAGACAGAGTGTGGACCTGCTGGAGAGCAAGGTAGGCCTCCCACCGCACACTCAGATCCCATCCCCCTGCCTCAGCCCGTGACACTTGAGCAGCTATGGCATCCTGCATCTCCCTGACTCCACACAACCAGCCAGTCATCTGACCCCAAAGAGAAAAGTTCCCTCCCTGCGTAAGCCACAAAAGGAGAAAGGCTTAGGGTGAGGGCTGTCTCACCATGTGAAACACGGGGAGGGTGTTCATTGGAGGTGAGTGGAGACATGACAAATACACGGCATCAACGTTGTCATACATGCCATGAGCTGAGTCCAGAACACGCAGAGAACTCATGCCAGCCTGCTGGAAGACAAACCGCCTAATAGAGAAATTTAAAAGCTGACCAAACTAGGGACAGATGGTTCCCAGGGGGAGCTGCTTCCTTTTTGCTTTTCCTTAAATTACTGATAATTTATTTAAATGCTATTATAGGAAGTGCACAGTACATGTGAATGAGAAACTCAGCCTCATTCTGAGACCGCCTTTCCTGGGATAACTCCCCTTTTATACCACCCCCTGTCTGCCATTAACAGGTATCTCCTCTGTTGAGCTTCTCCTTTTTGGGACTGAGTCTCATGCAGCCTCCTCCGTCGGTGTAGCCAAGGATGACAAATGCCTTGTTTAAGACGTGCTCTTATTTTTTAATTATCTCTGTGTTTGTGTGGATCTGCGCATGGGCGTGCAGGGCCCAGTGTGGCCAGAAGAAGGCATTGGATTCTTTGAAGCTGGAGTTGCAGGCAGTTGTGAGTAGTCAGTTGTGGGTGCTGGAGCCCAAACTCAGATCCTCTGGAAAAGCAGCAAGTTCTATCAACAATGGAGCGTCTCTCCAGCCCCTGAACATAATACACACATGCACACACATACACACACTACACACACAAAATACACGTAATACCCACACAATACACACTATACACACTTCACACACAACACACACACAAACACACAATACACACACATACATATGTTATGCATCCCTCCCAGTTCCACACTTATATATGATCTGTTCTGATCACACTCCTCCTCATTCCCCTCCCACTCCTCTGAACTTCATCCCAACAAGTCTTCTCCTACTTTTTTGTCCTTTGTTGTGTTCCACCACATTTAATTAGCATCGTCTGTATGTGTATGTATGCCAGTGTTTGTGTACATGCGTATGTATACTGTGTGTGCTGTGTATATGTGTATGTCTTTGTGTGTTTGTGTATATGTGAGTGTGTGTATGTGTATGCATGTAGGTTTATGTGTATATGTGTTCATGTGTGGTGTGTGTATATGCATATGCATATTTGTGTCTGCATATGTATGTGTATATTGTGTGCATATGTGCAAAGTATGTGCATGTGTGTATGTGTGTACATGTATGTGTGGGGTATGTTTGCATGTATATATGTGTGTGCATGTATGTGTGGGGTAGGTTTACATGTATGTATGTGTGGGCTATGTTTGTATGTGTGTTTGTATGTGTATATTTGTATGTGTATATGTGTGTGAGTATGTGCGTGTGTATATATGTGTATCTGTTTTTATATGTATATGTGTGTTCCTGTGTGTGTAGTGTCACAGGAACACAGGCACCTTACCAGAGGCTATGCCACTGAAGAAAATTACTCTTCCTCCCCAGCAATAGCATCTCAGCTGGGGTGTGGCATGAGTCCCCATCTCACGCTTCTGGAACCTTGACTGGCTTGACTTGTGTAGTTAGCCACACCTTCTGTGAGCCACGAGTGCAACCAGAAGACAGTGTTTCACATTGCTCACACATACACACACATGCAACACACATACAAACGCACACACCTTCACACTTGTGCACATGCACACACATGTGCACACACATGTCCACACACATGTGCACACACATGCACATGCACATACATGCATGCGCGCACACACACACACACACACCTGGCTCTTACATTCTTTCTCCCCTATCTTCCATGACGCACTGGCATTAGAGACATTCTTATTTCAGAGATTTGCATGCTCAAGAATCCAATTAGACTCACCAAAAGAGGCTCGATCTAAGTAGCAATCAGGAAATGCAGATCGTTGCCTCTGTAAGTGCCACTTCAGGCTCCAAACACGCAGATTGGAAAGGAGCTGCAGGGGAGGATTGGCAAGGACGTGTGCGTGTGCGTGTGCGTGTGTGTGTGTGTGTTGTGTGGCAGCCTCTACATTTGTGGCATGCCAATTAATGTCACTATGTGTGGACAAGCTGCTCTTGTATAGACAAGTGGTTAGTGACCTGCAGTTGGCAACACCACCACAGGTTCCTGTGTTGCATGTCAAACCCCACACACACGACAAGAGTAGGTGTACCTTCTTCCATCATGTGAATTCTGGGGTTTGAACTCAGATCATTAGCCTTGGCAGCAAGTATCCTAGCCTGCTGAGCCTCCTTACTCACCCTGTAGAAGTGATGCTAGCCTGAAACACAAGGGGACCACCAATTCCACAGCTGACCGTGAAGTCAAAGCAATGCTCGATTCAGAGAATGAACAGCACTGAGCCTTCCCTCCTGTTCTTCCTGCCTCGGGCTCCCCCAACCACGGCCTTTCACCAGGATTACAGTATCAGGCATGCTCCAGGAGAGCAGACTGCCCTGGACCTAAGCAGGAAGCCACTGGCCACCCTGTAGCTGTCTAGCCACTATTGCTCCTGTGGGTGTATCTTGCCTGGCAGGTCAGGATTATAGCATGCAGGGTCCAGCGCTGGTTGGTGACATTTCTCCCCAAGTGGCCCACATAGCACCTTCTGGCAATGAGACATTTTTAATCGGCAACGTCTCAAGCCCTTGGCCAGTGTCTCTCTCCCATCCTTCATCCCAGAGAAGCACAACCTGTCCCTGAGATTTGGAGACTGTGGCACCCTGGGCCAGGATTACTGGTTTACGCAGACTTTCTGCCTGAGGAGCCAGTGAGGCGTCTTTAGCGCTGAAGCCTTCCTGGGCTTATCTGTGGAAGGTGTCACCCAGAGGGATCATTATCCTATGATCTGGGAGGGGCTCCTCACCTCCACTGCTTCTCTGACTGGCTCTGAAGTGACTCTTGCAGGCTGTCGGGGCTCACCGTGAAGTCTGCCGTGGCAGCTCCCTATAGAGACGGATAGAGCAAGCCCAACCAACACCAGCTTTGGCTAAGTGGAACCCAGGCTTGGGGTGACTCTGGAATACCTACACAGACCCCAGGCTTAGCAATGGTGTGTCCCCAGAGTGCCTGCGTAGACTACACTTAGAACAGGAAAACCTAGGCTTGGGATGACTCTGTAACACCCGCCTTTCTAGCAAGTTCTCAGACATTGCACAAGTCTCCTTAGGACGCATAAAGGATCACAAGACTACAGATCAGAGAGTGTGACTGGCCTTCTGGGTGGCTCTGGTGTCCTAACCGTTGGGGACCAGATGATCCTGACTGGGCCCAAGCTTCAGTCCCTGTGCCACTGTCCCTGGCCCCTGCATTCAGCCGTGCGTCTCAGCAGAGAGGAGAACGGCTAGTATCATGAACTTTCTTATTAGACAGTTCCTGCAGAGCGATCTAACTGCCCATTTACAGTGAAGCCAAGGAATGTGAGGCAGGAGAGGCTGCCCCATGAGAGGGGCCCCTCTGTTCACAGGGACACAGTCGGCCTCTTTCACCTAAAAGGGCCCGAGGGTCAGGATCTCCTGGAGATGTGTCTCGTGTGGGATGTTTTCTTCCCAAGGTTCTGGGCTTTTCCTAAGATCTCGTTCATGGTCAGGCATAGGACGTGCACTGAGATTTCTGGGTGCATTAACGTAGCAGCTCTGGGGTTCGTGTAAAAACAATGTGCAGCTGCTGGAATTGGAGGTGGTGGTCTGAAGGTCCCTGCTGGGGTGTGACATCATTCACGGATGTCCAACAGAGAGGGAGGTGGCCTCCTGGTCTGACGGGTTGTCAGAACAGGATGAGATCTCTTCCTCCATCCAACGTGAGATTCCTCAGGGGCTTTCCTCGGGGCCCACTGTTGGAATGTCTGATAGCCAAGGACAGACACAAGTTTCTCTTTAGAATACCTTCTCTTCCTGTCAGGGTAGGTTCAGCAGACACCATCCTGCCTGAGTTTCCTTGTCTGTGGTTAGGAGGCCGAGTCAGTTCCGTCTCCCCAGTGACTCGGGGTCAGCAGTGTCCGTGTGTGGCACGATGGCTGGGTTGGGTGCTGTCATTGACCTGTCTGCAGAGGTAACCCAGGTATTATGGTAATGGCACTCAGCACACATCTCCAGGGGAGTCCTGGGACAAGCCGTACACTGGATGGTCATTCTAGAACTGCCTGATGGTCATGGCAGCTGTGAGGGAAGGGGCATGAGACCAGAGGCCCGGCTAGTCTGTGATGCTCCTCACCTGAGCTCCACAGGTCTGCATGCGGGGGTTGGGAGGAAAGGTGGGAGGAGGGGGGAGAGGGGATGGGAGAGCGGGAGAGAGAGATATTTATATGTACACATATACATACAAGAGGGGAGAGAGAGAGGAGGGAGGGAGGGAGAGAGAGAGAAAGAGAGAGTTATATATACAAGTATATATACTAGAGAGGAGAGAGATGGGAGAGGAGAGAGGGCAGAGGGGGAGAGGGGAGATAGGGAGAGGAAGAGGGGAAGAGAGGAGGGGAGAAGAAGAGGAGGGAGAGGAGAGAGGAGAGAGAGGAGGGGAGAGGGGCGAGAAAGGGGAGGGGGAGGGGAGAGAGGGAGGAGGGGAAAGGGGAGAGAGAGGGAGGAGAGAGAGATTTATATATACAAGTATATATACAAGAGGGGAGAGAGAGAGGAGGGGGAGAGAGAGAGTTATATATACAAGTATATATACCAGAGAGATAGGAGAGGAGAGAGGGGGAGAGGGAGAGAGGGGAGAGAGGGAGAGGAAGAGGGGGAGAGAGGAGGGGGAGAGGAAGAGGGAGAGGAGAGAGAGACAGGAGAGAGGAGGGGAGAGAGGAGAGAAGGGGGGAGGAGGAAGGGGAGAGAAAGAGGAGGGGAAAGGGGAAAGAGAGGGAGGAGAGAGAGAGATAGAGAGATTTATATATACAAGTAGTTGCCGTCAAATCAGTGCCCCCTGCAGAGTGCTCCCCACAAGCCCCTGGGGCCGACCCTGTCTCGGAGAGCCATGCTCTCTCTCTCCATCTCTCCCAGGTTCTTTCCAGGTTTGAGAAGTTTTACAAGTCATAGTCGAGGGCAGGGTCAGGCCAAGGTATGTGGGTCCCCATTAGTTACTCATCTCTAATTGCACTATGTGTCCTGGTAGGTAGCCTGGCACACAGTAGGTGCGCACATAATGACGTCAGAGCTACAGATGATGACAGCCACGACGCCAGCTGTGTTCAGCTTTCAGTGTCTGTCTTAGGCTGCACCCTGTGCTGATGCGTCTCTCCCAGTACGGGGCACTGGCCTTGGACTTGGCACACACTCGCTGAGCACCCCACCACCGAGCCACAGCCACACCCTCTTTTGCTGACAACCCATCTTGCTATGTCACCCAGGCTGGCCTTGAACACGTGGTTCTTCTGCCTCAGCCTCCAGGTCACCAGGGTAACCATCCTGTGCTGCCAGGCCAGGCTGGTTCCTTTCTCTTCGATTCTATAAGAATGTGCATCCATTCATGTTCCCTTCTGTCCTGCTTGTCCCAGAGGGACATTGTCCCTAAGCAGAAAGGTTGTTTTTGCTGATTCCAGCACAGGGTGGATCCGGGGAGGTTGTCAAAGCAATTTCCTATCAATTGCCCTGTGACATCTGTTAAAAAAAAAAACAAAAACAACTCTGCTGTGTTTGCAGCCAGATTCACTCATCCTTAAATTGCTTTTCATAGTTCTGAGTGTGGGACTTACTCCTCCTCTGCCAAGGGGAGGGGAGGAGAGAGGGGGAAGGCAGGGAAGGGAAGGTTTTCATGGACTTGACCATGCGAGAGTATCCTGCAGCTGAAAGGACCCTGCCCTTCAGGCTCTTGACTGTGGGTTCCACAAAACTAAAAATTAATGCATTAAATTAATTCTGTGCTCCCCACGCTCAGACAGATTAGCACAAATTAAATTTCACACCCATTGTCTAAGTGGGAATCCTTGTGTCCCTGCAGGAATCAAGGCTGATTCCCCGGGAGGGAGGCAGTTGGTTAGGAGCGTGGGCCTGGGTGTTCCTGGACTGTACTGGCCACCCTCCCCACTGACACTGGGCTTCTGCATGGTCACAAGCAAACCTAGCTCGCTCAAAGGCTCCTCTCAGAGGTCACCCACCCAGAGCCCCCCCCCCCCCCCCCGCGAGCCCCCAAGTTCCCAGCCACTGCGGTTGTGGCAGACATGAGTTCCAATGTCGGCCTTACTGCTTGCTTGTTCTGTGATCCTGGAGTCCCTCACTACCTCTTTCTGTCTCAGTTTCTCCTTAAGTTTCCATTTGGGTCGTGGTGGAGCAGAGACAAGCTGCGGAGCACACAGTGGCCTCAATTTCTAGAGCGCAACTCTTTCCCCAGCAACACAGCTTTCGCCTCAGAGGTCATTTGTTCCAGAGTCAAATATTAGTATTCAGGTTACCCACAATTCCATAGTGCAGTATGGTGACGATTTTAAGAAGTGTTATAATAACGTGACAAAGGAAACCCACAAATTGATACTTCTGAAGTACATCGGTGGAGAAACATCAGTTGTAGCTAATTAAAAACGAGGAAACCCATTACAAGACACGGAGGCTAGAACCTTCTTAGGTGGTGATTAGGAAGCAAGGTGGATGCTACGTTAATACGCAAATTTTCATCCGGTGGTCACAGCACGCCAGATCAGTCAAAGAGAAGACAAGAAGTGGCTATCAGACTGGCTAACGACTGCCGATGACAGATTGCAGTCACCTCTCCAACCTCCCTCCAGAGGGAAGTTCTAAACAGTCCTGGAGCCTTGCCATTCTGTGCAAGGCGAGATCTTCTCAAAACCTTCACAATAGTGTGCTGTTTTCCGGTTTCCAAAACACTGAAAAGAAATCCACAGTATAGATGTACATCTCAGGGCAGCCGGAGCCCTTGTGAAGCCATCTTTATGAGTTGAGTGGGCACCCTGTGCTGTGCTCATATGACCAAAATAGGAGAGGCAGGGAGAGTCGCGCTTTAGTGACATCTGGTCTCCCAGCGATGGCCCACACCCACGGGTGGGCAGTAGTAACTGGATGTAGATAATCAACAGAGTTGGGACGGGGTATGCGGAGAGGTAGGAGGCAAGGTGAGGGGGAAATGGGAGGGAGGGATGTAACCATATTTTATTATATATATGAGGCACTGTATCTATATGATCAGTCTGAGTACCAAGGGCCAGCAGACCCCACCTCACTCAGCAGATAAGTCCCTGGTTGGAAACCATGACTGAGGCAGCCACGGTTCTTAGCCTTGGCCTTGTTCCACATTCCCTGACTCTTGACTTTTTATATTTGCAATTATAAAAACCCACAAGAAAGCCGTGAATTCCATCCCCAGTACGGTGTATATATGGACCACGCCTGTTACCCCAGCACTCAGGAAGTGGACACAGGAGGATCAGGAGTTCAAGGCCATTCTCAGCTACACAGAGTTAAAGGATGGCCTGAGCTGCATGAGACTGTCATGTTGTAAAAACATACACACACACAGACACAGAGACACCGGCACACACAGAGACACACACAGACACACACAGAGACACCAGCACATACAGACACACACACACAGACACAGACACACAGAGGCACACAGAAGCACACAGACATACACAGGCACACATACAGACACATGCAGACACACACAGACACAGACACACACAGACATACACAGACACACAGATACACAGACACAGAGAGACACACAGACACAGACATACACACAGACTTATACACACATACAGACACACACACAGAAACACACAGACACGCACACACACACAGATACAGACACACACATATACACACAGACAGACAGACACACACACACACACACACACCATAGTCCTGTGTTTGCTGGCTCTAGTGTCTTTCAAACAGCCAAGAAAAAAAGTAACATGAACTTGGAATCTGGGTCTTCATTTGCTCTCCAGTGGTCGTGGCACCTGGGTCTGTCAGCCCAGGAGAAAGCAAGGCCCTATTATCAGCTCCTTCAGAAATGCCCAGCTCACGTGTCATGTTAATTCTCTGTCCCCTACTAAAAGGTCTACATAATCACTAACAACATATTACAGGCCAAGTGCACCTAGGAAAGGCAAGGCATGCTGGGAAGGCAGAAGGCTGGTACCACGGACTGCTGAGAGCCACAGAGCACATCATGGGGAGCATCCAACTGTGGGCGTGTCTTCTTCAGAGACAGTGATGCTCAGTCCTGCAGGGCAATTCATGTTCGGCTGTACTTAATTGAGCACCTACTATGTGCCAGGCTCATCTCTCATCTCCTAGTTCCCTCCCTGCCAAGTGGAGAAAACCAGCAACCAGAGAACAAGAGAGTTCTCCCACAGAAGTGATTTGTCCTAGGAAGGTCCTACTGTGTGCAGCATGTAGAGAAGAGTCAGTGGTTTTGGTTTCTCATCCTCAGATCACAGACTTGACCTCTGAGCTTGCTGACGAACGCTTCAAAGGAGATGTGGCCTGCCAGGCACTGGAGAGCGAGCGGACAGAGCGGCTTCAGGCCCTCCGCGAGGTGCAGGAGCTCAAGGTGAGGGCTCATGGACACCTAGTGGGGTGGTTGGAAGTGGTAGGTACTGGGTACTGGTGCTTCTCTGGGACCCGACATCTCAAGTGACATAGAACACAGGTTAACTGACTTCTGTGCTCTGGGTCCTTAGGCCAGCCAGGTGTTCCTCGGCCTTCGGAGGGGCTGTGGACAGTGACCTTCACAGTGGAGGCATGATGTGTATAGCGGGTTCATGAAGTTGGAAAGACCCCTGGGTTGGAAAAATGCAGGGGCCATATCGTGCTTGTGTCCTGAATGTGTGACAGGTGACTGAACCCTGTGAAGTCTTAGCCATTTTAGTCCCTTTCCATTACTGCAGCAAAATACCTCAAGTGGGATCCTTTATAAAGCAAAGAGGTTTGCTAGTTCATGGTTCTGGAGACTGAAGGTCTTGGGCTACCCCACTGGCCCAGCCTTTGGTAAAAGCCCAAGGCAGCTGGCATCATGGCAGGCAGGAGAGATCACTGTACCAAACAGGAAGCAGGGAGGGGGGATTGGGCTCCTTACTTTTATACTTTTATATACTTTATATAAAGTAGGGGGTCTCATAAGAACAACTGGAGACCGCCACTGGGCCTGACCTTTCACGGCGCCAAGTGGAGAACTGACTTCCCGATACATGACCCTGCATTTGGGGGTGTAGATTCTATCATCTCCAAACCTCAGCCATCACTGGGCCTTTCTTCCAGGCTAAGTATCAGCAAGTGCAAGATGCGTTGGGGCAAGTTCAGAAGCAGCTGGAGGAGGCACAGCAGAGGATCCAGCTGGCCAACCTGGAAGAGAAGCCTGCGGGGGGAGGTGAGCCGGCGATGAAATGCCTTCTCGTTTGGTGTGTTTGTTCACGGGCATGCGCGGAGCACACATGTCCCACACACGCCATGTCTGCCACAGACAATAGGTGCAGCCCTTGGGCAGCTTACGGCCACAGTGCTGCCCGGTCACGTTTACGGTGAAACCCGATCACTGTGGAAGGTGAAGGGTCCTGCTGAAGAGCAGGGAGGAGCTAGAAGTGTGACTCATGGGTATAGTGCTTGCCACACCAGCTTCAGGAATGACCACCAACCGCTAGTAGTCAACAGAAGCCAGGCGTGACGGTCCAGGCTTGTGATCTCAGCAACCAGGAGGCAGAAACAGGAGGCTCGCTAGGGCTAGGTGCCACCCACCTTGCCTAGTTCATGAGTCCCGAGGCTAGTGAGAGACCCTGTTTCACAGAAACAAGATGGTTGGGGTCTGAGC
>BDUI01000081.1:396978-429350 GCA_002335545.1 Apodemus speciosus
CACACACACACACACAATACACACACACACACACACACACACACACACACAAAGTATAAGATGAAGGGCCAGGGTCTGTGTGTTACACTCGCTTCTATTTGATGAAGATGATCCCTGGGTGGAGCTCAGGTTTCTTAATTTCCCTTCTGTATTTGAATCACACCACACTTTTCAAAGCTGTCACCAAGCCTCGGGTTCCTCACATTCAAGTGTAGATGGTCCCAGATGATGCACATGCAGAGCTGGGCCTTACAGAGTAGACTAACCCACAGCCATCAGCTTCTTCTTCACATGAGGAATGGGGGCTCTGCATGCTTTCACATACAGGGTCAAGTCGAGGCTGACTCTCGGAGTGAGCACCTAGTGAGAGGCAGGCAGCATCGGAGGCTCCCAGTGTGCCCTTGTCATGCCACTGCCTGGGGACTTGGCTTTCTGATTGGATGGGACAGTGGCATCTTTGTCCAGTTCCCACTTTGATATGGATTCTCTCCTGTTGAATGGGAGCCGTTGAGAACATGCCCAGATATCCAAGTCTAGCTAATATTGATACCAGACTTCAGGATGCCCTTGCAACATCAGGACCATTCAAGGGACAGACGTCTAGAATCTGTGAAGAAGTCACCAAGCACGGTGGTCCTCCCCTAGGCTCTTAAAAAAATATTACATCCATTATTGCATGTGCATGTGGCACACATAGGACACGTGACAGAGGACAATCTGTGGGAATCAGTTCTCTCCTACCATGTGGGTCTTGGGAGTGAACTCACGGTACCATGTTTGGAGCCTTCTCGAGCTCCTTTACCTAGGACCATTCCAACACACTCACTGTGCCCTGGTTTTGAGTCTGAGAGTTTCCCTTGGAAGGAACCACAAGGCAGTTGAAGGTTTCTGATACCAGAGACTCAACAAGACAAAGTGCGCACAGGGCCAGCCGTTGGCACAAAGCCAGCTATGTGGGGTAGCACAGCCTCCCCAGAGGCATCCCAGCACAGGCTCTATCCACCCAAGACGTGTCTGGATGGGGTTTCCTGGGCACATTTCTTTTGCGGTGATCAGGAGGTGGATGAGATGTGAGATGCACTTAGCTCTCAGGCATATCAGTCACTGCATGAAGCCGGTGCTTAGCTGAAGGTGTGCAGTTCAGGAAGCCAGGCCACAGAGACTCTGTTTCTCATTATCAAAGTCATACATACTCTTTACGTGAAACCTCTAAAACACAGGAAGTTGAAAGAGGCGATAAAACACTTTTATTCACCACTGGCCGTGCTTGCTTGCCTGCCTCTGTGCATCATAAAAAACATGGCTTTATTTACGCCTGCCTAGCTACTCATAGTGAGTTCTTCTGCAATACATACTGAGCACCAGGCTGGACACTGAGCGCTAGAGAAGAATTTTAGTTAAGGTTTGTTCTCAGGAAACTAGATTGCTGAAATACAGGAAACAGGTGAACAGATAAATGAGGATGCTGTTGGACAGACTGGTTACTCATTCACTCACCCATGCCTTGCTCACGGACCTATCCATCTACCCATCCATCCATCCATCCACCCATCCATCTACCCATCCATCTGCCATATACCCATCTACCCACCCACCCACCTATTGATCCATCATCAATTCATCCATTCATTCTACCACCCACCCACCCATTCATCCATCATCCTCCTACCCACCTATCCACCCACCCATCCACCTACCCATCTATCCACCAACCTATCAATTCATCCATCCATCCATCCATCCATCCATCCATTTATCCATCCATTCTCCCACCCACCCACCTACTCATCCATTCATCCATCCACCCACCTACCTACCTATTGATCCATCCATCTATTCTCACCCACCCATCCATCCACAATCCATCCATCCATCCACCCACCCACCCATCCATTATCTATGTACCCATTTATCCATTTACACGAACATTTACCATTAGTCATCAATGATACATTTATTACTCTTCCATCTTACCATCCACCCAACCATCTATTTCTTCACCTATCCATCTATGTATCTATGTATCTATCTACCTACCTACCTACCTATCTATCCCCCATCCATCTATCATCCATCCATCCATCCATCCATCCATCCATCCATCCATCCAGCAGTAGTTTGCTTTTACCATATGCTCAGCATCATAGTGTGTCCTAGGAGACTCCTTATGGATACAAGCCCTTTTCTGGATTCTCATGGATTTTCTTTTCCAGAAAGCTAGTTTGTAGCTCTCTCTGAACGTGTTTCTTATTCCCATCAAAATATACTAAAAGCTGAGTATAAATGACTTGTTATTAATGCAATTATCCCCTGTACTCGTAAGAAGCAGTGCATTGAATGAATGTCCCATGGATGGATGGATGGATGGATGAATGGATGGATGGATGGATGGTTGAGTGGATGGATGGATGGATGGATGGATGGACAGATGGATAGATGAATGGACAGATGATGGAAGGATGGACAGATGATGGATGAACGGATGGGTAGATGGATGGATGGGTGGATGACTGACAGATGGATGGACAGACAGGTGGATGTATAATGTGTAGATGTAGAAAGATGCAAAGGCACATGGATGATAAAGAAGTGGGTTGAGTACTTCTTAAGGATGTTTCCCCAGCTCCATTAACTTAAGGGCCATTATTCTCTTTGTTGGTGATCAAAAGATAAGGCACTGAGACCCCTCACTTAGCCATGGTTTCAATTCAACCATCACACAACTGTTTAAACCAAATCAAAGGATTTACTGTACATCACATCTCCCATGGCATTTGTGGCCAGGTTCTTACTGAATGATCACCCATCCATTTAGCTAGTAACTCAACTCAAAATCAATGATAAAAATCTGCCACTCAGCCCATGGCCAGGAGCATGGCTCCCTTTACCCCAGGATTCATGACCCATGATTCTGGTGTGTCCATTGGCAGCTGGAGATCATGCCTTCCCAACTATCTGAAAACCTTCTACATGGTGTTGGGCATACAATGACTAGAGAACTCCCTGCCTTATAGATTGTGAAATTTCTTTAGAAAAAGAAACATCTGGGTATCCTTGCAGGGTTTAAGGGATCTGACCTTACAACAGTGAGATCAACCCTCCAGAGAGCTGGATGTAGTCAGGACAGACTTCCTGGAGGGAGCCTGGCCTTTGCCTCATCTTGGACTTCAGCACGATTTCTTACCCTGAATCCAAGACTGAGGCTCAGGAGCCTTTTGAAGTGTCACTTCGAAGTGGCAAGCACAGGGCCGAGGAGTGAGGTGAGACCCACACCTGCTGCCTCACTCAACCAGCCATCGACTCTGTCATGCAGCGGACGAGTGGCAGATGCGTTTGGACTGTGCTCAGATGGAGAACGATTTCCTACGCAAGCGCCTTCAGCAGTGCGAGGAGAGGTTGGACTCAGAGATGAAGGCCCGGACAGAGCTGGAGCAGAAGGTGAGAGAGGGTGGAGGGTCAGGACCTGAGGGCCCCAGGAAACTGGTGTCTTCTCCCTTCCATTGTGAGGGGCCACTATCTGGTCCTGGGGAAGAAGGATCTCTACTGTTGGAACAAAAGGATTGGGGGAGGTATTCTGAGGGAAGGGTGGTGGTCCAACTGCCTAGCGTCCAGACACAGGTCACAGGTATGGCTCTGACAGAAATCACTGGGATCTGGGCCTTAGGTTCTGGCCCGTATTCACCATAGCATATTCTAACACTACAGTCTTAGTGTTCTGTGGCTGTGAAGAGAGACCATGACCAAGGCAACTCTTGTAATAGACAGCCTTTTACAGTTTCAGAGGCTTAGTCCATTATCATCATGGCTGGGAGCACGGTGCTGGATCAGTTGCTGAGAGCTGCGTCCTGATCCACAGGCAGAGCTAGGAACAGAGAAGCCGGGACTGGCTTGGGCTTTTGAAACCTCCCAGACCATGTCCAGTAACACACTTCCTCCGACATGGCCACACGTCCTGATCCTTCTAATCCTTTAAGCCACTCCACTACCTGGTGGCTAAGCTTTCAAATAGATGATCCCACAGGGACCATTCTCATCTGAACCAGCCCCACCCGCCTTTTCCAGCCCCAGTCGTCTGTTATCTCTGTCTCCCCTGGACCAGATCCACAGCCTCCAGCCTGCCTCTTTACCCATGAGTTGTACTGTAGGTTAGAGCATCCTGAAACCCTTCCAGATTGTTCTATCGTTGCACATGGTGATGTCAAGGTAGACAGTTGACCCTTGGGGGTCCTCTGTACTGGCTCCAACCGCCCTGTGTGGGGGAATGTTCCTTCTCCTTCTCTCATGGCAGAGTGTGCTCATGAGCACATGTGTGTATATGTGCATATCTGCACATAGGCATGTACATGATTGCATGTATACATGCATGTGTGTATGTGTTGGGCTAGGTTCCATTGTGCTGATATGCAACGGATTCTAATTTTCCTAACTACATTGGCTTTACCAGGCATCCTTTGATAATGGGGCATGAGAAAGGTCTCCTGTCAGAAATACACTTGAAAGGGGCCAGGGGTGGGTTTCTTGTATAACCTACCTCCTTCATCCACAGCTTCAGGCTTCTCTACCGCAGTCTAGGCTGGGGTTTCCTGTTAACCTTCTTGCTGGTTGCTTCTCTGAGAGTCTAAGCCCCAGATCCATCTCCCAGGTCTGTCTGGCTATTCATGAATCTCTCCTTTCAAAGACGTTGGGGTCTAGTGACTGCTCTCAGACCGGGAAAGATGGCCACGAGGTGGCTATCTGCCTTTACCGCCCTGGCTCTGCGTCATCTGCATACCTGAGCTCCTGGAGCACCCACCCCCTCTATGTCTCAGCGAAGGAGACAGAGCACAGCCTTCGCTTGTGCATGCGAGGCAAGGCAAGTGCTCTGCCACCAACCTTCTACTCCACTGCCTGTGAAACAGTATCTTGCCATGTTGTCCAGGGTGACCTTGAACTTGTGATTTTCCATCCTCAGCCAGCTAGGGAGACAGGCCCATCTTCCCCTTCTTTCCTGAGCGCAAAGCTCATTGTTAGCAATGGCAGCTCTCCTCCCGTCTGGGTGTTCACTGTGACCATCTAGCCTCTTGACTTGTCTTCTGGCATCCCCACTCACTGGTCCACTCCCTTTCTGGCTGCCACTCTACCCTCAGGGTCAAGGCAAATGTCCCAGACCCCCCACAGTGCTCCTCAACTCTCCCGAGGCCAGTTTCAGATTACCATGCCCAGCCAGGCGTAGGAACTCGCGCCTGCTCTCCTCGGACCTGGATGGTAGAAACAGAAGGATCAGGGATTTGAGGGTGGCGGTGGCTGCTTAGCAAGTTCAAGACAAGGCTGAGTCACACGAGACTGCCTCCGCCTCACAGGGTAAAATATCAGTCTCTTTTAAGTTGTCGGGAGGGTGAATTCAGAAGAGCTGAGCCTCAAGAGCCCATCTCGGCATCAACCGATCTTGTTCCCAAGTGTTCAGCACTCTCTCAGCCTGGCACCTTTGCCTGTTCTGCTGCTGCTGCTGCTGCTGCTGCTGCTGCAGCTCAGAGGGTGTTTCCTCCTCTTCTCTTGATATTCTCACCTCAGCTTCAGACCTCAAACAACCGCTCTCTAGAAAGCCCTAGCTAACAGACTGCGGTGGGAATCCCTCTGCCATTCCCCTCCAGTCTGGCACATACACCCCAGGACACTCATCTCTTTATTTCTTGGTCTCTCCTGTTCACTGGAGTAGCCATAGGTTGGGGGTTTCTATCCTTCTACTGTGTTCTCAACATGGGAGAGAAATAAACTGGGATATCTTATGGAGAGGGCCAAGGGATGATCACGGGGGCCCTATAAAAAGTGGAAGAGAGGTGTGGTAGACCCCCCAGCCCAAGGATGATGCTGGTGGAGCTTTCAACATTTACTTCCAAGACGGACACAGTCCACACAGACTGACAAAGGGAGCATTGGCCTGGACCGTAATGATGAATTACAAAGCTGGTGCCTCCTTCCCTAAGGAAGGGGGATATTCACACTGCATTAAAAAGTCATAAGCCTGCAACCCTTTCAGAGCGGCGGAACATAAGAAAACATCCCATTTGCCTTCAAATACTGAATTTAGAATTACAGGCCTCATTAACTCAGAGTTTTGCTTATTTAAAGCAGCCTTTTAATGAGGCCACTTCTTCAAAGCATGTGTCCTGAGTCTCAATCTTCTAAACCAGGAGGAGTGTGTGTGTGTGTGTGTGTGTGTGTGTGTGTGTGTGTGTGTGTGTGTGTGTGTGGTGCTGGGGAGGGTCTGGGGAAGATGCCGATGGCTTTGCTCCTGTTTGTTCATGGCCCTGAGTGAGCTGTGGACCACGCAGCGCTTGCTCTTGTGGGCCGCCCCTAGTGGCTGGGAATACTCTCTTTGTGACTCTGTAGCTAATCTTCACAAGTCTCCCCAGATGACAGATCCATCCATCAACTGCCAGTCAAAGTGTCAAGTTGAGGCAGGGCAAGGAAAATGAATTAAGGGTGTGGGCAGGAGGTTGGCTGAGGTGAAGCAGAGAGATCATCAAGAGGCTGATGGACTCACCACAAAGTGAGCTGGGAGTTACCTCCCAGCAAAGTGGGGCTCAGGGAAGCGGCTTCCTGAAGCTGACAGGAGCTCCTCTGAGGCCCTCTCTCTCAGCATCCCTTTCCTTCCACGGTGCTGACCTTGGACAAGGGGCAAGGCGGGGGACACCAGCAGACCTCTCGCTCTCGTCTTTCTGTAGCTTGGGGAGCTGCAGAGTGCTTTTGAAGAGGCCAAGAAGACAGCTCACCAACTGAAGAGGAAGTGTCACCACCTCACCTGGGACCTGGAGGACACCCGTGTGCTGCTGGAGAACCAGCAGAGCAGGAACCATGAGCTGGAGAAGAGACAGAAGAGGTGAGCCCTGTCCCCCATTAACTGGGCCACCGGGGTGAGCTGCACGGTGTCGGGGTACACTGAGGCCTCTGGCGTCTCCCCCAAAGCCCTCCAACTTCTGCAGTGTTCTTTAGCACAGAGCACAGCCCCTTCGTTCACAACGTGGGAGGGATTTCCCTCAGGTTCTCAAGACTCCAGCTGTTACTCCCAGCCTGCCTTGTCCCCTATTCCTTTGTGACCTTAGAGAAATTACCTGCTCTCTCTGGGCTTTGCCATCTCCCTTCCCCAAGGGGTCTTGTTGTGGAGAGGGAAGGTAAGCTATTGCGTTGAGTGGGAGTGTGCCTCTTAGAAGACCATACCAGTTCGTGTCCACCCTGCTCCCTAGCTGTGTGTTTGAGCCGGGCACTCGAGCCCTCTGGGTCACAGATGTCTTCCTCTAGACAGGGGTGAGGTCTTTCTAGTGCTGAGAACTCTACGATGTGCTCGTCTGAGTGAACTGGACTCAGCTGCCCATCCCCAGTGCTGAGAAAGGAGATAAGAACATTAAAAAGGACTTATCCCCAAAGGAGCCCGCACCCTTCTTATAGCGGACAGGGACTCTGATCTGCGGGGCAGGTCTGGCAGGATCTGGACCTCACACACCCATGCATGGACAGTTTCGGTGGTGCCCATGGGCACTGCGTTGGCTTTCCTGTGGGGACTCTGGCATGGCTAGGCAACAGAGGAGCCGGGACTGGTACAAGACCCACACCCTCCAGCCGCCGTGGCCCTGCTTTCCCGAGTTGATGTGTCCAGTCTGGGGCTCTCTCATGACGGGAGTGGGTGAAAGTGTTCAGGAGGGTCTGCAGCCACAGTAGCAAGTTTCTAAGCTGCAAGTGGGCAGAATGTGGCCTCTGGTAAAAATACTCATGAGGAAGTGTTCAGAGGGTCCCAGGTGGCCCAGCCTTGGCTTGGCTTGGTTGGTGGCCTCATTTCCAAGAGGCCGGGGGTTGGGGGGCAGGAGCACACTCTCAGGGGGTGTGGTGGGTCCTGAACTGATTGCTCCTGGTTCCTTTTCCCCACCTCCTCCCCTGCCCCCTTCCAGACAGGGTTTCTCTGTGTAGCCCTCCCTGGCTGTCCTGGAAATTGTTCTGTAGAACAGTCTGGCTTCAAACTCAGAGATCCCCCTGCCTCTGCCTCCCGAGTGCTGGGATCAAAGGCGTACTCCTGCTCCACCGCCGCCGGGTTCTGCACTGTCTCTTGCTTTCATTTACCAGATGTCCTGAGGTGGCATCTTCATCCAAAAGTGACCTTCTACGCATTAACACACTCCTCCCCAAATGAGGGTCAGCCTCTGCTCATTGGTCCTTTGTTCCACACCCACCTGGGCACACACGGTCAAGCCCTCACTCTTACACAGGAACAATGACCTGACTTCACACCAGCCACTTGCTACGTGACCTTGTCCAGTGACAGCGTTTCTCTGAGCTCGGGATGACTGGCATCTTAGAGACATCCTAGGCTTCCACCAACGCCCAGAGAATATCCCTGACAGGTCACAGCCATAAGCTAGGCCACCAACACACCGACACCTCCCGTGTTTCTCCTATTCGCCAGCTCCTCAGTCCTCGTCTGGGAAATCTTATTCTCCCGAGGGTATGTCAGCTCTCCGAAAGCAAGGCGCTGGCCTGTGGCTCTTAGCTTACAGATTCCCTCACCCCGAGGGTCTTGCGTGGTGTGCCCTGGGAAGGACCTCATCTCTTATCTTAGCCTTTCAGTTTCTCCAAACTCACCTGCCTTTGGGGTCCACACTCCACTATCAGCTCTGGCTTAGAAGTGGATTTTGATGTTAAATTCCCGATAACCCAAATTGAGCTTTCAGGTAGATCAACAGTTTAAAGGGAACCGTGGGGCGACTGAAGTCTAGATTCGATGGGCACGTGGCCTGAGTACCTCTACTGATACAGAATGTTCTAGAAGCTGGAGACACTTCTGCGCATCTCTCCAGGGTCTTCTCAATCCCGGGCACCATCCACTGCTCCACACTATAAAAATTCCCCATCCCATCAAGTGGGCCGGAATGCTTCTTCCATCTGCTGTGGGAGTCTCGTTGCCATAGATACTCCACACATGGGTCACAAAGCTTCATTCCAAGAGCTGACAGAGTTCTTGTGTCACCCCACTGACCCAGGACCTCCGGAGATTGGGCCCTGGGCAGACCTGGGCCGGGTGGACTGAAGGGTGTGTGAGCAAACGTGTGTTCCAGAAGTTGGGGGTCTGTAAAAGCCTTTCTTTGGCATCGGGTGCGGTGTTAAGACACGGACTCCAGGACGTTTGCCATTTCCTGGTGCGGCTGTCGCACCTCACCTGACCCAGGGCATGGACAGGTAGATTGGCTGTGAGGCTAGGAAAGCTGGGCTCAAGATTACTTCTGCCGCTGTGGAATTTGGGGATCAACCAATACTTCTGTCTTAGAGTTTCATTGCTGTCACGAGACACCATGACCAAGACGACTCTTATAAAACACATTTACTTGGGTTACAAGCTTACAAGTTCAGAGGTTTAGGTTAGAGTCCCATTATCATCAAGGCGGGAGCGTGGCCTCGTCCCAGCAGGCATGGTGCAGGAGGAGTCTGCAGCCAGGAGAAACCAACTCTTCCACACTGGGTGGAGCTTCAAAGCCCACCCCCGCAGTGATGCACTTCCTCCAACAAGGCCACGCCTCCACATAGTATCACTTCCCATGGGCCAAAACTATTCAGACACCACAATCCACCTCCTGGTCCCATAGGCTTGTTGGGACACGAGAGTTGTGAACTTCCATTTCATCCATGTGCCTCGCTTAACTTCTCCTTCTGGGGGTCGCCATCACTCACTGGCTCTGCTGTCTTAGAGACCGCAGAGACCCCAGCCTGAGGCCCAGGATGTTGGAACTGCTTGCTCACCACCACCCTCAAGATTCAGGGGCAGCTGACAGAACCGCTGAAGTGATGTCACCCACAGCCAATCAGAATGCTTCTGGGGTGGGCCACGGTTTTCTAAACAGCCAATCAGAATGCTTCTGGGCTGTTCCAGCAGGAGGACTTTCTAAGGAGAGCTATGATTGGCTTTCTCGGGAGCCTGGGGCTATGGAAGACAGCAGGTGTGATGATGGTCTTATACAGGGAGTCCTTGCCAGTAATGTCCACGTGCCAGGTGCCAGCCACACCGGGATTGCTGGAACTGCCGGGCTTCCTGTGTGTGAGACTCGGTCACCCCTCACTGCAGCCCGGCTAAGTTCTCTGGAGGGACGCTCACGCTGATGAGGTGCAAATCTGAGACAGATGAGCAGAGAGTGAATGGCCGGGAAGGAGGCCCATGGTGGTCAGCTTTGTGGAGGGGCAGGAGCTCCTTCCTCTGCCTCTGTCTGAGGACCTGTAGGCTGCTTCCTGTTTCCTGATGCTACAGGGTCACCTGAGGAGCGGGCCACCTCAGCTGGTGCCTGCCCTTATGTCAGGACAGGGAAACAGAGCCATGGGCACCTGCACACTGATCAGGGACATGTAGATTCAAAACCCTGATCGGGAGAGAGGGAAGGAGTCTCCAACAAGATGGATTAGCATTCATTCTCTCTCTCTCTCTCTCCCTCTCTCTCTCTCTCTCTCTCTCTCTCTCTCTCCCTCCCTCCCTCCCTCCCTCCCTCCCTGTGTCCTCCTATCTCCTCTCTCTTCCCCTCTCCTCCTCTTCTCTCCTTTCTTTCTCTCTCCTATCTCCCCTCTCTTCTTTTTTCTCTCTCCCTCTTCTCTTTTTCTCCTTTCCCCTATCTCCCCTTTCCCCCCTCTTTTCTTTCTTCTCTCTCCTCTTCTTTCTCCTCTCTCTCTTCTCTCTCTCCCCCTCCCTCTTCTCTCTTCTTCTCTATCTCCTTTCGCTCCTATTTCTTTCCCATTTCTCCTTCCTCTAACATTCATGTTCTTTACTATAAACATGTATTATTTAATTTACTCTATATTTAAATATACTTTTAATTTTTGTTTAATGTTTTACCTGGTTTCTAATATTTGAATGGAAATCCTTTAGAAACCTGAGACTCCCTCCATGACGTTCCTGGTACCCCCACACCCCAACAACCTCACACAAGAAAAGCCCATTCATCCCCCCTTCTCTTCTTGTGTTTTTAATTTTACCCACAGTTGACCCTACCTCAGTTTCCCCTACCATGGTTCCCTGATGTATCTGTCCTGTTCTGCGCAGGTTTGACTTGCAGCTGGCCAAGGCACTGGGGGAATCGATGTTTGAGAAGAGCCTCAGGGAGAAAGTGAGTCGGGAGAACAGTGGAGTCCGCTGGGAGCTGGGTCAGCTCCAGCAGCAGCTGGAGGTAAGAAATGGGGACTGGAGGCTGTCTGGATTCTCTAGAAATTCCAGCATGCTCCTGCAGCAGTAGAGAGAGGAACAGAGCTCTGGGTGGGTGCTGTGCCCCAGGCAGCTGCCAACGCTGTCCCCAGCATGTCCTCATGACACCCACGGAGGCTGACAGACAGATAATCCTCTATAGCTCGTGCTCTGGCCATAGGCACAGGGTCCCCACGTGCTTCCGGGGAGGCCCCAGAGGCTCAGGAGAAAATAAAACAGAGCCAGTCAGGACCTTGTCAGGAGCCACAGCCTGCCCAAAGCAGTCTCCGCTATAGAGAGCGTTTGTGACACAGCTGTTCCTTATCTTTGGTGGCTCCTTATGAGCCCCCAGGGGGACCTGTACACTCTTGCTCCAGCCATTGAGCCCCTTCCCTTCTCTTCATGGCAAAGCCGCAGACATGACCCTGGATCCATCTTTCTTATTGGAAGACTCACTTCTGTGCTCTTGGCCTCCCTGATCTCTCAGCCTGGTCCCAGCTGATGCCTGGTTTCCTTTTCCAACAGGGCAAGCACTTCCCTTACGTACTCTGAGATATAACTCCAGGAAAATTCCTCCTCCTCCAYCTGCCAGGGTCCCTCTGAGCCTTCTCGAAGTATAGCCATGCTGGGGGAACTGGGCGTGGGGCAAGAGTGGAGGAGGGCCAAGTGGGGGCCCAGGTGGTAATGTTAGCTTGTCCTTTCAGCACTGGGGAAACTGAGGCAGGGAGATCCTGAGGTTGAAGTCAGTCTGTGCTGCATGGGGAGACCCTGTCTAATGGTGCTTAGCCTGGGAGACAACTAGGCCTGTATGCAGAAGTTGGAGCCCTCCTGGGAGAGGACTGTGGTCACGTGATTCCATCCCTGTGCCCTCTCCTTGTAGCAAAAGGACCAGGAAACCTCGAAGCTGAAGGAGGAGGTGGAAAGGCTACAGGGCCAGAAACGGGAACTGCTGGGCTGTGCCTCTGTGGGGGCTCAAGGTGTGGCCAACCTGAAAGAGAGGGTCTGGGAACTGGAGTCCAATGCCCTTGAGCAAGAGAAAATCCACAGCCAGCAGGAAAATACCATCAAGCAGCTGGAGCAGGTGAGGAGACCCTCCCTGTCCAGGGAATGCACTGCCCTGGGCAGGATTCTCACACAGAGGGGTGGAATGAAGATACACGGGCTGCCCTCCTGCTGCTCCTGAGGGCTCCCCTCCTGCTGCTCTTCAGCAGTTTGCAGCTCCCTAGAAACCCTCGGGGAAGSCAGGCACTTGCAGGAGTCCCATCCCACAGCTATCCCTTTGCTGTTGCCCATACTGGCCACACCAGACTCAATGGCATGGTGTCCAGTGCCCCTCCCCAACTGAGACATGAGTTCTGTGATGGCAGAGGGTGGTTTGTTGAGTGGCTGTTTGATCACTCTTCCTTCTCAGTGCCTCCTGTAGCCAAGGATGACACCAAGTGCACTGTTGGTGTTCAACACATAACTGCCGCGCGAGTATCTAATGTTATTGATCACTGTCTGTGTCTGAGACTCTGCCCTTCACTCTCTCTGATCTCTTCTATGGAACTGCATACAGGACATCATTCCCCCCATGTAAATGGGTGATAACTTGTAGATAGAAAGATAGATAGATAGATAGATAGATAGATAGATAGATAGATAGATAGAGATGGAAAACCTGACTCCCAGTGTCCTCAGGGAAGCAGCTGGTAGATAGATAGAAAGATAGAAGATAGATAGATAGATAGAAAGGAAGATAGATGATATATTAGATAGATGATTGATAGATGAATGATAGATGATAGATAGATGAGTGATAGAAAGATTAGATAGATATAGATAGTTTGATAGGTGATGGATAGATTAGATAGATGAATGATAGATAGATGATAGATGAATGATAGATAGATGATAGATGAATGATAGGAAGACAAATGATAGATGGATAGGTGATAGATGGATAGATGATTGATAGATAGGTCAATAGGTGATAGATTAGATAGATAGATGGTTGATAGATGATAGATAGATGATAGATAAATAGGTAGATAGTAAATAGATAGATGATAGATGATAGATACATAGATAGATAGACAGATACATAGATACATAGATAGATGATAGGTGATAGATAAATAGGTAGATAGTAGGTAGATAGATGATAGATAAATAGATAGATGATAGATAGATGACAGATACATAGATACATAGATGATAGAAAGATAGATAGATAGATAGATAGATAGAGATAGATAGATAGATAGATAGATAGATAGATAGATAGATAGATAGAGATAGATAGATAGATAGATAGGTGATAGAGATAGAGGAGGGTGGGGTGAGGATTTGAATTGAAGTTCTCAGACTATGAAGCTCAAATGTCTACTTCAGGCACAGAATTTAGGAAGACAAACCTTCTTGGGTTTAGGAGCATGCAGTAACTGGGGGAGTAGGCAGGGATGGAAAACCTGACTCCCAGTGTCCTCAGGGAAGCAGCTGGTTTCCAGGTACATGCCAAGCCTTGGCATTTGAAGAAGTTATGAGACAGGAATAGCAACAGGAAAAGTCTAAACGCAGCAATGTGAGCCAGAGAAGCACAAGTTAATCAGGTGCTCGGAGCCGGGGTGGTGGCTGTAACACCTGCTGCCTGCTGCCTCCACAACTCTTGGAGGCTGAGATGGAAGAACTACCATGAGTTCCAAAGCCAGCCTGGGTTACAGAGAGAGCTTGAGGCCAGTGTAGGATACGGTAACATCCTGCCCTCACGAGGAAAACCCACCGTCCAAAAATAGATGCTGTCGCAGTTAGGGTTTCATTCCTATAAACCTCCGATAGATAGATGGATAGATGGATAGATAGATGGATAGATGGATAGATAGATAGATGGATATGGATGGATGGATAGATGGATGGGTGGATAGATAGATAGATAGATAGATAGATAGATAGATAGATAGATGGATATGGATGGATGGATAGATGGATGGATAGATAGATAGATAGATAGATAGATGGATATGGATGGATGGATAGATAGATAGATAGATAGATAGATAGATATGGATGGATAGATAGATATGGATGGATAGATAGATATGGATGGATAGATAGATAGATATGTATGGATGGATAGATGGATGGATGGATAGATTGATATAGATAGATAATAGATAGACGATAGATTAGATAGATGATAGATAGATGATAGATAGATAGATAGATAGATGGATATGGATGGATAGATAGATAGATGGATATGGATGGATGGATAGATGGATGGATGGATAGATAGATATAGATAGATAATAGATAGATGATAGATTAGATAGATGATAGATAGATAGATAGATAGATGATAGATAGATAGATAGATAGATAGATATGGATGGATAGATAGATATGGATGGATAGATAGATAGATGGATATGGATGGATGGATAGATGGATGGATGGATAGATAGATATAGATAGATAATAGATAGACGATAGATTAGATAGATGATAGATAGATGATAGATAGATAGATAGAGATGGATGGATGGATGGATAGATAGATAGATAATAGATAGATGATAGATTAGATAGACTAGATAGATGATAGATAGATAGATAGATGATACATGATAGATGAATGATAGGTAGATAGATTAGATAGATGATAGATGACAGATACATTAGATAGATAGATAGATAGATAGATAGATAGATAGATAGATAGATAGATATGACCAAAGCAACTCTTAGAAAGGACAACATTTTATTGGGGCTGGCTTGCAGGTTCAGTCCATTATCATCAAGGTGGGAGCATGGCAGCGTCCAGGCAGGCGTGGTGCCGGAGGAGCTCTTCATTCTGATCCGCAGGCAGCTGAAAGAGATTCTCTCCCATAGGCAGTCAGGAGGAGGCTCTGGATCACACTGGCCAGACCTAAGTGTATGTGTATGTGTGTGTGTGTGTGTGTGTGTGTGTGTGTATGTGTATGTGTATGTGTATGTGTATGTATATGTGTGTGTGTGTATGTGTATGTGTATGTGTATGTGTATGTGTATGTGTATGTGTATACACAAAGTCCCACCTACACAGTGACACACCTCCTCCAACAAGGCCACACCTCCTACTAGTACCATTTCCCATAGGCCAAGCATATTCTAACCACCAGCCTCTCTAAGGAAGAGATATTAACAGTGATACACAAAACCCCACACCCTTACACACTTAATGTCAGGCTAGCATCACTGGTTTTCAGAGAGATACAGGGGTGGAGGCAGGCACACGTGTTTTCCTGTCCCTGTATAAAAGCCACCCAGTGTTTCAAGAGGAAGGAGGTTTCTGTCCTTAACTTAAAGGAATTTCTCTTGGAGGATTTTTGTAACTGGCAGTTCTGTTTAAACCCTGCTCATGGTGGGAACACACGACACGAAAGGAGTGGACTCTGCATCCCACCGAAGCCAGGGTGCCAGCACCCTGCTTGTCCCCACTCCGTATCACAGGATGAAGCCTCTTGGGTGGAAGGCACAGGTGTGGGAGGTGAAGGGTCAGGATCCAGAGGGTCTCCTATGCTTGTGAGTGGCCAGCGAGCATTGCTTAGCAAGTCATTTTACTAAGCTCCTCATCTGCCTCAGATACCACACAGATGGATTCTGGTGCTCTCCGCCTCCCCAAAGCTCAGAGTCCTGCTGGGATCAAGTGCACCTTGAGTGTGTTGATCAAGTCTTGGGAAGGGCTGAGGGAGGTTGGGAAGGACTCACTAGAGAAAGTGCAGGCTCAGTCAGAAATGGATGAACAAGAGTTTTCAAAGTGATCTACACTGTTTCTGCAATGGCTCAGAGGCCGCAGACTCATGTGATACCCACAGAGAGGCAACCCGGATTGTTACCCCAGACAGCTCGTTGTCCACAGGATCTCAGCAAAGCCCTGGGTTTTCTAGACCATCCATTTCTTTGATGGGAGCCTTGCCAATCCCCCCAGCCCCAGTGTCCACACGGAAGAGTGGCAAGAATGCCAAGACTGGCAGAGCCTTGATCCGCAGCTCCAGGTTGTGTCTGTGAGCGCAGACAAGCCAGCAGGCATTTCCAAAAACCCCGTTATCATTTCGTCAAGATCCCTCCCAGCACGACTGAGAGCCGCAAGCAGAAACACGAACCATGACCTTGAGGGTGGAGATGACACATCTTCCCAGCTCCCAACCCCAACTTAACCCGGAAGGGAAGCTTGGTGGATTCCGCCCCTGAGCCTGGCATGGCGCATATCCTCACAGAGGCCAGGCAGATATTTATTGATCTCAATAAGGCACTTTTTTTCCCTGGGAATTTTATGTTAACTCATATAAGCTTGACATAAATGGTATTGCGGATGTCAGAAGTGCCCAAGAGGCTGGGAAAAAATGAAAAAGAAATATTATATTTCCTCACACAGCCCCTCATCTGGGATCATCCTCCAATAACCTCTGCCACTGTGTAAGAGCTGCAATCTTGGCAAGGCTAATTTAGCCAGGCTGTGCCAGGGGCTCGGCCGCACACATCCTCCGTGTCTCCATGTTCCCACAGTTTAGGGCCCAGATCGTTCCTTCTGTTTCCTTCCTCTGTCTCCACATTAGAGAGAATGGTTGTAAACTTCTGAGCTTTAGGTTCCTTAGAGAGCATCGAAAGGGATTCTGAGGCTGTGACTAAGCCCAGTGGGAGAATGTGGCGGATGTGTGAGGGCTTGTAACCATGGGAAAGGCAGCGGTAGTGTTGGGGGGCGTGGCTGCTTCCTTTGACTTTCCAGGGTAGGAGGGAGGTGACGTCACTCTGAAGCATCCATTAGAGAGGAAGGTCAAGGGTGGAGTGGAGGGCTGAGGTTGTGGGCGTGGCATGGAGGGCTGGATGTGGGTGTGGTGTGGAGAGCTGGGGTGTGGACATGGTGTGGAGGGATGTGGGCGTGGCGTGGAGGGCTGGAACTGTAGGCGTGGCGTGGAGGGCTGGGGATGTGGGCGTGGCATGGAGGGCTAAGTATTAGGTCATAGGCCTTCATGCTCCATCCTCGTTTGCTGCCCCCAGCTTCGCCAGCGGTTTGAGTTGGAGATTGAGAGGATGAGGCAGATGCATCAGAAGGACCGTGAGGACCGGGAGGAAGAGCTGGAGGATGTGCGTCAGTCCTGCCAGAAGCGGGTGCGTGAGTTATGGCCACAGTGCACCCCAAAGCCCCACCAGGGAGGATGCTGGGACCTGGGACCCGGATGCATGCTCATTCTGACCAGCTGAGACCTTTGTTCCCTGGGAGAGTTCAAGGGTGTGTCTGGGGCTCAAATTTCTTAGGCGGAATCCCAGAAGCTTCTAGAATTGCAAGCACACTCTTTGCCACATGGTAGTCTGTGGGTATGGATGCTGTGGGGAGGGCGCTAGAGGGCCTGGCTGGGTCCCTGCATTTGACCCACATGCTGACTGACGATCCTTAGCATTCTGCACCTGAGACCCAGGCTCGCTTCGGCCCTAGTCTGTCTCTTATCTCCATCACCATCCTCCCCTTCCCCAGCACACACAGGACAGTGGAGACAGCATTGCTGTTCCGGCCCACACTGTGCTCATCGGTCTCTGTGAGCCTTTACACTTTGTCTGTCTGTAGTCTGCCATCGCTGTCCTCTTCTACTGTGGTGTCCCTGTGGCTGGACCTTTTCTGCTGCCACTGCCCCTAAGCTCTTAGTTGGATGAGGGATGGGTGTCTTAGTGAGGGTTTTTTTTGCTGTGACACCATGACCAAGGCAACTCTTAGAAGGACAACGTTTAATTGGGGCTGGCTTACAGGTTCAGAGGTTCAGTCCATTCTCATCAAGGTGGGAGCACGGCAGCGTCCAGGCACGCATGGTTCTACATCTTCATCTGAAGGCTGCTGGCAGAATACCGACTTCTAGGACTAGGGTTAATATTAAAGCCCACACCATGACATACTCCATAGCCCAAGCATATATAAACCATCACAATGGGTAAATCTCTTTCCTTCGGCTGTGTCCATGGTTCCTGGAGTTTGAGCACTGCTTCCTTCCTCCTTCCTTCTTCCTTCTTTTGTCATCTCTCCCTTTTCCCTTCTCCTTCCCTCCCCTCCCTCCCTGTCATTCCTCCTTCCCCCTTTCCCTCCCCCTCCCTCCCCGTCATTCCTCCTTCCCCCTTTCCCTCCCCTCCCTCCTCCTTCCCTCCCACTTCCCTTCCCCTTCTTCCCCCTTCCTTCCTCCTTCCTTTCCCCTTCTCCCCTTCTTCCCTCCTCTCATCACCCTTGGGAACCACAGGGGGATATTCTTCACACTTTCCCGGGACGTGCTTGACACTGATGCTTTGTGATTTGGGTATATTTTTCTACTTAACTTTTATCTCTTAGAAGCATGGCAACTGTATTTCTTTTTCTTTTTTTCTTTTTCTTTTTTTTTTTTTCGAGACAGGGTTTCTCTGTGTATCCCTGGCTGTCCTGGAACTCACTTTGTAGACCAGGCTGGCCTCGAACTCAGAAATCTGCCTGCCTCTGCCTCCCAAGTGCTGGGATTACAGGATAAAGATCTATTTATCTTATTTATACAAGTACATCAGATACCACTACAGATGGTTGTGAGCCACCAAGTGGTTGCTGGGATTTGAACTCAGGACTTCTGGAAGAGCCGTCAGTACTCTTAGTCACTGAGCCATCCCTCCAGCCAAGGCAACTGTATTTCTTACAGGTCTTTTATAGTTTTTATTTATTTATTTATTTATTTATTTATTTATTTATTTATGTTTGTGTTTGTGTGTGTGTGCATGCATGTGTGTGATGCTCAGAGAATAACATATGAGAGTTGTTCTCTTTCTCCACGTGGGCCCTGGGGATTGAACTCAGGTGGCAACACCTCTCCCTGCTCAGCCATCTTGGGGACCCAGACTGACCGAATTTCTGACAGCTTTTCCCGGACAGATCTATAAAGGCAGAGTGTGGAAGCCACTGGAGACCTTCCTCTCCTGGTGACAGATGCTGATGGTGGCTCCATTTTGGCTGGCAGCCCTCAGTGTCCCCTGCAGGAGACAGTTACTGACCTGAAGGGGATGCTGGGGGCATTTGGTGTTAGGGAAAAGGACACTAACTCCTCTCAGGAATGCCAGGTTGCCGGTCTGTGATGTGAGCGCTCCCGTGTTCGGGGAGGATGGAGGGGGTGGGGTTTTACCATCAGTGGGTCTGCTGGGGAGCCCTCCAGCTTCAGAGTGAATTGCAAATCAGATAAAGTGCTATTACCCAGATGTCTTATTAGTCGGGGCTGTGGGAGGAAAACACTGTAGCCTGGGGCTTGCATGAGGTGTTCCACTGTCATGGAGCTGTGACCCGAGGAGTGGTAAAGACCACCTTGTCCATGGTCATCTCTTGTTGTGTCCTTAGCAAAGGGCGAGGAAGATGTGGATTTGATTTTCTGGTGTCTTTCTCCAAAAGGGCACTAATCCTGTTGTGGGGCAACACCCTCGTACCCTCCTCTGACCATAACCTTCTGAGTCCCATCCCACTGGGAAGTAGAGAGAACTCACACAGTCCACACCACCAATCCATATATCCCTATAACACCACATGTCCCTTGGCTGGCCCCTTTTTCCAAGGAACAAGGAAGTGGACGTGTCTCTTAACAGGCCATGAGGTACCAAGCATTAAGAAGTCAGTGGGCTGGTGGCGGGAGTGGCGGGGTGCAGGAGATGACTCAGTGGGTCATGATCTTCCTGCATAAGCAGGAAGACCCGAGTTCAGATCCCCCATCCGTAGTAAGAAGCTCCGTGTGAATGGGGCCTCTGTGACCTCAGGTCTGGCAGACAGACACAGGAGGATTCTGGGAACTCAAGGGCTCAGTCAGTTTTGCCAGTGGATGGGATCCAAGATTTGGTGAGAGATTGTATCTCAAAATGTAATATAGGAAACAATAAAGATGCCAGGCATCAAATTCTGGCCTCCACATCTGCACACACAAGTCAACATGTACCTACACACACTTGTGCATGTACACACACACAACACACACACACACACACACACACACACACACTCAACAGGCTAAGCCCCCAAAATATTTAAACAATGACCATGCCTGCAAACTTCACAGTGCGTGCCAAAGGGGTCCCCCCCAATCTGACCAGCTCACCCTTTTCTTGCCCAGGTCCCAAGCTTTAAGGTTCTGAGGCTTTTTTGTAGACACACCCCTCCAACTCGCTAGGCAGCATTAGATTATGGACACAGGCTGCATGTCCCTTCCTCCCTGGCAGGGGCTCTGTTACTCAGGACTCATCCAAGGGTGCTCACGTCTGTCCCGTGTGTCCACAGCTCCGTCAGCTGGAGATGCAGTTGGAGCAGGAATATGAAGAGAAACAGGTGGCTCTCCACGAGAAGCATGACCTGGAAGGTTTGATTGGAACCCTGTGTGACCAGGTAAGGCACACTCAGCGGGGCCATCTGAGAGTTCCGTGGGATGACTGGATGCGGGAGAAAGCCAGCCAGCCACTGGGAGAGATCCTTGGGTCTTCAGGAAGGTCCAAGGACAGGCCTTTGAGCCGGCTTCTCCCTGTGTCCCCAAAGTGCATGCTGCTCCACCCACCCTTCCCGCTGGCTCTTTGAAACTCTCTGGAGCTGGTGACCAGTAGCGTTCTTCAAAGAACACAGGGAGCTGGGCGGTGATGGCGCACGCCTTTAATCCCAGCACTTGGGAGGCAGAGGCAGGCAGATTTCTGAGTTCGAGGCCAGCCTGGTCTACAGAGTGAGTTCCAGGACAGCCAGGGCTACACAGAGAAACCCTGTCTCGAAAAAAAAAAAAAAAAAAAAAGACACAGGGAAGTAAATAGAGTGGCCCCAGTTGGGAAGCAATATGGCGGCCGGTGGCTGTTGGCAGTCAACTGTAAACAACGCTTGCACTAAGGGTCTGGATATAGATGGCTGCCGTGCCCACAGCTGACCTTGTAGGGACAAGATTTTTCCAGGACTGGGAGCCAGAGTGGGAGCCAGGCAGGAGTGTCTTTTACCTCAGYTGTCTGTCTGTCTTTGGGCAGGCTTGTTAATGCCTCTAAGCATGTAGATTAGCAGAGGCTCTCAGGCTTGTCCCTTTTGTCACTGTTTTGGGGACTTCAGCCCGTCTCTCTGGCATCCCAAAAAATGATGCCTCGTGTGGTGGGAAGAGTGTGTGGGATGTTGAACATACCACCCACCACAAGCTGCCACCATGTGTACTGTAACTTCCCAGAGCTGGCACTGCGGGTCCCTTGTCTCCGAGAAGGCTGTGCAGTTCTGTCTCTGTCTCTGTGACTCATCCAGTCATGATGATTGGCTTCTGTATTTTCTGGGAATCGTTGGTGGTCTGTGTATAGACGCTCACCAGTTTCTGATAGTCTACGTTTCAATAGCTCTGCCTGTGGATAACTCACACCCTTGTTGATAATGCCCTCCAGGTAATAAAGCGTTTCTAAGGCAGCCAATCAGATCGCGTTTACGGCTTACGCTTTCCTACTTTAAAGCTGCCGTCCTTAATTTCAGTTCATATTTTACCATATGCCTTAGAAGCTCTAAGTTTCTTTTTGTGCATATAATTAGGTCTTAATCCATCTTATGTAGGTGTGTGGTATGAAGTAGATACCTACATTTCCCTCCCCCCTCCCTCATGCCGTGGGTGTGTACAGATCTCCCCCATTCTACTGGCTTCACGCTCCTCTGTGTTCCTGCACAATCTGGTCCTGCTGGCTAGCTTTCGATAAATCGCAGTGTCCTAGATAGCTTTAACCATCTAACACAGGCGCAGGTCACCTTAGGAAGGAGTCACAACCGAGGGATTACCAAGACCAGGTTGGTTTGTGGGCATGTCTGTGGACAGTCAATTGATGTAGAAGAGCTCAGCCCACTGTGGGCAGCACCGTACCCTAGGCAGGAAGTCTCAGCTGTATAAAGAAGCTAGCAAATCCTGAGCCCGAGGGAGTCAGCAAGCAGCCTTCCTCCATGGTGTCTGACTTCAAGCTCTTACTGAATTCCTTCTCTGACTTCCCTTCGTGGTGAGCTGTCACCTGGAAGTGCGCGCCGCAGATACCCCTCTCTCTGCCAAGTTGTTTCTGGTCATAGTTTTTTTTTTTTTTTTTTTTTTTTTTTTTTTTTTTTTTTTTTTTTTTTTTTTTTTTTATCACAGCAGCAGGAAGGAAACTAGAACACATAAGGGCATCTTACCTATCCTATCTTTGAAAATAATCTTGTCTTTAATAACCTTAAGATGTAGGTCAGGGTGCCATGTGATGTTAGAGGGCTTACCTAGCCTACATGGGACTCCATATTCCTGTAGTAAGAGTATTTTAATGGGGCTGGAGAGAATGGCTCAGCGGTTAAGAGCACTGATTACTCTTCCAGAGGTCCTAAGTTCAAATCCCAGCAACCGCATGGTGGCTCACAACCATCTGTAATGGGATCCGATGCCTTCTTCTGGTGTGTCAGAAGACAGCTACAGTGTACTTACATATAATAAATCTTTTTTAAAGAAGAGTATTTTAATAAATCCTGGTGCAGGGTTCCTTCCTGCCTTTGACCATTTATTTATGTTCCCAGATGAAAGGCACACACAGCCTTTTTACATTTCAATATGCCTCAGGCAGCACAACAGCTGGGCAGCTGCCTGTCCTCCTTGCTGTTAGAATCTACTTCCTACCGATAACTCCCAGTTACTACTTACTAGCTTCTGTGTTCCATCTTGACTGCTCATAACGATTAGTCAGCCCTCTGGGCCACATTCTTTGGGCCCAGAGCCCGGGGTTCTCTCCTTGCTTCTACCCCATGACAGCTCTCTTGTCTCTGTCCTGCACACTCTTCTAAGGCAAGGCGGCTCTCTCCTTCCCGTCCTTCCTCGGGGTCCCAAGCCTGGGAAAGCTAAACTCCACCTATGTCTCTTCTCCACACCAATTGGCTGCTGGCATCTTTACGAATCAGAATTCATTATCCCTCAGTGTCTTATGTGGGGACCCACATTAACATCAAAACACAAGCAGCACTAAGCCAACCCACTACACATACTATCCACAGAACACCCAGGGGCGAAGGATGTCAGGGTGTGGAGAGCCCTTGTTATTTTTGCAGAGGATCCAAGTGCTGTCCCCAGTGGCTCACAACTGTTTGTAATTTTATTTCCAGCCTATCCAAAGCCCCATTTTGTCCTCTATGGGCACAAGGCCATGTACATGATACACAGGCATATGGATGTAGGCAAAAACATCCATAACAATTTTTAAAGAGAAAGAAAGGTTTCATAAAGAAACTTCATTAAAACGGCTGATTTGCAAGTTAGACTGGAGACAGCTGTCAGTTTCATGTTAAAACTCTGTTATTGACCTCAGCCCTGACCCCGTCTGTCTTTACCCACAATGCTTATTTCCTAACCATGTATGTCATGAGCACCTTAATTAGCTTTATTTCCAGGAAACTCTTGATTTCCAGTTTTATGACCAGCATCTGTTTAGCGTTTTGGTTTTTATTTAATCGTCTTATGCATCCTGTGAGAAGCCTCCATGATCTTAGCGTTGCTGAGTTCATTGATGATATTTATCTGTCAATTATTTTAAGTTTTCCTATTCTCAAGAACCTAATCATTTGGAAATGAGAACAATTTTGCCTCTTTGGACAAAGGAAAAAATATTCACTGTTTCAAAGAGGAACGGGCAGTTGGTTCTCCCCCAGCTTACCCACTGGCCTCAGCTGCATGGGGACAGATTAGCAAATGTGCCTTTCTTACCTCTGGCTCAATTCAAATGCCACTAAGGCTTGGTCATGTGACTATGTACACTGTGTGTGCATGTGCGTGTGATCAGTGACCCTTGTCCGGTAAAATCTTCACCCACTGGGAGTTCTCTAGTATTGAAAAACCTCGCACTGCTGTTCCATGGAGAGCTCCCCTCTGAGTCACTTCTCCTGTGGGGGACTGCAGCGCCTTCCCAATGAGATAAACCCACATTGGTTTTCTTGGCCCTCTGATTTAACGAGAGTTCAAGGCCAGCCTTGGCTACTTGAGGCCATTTATTAAAGCAAAGGGTTCTAGGTCCCATTAACTAGAAACATATGAATCGCTCAACTCTCAGAATGACCCTTCATTCCCATTAATCTAAGGAGGTGCTCCCTCCTCCTCCCTCCTTTCTACCTCCTCCACTCTCCCTCACACTCTTCTCCTCCCTCTTTCCTCTTCCTTCCTCCCTCCTCCACCTTCCTCCTTCCTTCCCTCCTCTAACCTTCCTCCCTTCTCCTCATTCCTCCCTCCATCCTTGCTCCTCCCTCCTCTATCCTTTCTCCTCCCTCCTCTATCCTTCCTCTTTCCTCCCTCCTCCACCCTCCCCTCTCTTCCCTCCTCCTGCCTCTCTTCTCCCTGTGGTAATTAAGATGGAGAGGACAGCTTGGGCTGAGGTTTTCTTGTGGATTCTATTAGCAGAAGGCCAGATGAGGCTGGCCATGTCAATATTTCAAGGAGCCACGGTGGCGACTACACTCATAGCCATTCTAACCACGCAGCTGGCACCGACTTGTTCCTTAGGAAAGCTATGTGCTGTAGCGGGAAGGAAAGCAGACAGATAGAGGAGAAAAGCCCAGAATCTGCACACATCACAGAAAAACCTGACTATATGGAACAGGAGAACCAGGACTTCGGGAGACAGTCCCACGAGACACTGTGGGATAGTGGTTAGAGACCCACGTGCTAAGCTGAGACCCTTGGGTTCTCCGCATGCACTTGGCAGCACTGTGATCCAGGCAGATCACCCGCCTGCCGTGTGCAGACATGTCCCTGTGTTCTGAGAGCCCTAGACCACCACTTACCATGTGACCTGCCCCCCATCCCACCCAGAGGTTTTCCATCTGGGAGGTGGACCAATCACAGGGCAGTTCATCCGCTAGCCAGCCTAATCTCTTGCTTGGCTCCTGAAGAGCCTGCTATCTGGGACACCCTGCCTCTAGCTCAGAGCGGCTCACCGCAATCTCCAGCACCGTCTCCTCTGTGCCTCAGTGCCACTTCTTGTAAAAATGAAAAGGTGGGGCTGGAGAGATGGCTCTGTGGTTCAGTGCACTGGCTGCCCTTGCAGAGGACCCAGGTTCAATTCCTAGTACCCACATTTTAAAACCACAACCACCTGTAAGTTCAGCTCCAGAGGATCTGAAGACTCTTTTGGCGGATTTCTGAGTTTGAGGCCAGCCTGGTCTCCAGAGTGAGTTCCAGGACAGCTAGAGCTACACAGAGAAACCCTGTCTCGGAAAACAAACAAACGAACAAGACTCTTTTGGCCTCCACAGGCACCGGGAACATGTATGGTACACAGACATAGGTGCAGGCAAGATGTCCATTCAGTGAAATATGATGATGGTGGTGGTGGTGGTGGTGATGGTGATGGTTATAGCAGCAGTAAACACACCTCCCTGATTATATAACTTTTTAAAGTTGCATCTTGTCACAGCAGCTGAGTTCATACCCCACCTCCGTGTATTCCTGGGCAAATCACCCTCTCTCAACCTCAGTCCCATTACCTGTACGATGAAGATCATGTGCTCACCATGGGGATTAAATGTAACTTACTCCTCAAAGTATTTAAACGCTTTGAGGATACTTAGGATGCTCTCCATAACTGTAAGCTAGTCTTACATTCATAAAGGCAATAACAACAACAACAATGTGTATTTTAAGGGATTGTCACAGCAGTTAAGTGCGACCGTATGTGACAGAGGGTGGCAGGGAGCCCAGACTGCAGCTCAGCTCAGCTCCTGATCTCCATCCCTCTGGCTGTGCATTTATACCATAGACCGGCATTTTAAATTTACCACGGCAATCCATCTAAGGGAGGAGAGGCAGTATTCTAAGAGCCATTTTTCAAAGAATCCCAAACCAGCCGTGGAGGAATCGTGACACGAAATCTGTGTGCGCACATGCCAGGTCACCGAGCAGTTGCCGTAATCCTCTGTGTTTGTAAAGCACTTGACACGCAGAGTGCTCTGCCACCCGTTATCACGCCGGATCCTTCTCTTATCGCAACACGGAGAAGGGGATTTATCAAAACCCTCTTCTTAGAGACGGGAGGCTCCAGTTCAGTCAGGTGGCAGCCATCACTTAGGTTCCCACTGACAGCAAATGCTGTGTTGGAGTTTAAAGCACAAGTTACCTCTTCTTTAATCTGTTACTGAATACTCTCGGGCATCTTAGCATCCCAGGAGAGGTGTCTGGCAGGCACTGGCAGGCAGAGATCTACAACATGCAAAAGCCAGTGGCTCTCACCTTCCTGATGCAGCGACCCTTTCACAATACGATTCCTCATATGGTGACCCCCCCCCCACCAAAGTATTTTCATGGCTACTTTTTAACTGTAATTTTGCTACTCGTATGGATTGTGACATAAATATCTGTTTTATGATTTTTTAGGTAAGCCCTTGAAAGGGTCTTTGACTCCCAAAGGGATAGAACCATTGCCCCATGAAGAGACAGAGTCGGATTCTCTTCAGTGTCCAGTCTATCTGTGGTCCCATGTTCTTTGCTCTGGCCCTTGGATGTTCCTGGGACAAAGGAGCTTGCTGGTGTCTTTAAGGGACACTACTGAATTCATGTAGGGTTCCAGTCCAATCCTGTTCATCCCACACTTTGGTCTCACTCATGTCATTTGCCTCTGGGAGTTAAGACCTCTAAAACAGGATGTGGCATCTTTGTGACCTTCCTATCCGTTGTTCCCTGGCAAATTTAGGGAGGGATTTATCCATTTCTGGGTAAAGTTCCATCCACAAAAAAGCAGCTCTCTCATGCCTGCCTTTAAGTCAGCAAAGACAACTGCTCTATATATCAAAAGCTTCATGTAGAGCTTTGGAAGGAACATGATCGCTGTTGGCTAAGAGTCATGATGGACCCCACAGCAGCCTGCAGCATAACAGGAGGTAAGGCAGAGAGTCCCTCCCCCACTCCCAAGCATCACCAAATCTGAATGTCAGTAAGCCCTGCAGAGGACTCCTCGTGCCTGTTCCAGTCTCTGCCTACCTGGGCTGCCCTAACTTCTCCTAAGAACCTGGGCATCAACCAGGGTATCTCACCTGGCATGGAAGCTCTTAGCTTGAGGCAGAGGGCAGAAAACTCTGGGCTTTCCGGGTTATGGTGATGCTGGTAGAGTCGTGTGCATGGTCCAATGGCAACCCGAGGCATGGGGCTGAGGCTCAGCACTCATGACGCTGAACAGGCATCTAGGTCTGTAGTATTCCAGTGTTGGTGTTATCCCATTTTGTAGATGAGACTCAAGGAAAACTATATTTTTCTGTTTTAAGATTTTGAGATACACTGTAGCCCAGGCTGGCCTCCAATTCCTAGGAGTCCTACTGCCTTGGAGAAAACAGTATTCTTCTGTTGCTTTGTTTTGAGATTTTGATATACATTGTAGCCCAGGCTTACTTTCAATTCCCAGGAGTCTTCCTGCCTTGGAGAAAATGGTATCTTTCTGTTCTTTGTTTTGAGGTTTTGATATACATTGTAGCCCAGGTTTGCTTTCAATTCCCAGGAGTCCTCCTGCCTCAGTGTCACAAGCTCCAGTTTTAAAGATAAGGGCCACCATGCCATGGGAAAGGCGAGATTGACCCACGAGCTCAGTTCCTAAAGAACCTTGGTCCTGGCCACTGCTGTGCCATCTACACTAACCCTTCTTTGGCTTCCAGATTGGCCACCGTGACTTTGATGTAGAGAAGCGTCTCCGCAGGGACCTCAGGAGGACACACGCTCTGTTGTCTGATGTTCAACTCCTTCTGGCCACCATTGAAGACAACAAGACATCAATCAGTAAGGAAGAGCTGGAGAAGGTGCACAGCCAGGTAAGTGTTGTGCTCTCACAGGAAGAGGAGCCCTCCAGGGAAACAGTCTGAGGCTTCCCCAGACCTGGAGATGTGGGCTAGGAAGTCACTTGGCAATGGAAGGCAAGGGGTAGGATGTGTTCACTTCTGTTGGGTGGAGCAGATGGTGTCTTTTTTGGAGGACATGAGCAGGTTAGGGCTAGGACACTGGCTAAGGCTGGTGTGTATGAGTGAATGGATGTTTCGGTAGCCACTAGGACTGGGTATAGAAGACAATTGCTGAGCTAAGATGGCGAAGTTGACTCCTCAAAGAGTCAAGGAGAACCAGCTGTGGCTGTCTACTCAGATGTTAATGATTCTGGTTGAGTTTCACGTGGGCTACCACCCGACACTGGTTGGAATTCCTTCCCCACCTCCTCCATGTACTGAATTCGCTGTGCAGTTATCTATCAGCTGGCACCTCTGGAAAGTTCAGTACCTTGTGTTAGCCAATAAGCAGAGGTTTACTGGGTGTTCCAGTGGTTCAGTCCATGAACACTTGGCCCCATCCCTGTGGGCCTGTGCTGAAGCAGAGCATCATGGGATAGAGGGCATAGTATCATGGAGATGCTCTCCTCATGGGCAGAAAGGAGACAGGGAGGGAAGATGGGAAGAGAGAGGGGGCAGGCGAGTTTAGGGAAGAACTACCAAATGATCTAAGTTCCACCAGCCCAGACGCACTGGGCCACCCATCCCACACTCTGATTATCCCTCTTTCCCTCACGGGTTATTCTTATCCTGGCGACCACCATTACTCAGACCTTCATTGTTTGAACACTCCAAGTCCTGCATCCTGGGCAAGGCAGGGCACTCAATTTCATGTTCCCTTCATGAGCATGTTGGAGCCTGTGGCATGTAATTGTTACAGGAGCTTCAGAGAGGCTGAGGACTCCCCATGTCCACTTTAGAGATGGGAACATTTTGCCCAGTGGTGGTGATGGTTAAGTAACACAGTGAGAGACAGAGCTGGGACCTGGAGCTTTTGACTCTGAGGGCAGAACCTAGGTCTTTTGTCACATTGAATCTTGCTGCTTGTTGGAGGCGAGTAGGAAGGCCCGGATACCTTGGCTCCGCTGGGGAATGAGCACCTCACACTCACCCAGCCCTCCCAGGATGAGGATCTCACATCCCTGTTTCTGCCTCTCAGCCTGTAAGTCTCCTCCGCCCCCACATGATTTTTTCTGACAAAGGAACCTGGGGTGCCCCTCCCCACCCACGTAAGATCATTCCTGTGTCCTTCAACAGGGTTAAGATGTGTGTTCCCAGGAAACAGTCCTTTAGCGGGGGTAGCTTGAGCAGAATCAAAGGGACTCATTCTTCTGAAAGTCCTCTTTCCAGCTCACTGTATCTGGCTCCCATCAAAGCTATCCACAGCCCTAGCTCTCTGCTGCTGTTGTCATGGAAATCAGGGTAGGAATGGAGCTCCTGGACCAGAGGTCAGGGTGCAGTTGCTTTGGCTTCTGACACATGTGTCGGAATACAAGGATGAGTGCTGATTGGATAAAGCATCGATGACTCCCAGAACCACTGCAGCTCCTGGCTGGTGTCTGGCATTTGTCCTGTGTCCGAAGGCCCCAGGGACAGAGGCAGACAGTGCAGCCAGGGAGAAGAGGAGGAAGGAGAGCAAGCCAGCTGTAGCTGTTGCATGGAGCTGCTGCGTACAGTACGGGTTTGCTCACCAGGTATTTGTGCAGTACCTACTACGTGCCACAGGATGGGTGAGACCCAGGGAGGCTTGTAAGACAGGTGAGGTACCAGCCCTACGAAATTCATGTCTGGTGGAAAAGCCAAACAGTAGCACAGGTATATGCAATGGCCTGACTCTGAGGGAGGAAAGAGGACAAAACACAGGGGTCTCCTCTACCAGGGGTCAAGACCTTATGCCTGGAGGAAGGAAAGAAAGCAGGGAAGAAGGGTAAGAAAGGAGTCACTGGCGACTTCAAGCAGAGCCTGACTCTTGTTTTGAATTGCTGAGACTTGTTGGTGAGACGTGGCTGACCACAGGGTTATTTCCGATGACCCTTGCTACCGCCTAAGCAGCTAGACATTTCTGTATTTAGCCCATTGTACTCATGAGAAGCCAGGATCTAAGAGACCCACTTTACCCAGGGGCACATAGTAAGACGTGACTTGTGGGTGCCAGCCATCTGGAGTGCTTGAACCTCTGTCCTCAAGTCCCCCCCCCCAACCCCACCCGCAGCTGTGATCCTGTTAACCTGATATGGACCAGACTCGACTCGACCTCAGAGTTTTGAACACAGCTGCACTTACATCAGTACATTCCGGCCCTTTCTCCCTTTTGTTCTCTCGATGTTAAGTCCTGGTTAGAAATGGTCTGCTTTCTGTTTTTTGTTGTTGTTGTTGTTGTTGTTGTTTGTTTGTTTGTTTGTTTATTTGTTCGTTTAAAGGCAAGATTTCTGTCCCAGCCAGAGCTAGGACCTTCTTATACACCAGCACCAAGATAAGGTTCCCTTAGACAGAACATCTCCCCATGTGGGCGGATACCCCTATCTTTGTCAATACCCCTGTTCCTCCCGAAAATCCCCGAGGCGTGGACGTGAAGATATGAAGACTGTTTATATCCTGCCCTGGTGACCCTGACTAACCCCTACCTTTCAAGGATGGCTGTGTCTTATCTCAAGAAGGCATCAGACCCCCCAAAGAGCACCAGATCACAGAATCCATAGAATTCCCTTTAGACCTCCAGGATCAGGGGTGGGGTGTGCAGTTGGCAAAGTGCTCTCCCAACATGTATGTAGCCCTGGAGGGGGTAGCTTCCATCCCAGCACCACGTAAACTCCTCAGATCTTGGGACATGAAGACAGGAGGACCAGAAGTTCAAGGTCATCCTTAGCTACATCGAAAGTTTGAGACCAGCCTGGGCTACTTGCGAACCTTACCCCTAAATAAACCCCTCTGGCACAGCAGGTGAGAAAGAGCCCTGGCTGGCAGCCCCCCCCCACACACACACAGACACACACACCTGTATTGGCTGTGGGGGAGGGCTGTGTGTTTGGCTTCTGGGCGCAATGTTTTATAAAGTGCTAATTATCTCCCACGGGAAAGTGTTCACTGAAACTAAACCGGAAAAAAGCCATGCCAACAACTGAGATCGATAATTGAGAAACTCGTTGCACTAGTAACATCTTTGAGACCAGGGCTGGCAGGGGCTAGCACCTGCTCCAAGAAGAGCAGAAGCTGGCGGCAGCTCCTGGGCTGGGCTTTGGTTAGTTGTCTGTTCGTCTATGCCCTGACCCTTGTCTGTGACCTCCCTTCCCAGGAGAAGCATGTGGCTGGCTTCTGTTAACTGGGGAGTGGGTTTTGCACAGACTGCTCTGTTGTTTACCAAGTTCTTGCTCAGAGCCGTTTGCTCCTGCTTGTTAGAGCAAAGCCGCCATCATAGTTCTCTGGCACTGTCTCCAACAGAGCTTCCGATCAGTTTGCTGTGCTCTTCCAGCCCTTGTCAAATGCCATCTGTATTCCTCCTATGAGGAATTCTCTCTCTGCTGACTTTTTTCTTGTCCAGAGAGTCTGCCACCTGACTTGGGGCAGGGGTGGTGGTGGTGGCTTCTCCTGCTGGGGATGGAACCTAGGACTTTGTGCATACCAACCAAGTGCCCTTCCACTGACCCCAACCCCAGCTCCAACCTCAGACCCAGACCCAGACACCCAGACACCCAGACAGACACCCAGATCCCCCAGACCCCCAGACCCAGACCCAGCACAGACCCAGACAGATACCTAGACCCCCCAGATCCCCAGACCCAGATCCAGAACAGAACCAGACACAGACCCAGACACCCAGACAGACAGACACCCAGACCCCCCCCCAGGCCCCCCACACCCAGACCCAGCACAGATCCAGACCCAGACCCCCAGCCCCAGACATCCAGACCCCCAGCCCCAGACAGACAGACACCCAGATCCCCCAGACCCAGACACCCAGACACCCAGATACCCAGACACCTAGACACCCAAACCCTGACACCCAGACAGACAGACACCCGGATCCCCCAGACCCCTCCAGACCCAGACCCAGCACAGACCCAGACGCCCAGACTCAGACACCCAGACAGACAGATACCCAGACCCCCCATACCCCTAGACCCAGATCTAGAACAGACCCAGACACCCAGACAGACAGACACCCAGACCCCCCCAGACCCAGACCCAGCACAGACCCAGACCCAGACCCCCAGACCCAGACCCAGACCCAGAACCCAGACACCCAGACCCAGACACCCAGATCCCCCAGCCCCCTCAGCCCCAGACACCCAGACAGACAGATACCCAGACCCCCCAGACTCCCCAGACCCAGACCTAGACCCAGACACCCAGACACAGACACCCAGACAGACAGACACCCAAACCCCCCAGACTCCCCAGACC
>BDUI01000081.1:429515-446576 GCA_002335545.1 Apodemus speciosus
CCCCCAGACTCCCCAGACCCAGACCTAGACCCAGACACCCAGACACAGACACCCAGACAGACAGACACCCAAACCCCCCAGACTCCCCAGACCCAAACCCAGCCCAGACCCCCAGACCCAGACCCCCAGACAGACAGACACCCAGAACCCCCAGACCCAGACCCAGCACAGACCCAGACCCAGATCCCCCAGACCCAGACACCCAGACCCAGACAGACAGACACCCAGATCCCCCAGACCACCCCCCAGACCCAGCACAGACCCAGACCCAGACACCCAGACACCCAGACCCAGAAACCCAGACAGACAGATATCCAGATCCCCTAGACCCCCCAGACATAGACCCAGACTCAACCTGCTACTTCACAGAGGTTATAAAAAGCAGAATTGGAGTTTGAACCCAGGTATCCGGAGGGCAGGACTTTGGATGTACAGACGTTGGCCCACCATATCCCAAGGTCCTTCCAGGACCTTTGGCGCCTGGTGGGCCCTTCCCCCCAGAGACTGTGACTGGGCCATTAGGGCCTTGCCCTTCTTCACCATGAATTCCCAGCTGTGATTAACTACCAGCCTGGGGTTCCCATCAGAGAAGACGGATGACCCCGGATCCATCCCTGGTGCCCTTAATTGGGGCATTTGTCACAACCTGTCACCTGTGCTTCTATGAGACAGCAGGGCTAATTAAAAAGCTCCGGGGAAGATGCCCCGATGGGAGTCTTTGTGTGAGTAGGCACCTTGGGGGCACGTCTCCCCAGCCCTGCCCCAGAGCAGCGGCCTCACTGGGAGTTTTATTTGAAGAGCTTTTGTGTTTGCTCTCAGGACGATGATGTTAGGGGGAATTGATTCAATATTAACCTAACCTCCTGTCAGGGGAGATAAAGAGCAGGTTGTAATTGGCTGGAAACATGGTGGTCACAGGTTTGTTCGCCCACAAATATTGACACTTCCGCGGCGGTGATGAACGGAGCGTGAAGGAGGCCCCGGTTTTACATTACAGGGAGGAAAATCTAGTTTTCTGTCTAAAGGACAGCCTCTGCTTATCCGGAGAGGGCCAGACACGTAGCACAGCCCTGAGACCCCAAGGTGACACTAACAGGAGAATCAAGCCTTTGTACATCACCAGGCACCCTGCGGTGCCTCTATCCCTGTGACCTAATCCATTGTGCCCAGAAGAACAGGAACCCAGTGGTTCCTGGGAAGCCTGGGCAGGCTTGGAAATATGTCTACATGAAACAGATTCCCAACAACCACGCAGTCTACACAGCCATCCCCCACTGAAGGCAGGAGCCCCGCGGCCCAGCTGAGGAGGAGGCTTAGCTATGGGGGAGTGGGGGTGGCAGTGCTACAAAACAAGAATTGGGTGAAACCCGATGGGCAGGAGCTGAGGGAGTGTGGCTCAGTAGTAAGACCTGAGTTGATATCCTCGGCATGGTGAAAGGTGCAGGGCGTGGCTGAGGGTGCTGTGCCTCCAGGAACAGAGGGGATGGAGCCAGGCAGATCCTGACGACAGCTTGCTTCTAGTTCAGGGAGACACCCTGTCTCCAGGCACGAAAGTGAAGGGTGGTAGAGAACACTCTGGGGCCGGCTCTGGCGTCTGTAGGCATGTGCAACAGAACACTTACATGTGCATACCATGCCCAACAGGCACATACTCACAACACAGACACACTTACCCCACACACAAGCAACACATACACACCACACATGCACATACACCACATATGCATATCTTACAAACATATATCATACATACATGCATATCACACATACTACATATACATGCATACCACAAACATACTATATATATGTATATATATAGACACCACACACACCATACACATATGCATAGCATACACACATACAACACGCACACATGCATACACCATGCAACACATACATACCACACACGCAACACATATAACCACATACCACATATACCACACACACTACATATAACACACAACATAACACACCATATACACATGCATACCACACAAAAAACATATCACACGCATGCACACACATGAAATACACCACACACATATACACACCACACACATACACATGTATACCCCCCACTTTTTTTTGTTTTGAAATAATTATTTCTTTGAGACTGAGTTTCGTGTGTCCCAGGCTAGCTTCAGATGTGCTACATAGTCGAGAGTGGCCTTGATTTGCGATCTGCCCACCTATACCTCAGAATGCTGCCATTCCAGGTGTGAGCCAGCACCATCAATTTACGGGATGCTAAGGATAGCCCAGCTCCTGTATTCTAGGCAAACCCTCTACAAAGAACTTAAAACGTAGGCAGAAATTGAGAGCAGCTGTAGCCATATGTGGCAATTTATGTCTGTTTGTTTTTGGTGCTGGCCTGAAACCTGGATGTGATGCTTAAGTTCTCCGCCACTGAGCTCTCCAGCTCCTAGATTCCACAACATGGGATGTTTTACCAAATCCGTTTCATCCACATCTTCACAGACCTGTAGCCCTAAACATCTGTGGGCACGTGAAGAACACTGAGTCCTTTATCCTCATCAAAATGTGACTTTTAACATTGATTCAAGTGCTAGCTGGCCGTGGCAGTGCATGCCCTTGAGACCTGAGGCTGGAGGAGGTCCACAAGTTCAAGTCCAGCCTGTGCCTGTAGTGGAACCCTGCCTCACGCCCATCCCCCACTTACAAACCAGTTTCTAAACCAGGGCAGATTGGGTTTAAAGGTTTTTGTGTGTTTTTGTTTTTGTTTGGTCTCACTGCAGCCTGCAGGTGGAGGCTGATTTCTGCTGTTCAGTGGTCACATTTAGCATCACCACCTAAATATCCTCACAAAGTCCGGGCGCTTGGTTTGCCTCAAGGGCAAACACGTTCCTGTCTGTCCCTGACACAAAGGTGGAAGACTTCCCATGGCACTAGGGAACTGAACAGAACAAGAAAGAACCGAGGTCTGGGGATGTACCTGAGTGTGTCAGCGTTTGCTGTGTGTGGGCCAATCCCTGGGCTCAATACCCAGTACTGAGAACACTACTCCAGACACACCAGTGAGTGAGTGGTAGTCTCCACGAGCAACAGGACATTTCTGGAACATTTAGTAAAGGCCCAGGCAACAAAGATTGTCACCATGTATGTAGTCTTGAAGCTTACATCTCAGGTCTACTGTCCACAGCATGTCACACAGACACGGTTAGAGTCTGTTGACATTTTTAAAAATTTTAATTTTAGTTATATGTATGTGTGTCTGTGTAGGGGTATGTGAAGTGAATGTAGGAGCTCATAAGGACCACAAGAGGGCACTGGAACCCCTGAAGATAGTGTTATAGACAGATTTGAGTCACCTACCATAAGTGCTTGTGTCCTGTATGTGGAGGTAACTCTGGTAGAGAAACAAGTGGGACAGAGAACCACAGGTTTCCGCAGCTGCTTGAAGAGTCCTGATCCACAGTACACAGTGTATGACAGTGTATGTGGCTCCCTGCACACTGGTGAGACAACACAAAGGACTGGAGGCCAGGACAGTGGCTGTGTTCCCCCTCTTCACAGACATCTCCCCAGGTGATCAGCCCCTCCCCTACAGAGCTTCGAGGGCAGAGGGGTCAGATTTGGCTAAAGAACACATGCTGTGCCCCGATTTGCCCTTGAATTCACAAATGCATTCTACTTGGCTACAAAACTGTGTATAAGATTATGTCCTAAACTATAACGTTAGCTCTGGACCCTGATGCTGGTCTCTGGAGTCCGAGGAATCTGAGGTCTCTGCCTCCCTATCCTCCCACTTCCTGGTCCCTGCTCCCTCATGCTAGGAACGAAACTTGGATCCTCTGGAAAAGCAAGCAAGTACTCCTAACCACGGAGACACCCCACCCTACCCCTCCCCCGCCCCCTCTCCCCCCATCCCCATTCCCACCCTTACCCCAGATCTCACTACTGAAGGTAAGAGTTTAATAGGTGACAGTCTTTGCTGCATGTGGTTGGGTCTGTCTGCAGTGTGAATTTCTCTCTGGAGAAAAACTCCGCACTGAAGGTGGCATCTTCTGGCCTCTGAGGTGGCATGCCGAGCCTGGAAAATGTCCTGTTTAGCCTAGAAAACTCAGGCAGAATGGCCCCCCTGTGGCATTCTCTCTCCTGTATTTTTAAATCCCTCAAGTTGTTCAACTAAATCCAGAAATGTAGGCTCTAAGCTCTCTACAGAAATGTACCGTTCCTGTCCCACCTCTCTCAGTATGTCTAGCTGACTCGTCTAGAAGCCCTAAGTCCAAAGAAAACATTTCCCCATATATTTAAAGCAGGCAGATGGCTTCTCATAAGAAAGTGAAACCATTCCTGGGCTTACAGTTGATGTGTATGTGATAGGGATCTCAATCACCCCCTGTGAATGCTAGTGGCTGGTGGAGAGACTGGAGGGAGGGGACAGGAGGGATGGGGGAGGGGACTGGAAGGGTGGGGAGAGAATGGGGGAGGGGAACGCATTGAGGGCTGAGACAGTGGGTAAGAGGTCTGTAAGCAAGAATTGTGTGCAGACAGGTATGGGGGTTCCAGGAACACTTAGATCTGGAGCCTCAGAGACTTGAATCTGACCCTGCCAAGTCACAGGTCACCCTCCTCCCCTTGCAGTGAACCACTGTGACAGGGTAGGCTAATCCTCCCACAAACACACCTAGAGTTGCATGGGCTGCTGTCACTATCAGTATCCAGTGGCCACACAGGACAAGAGGGAGTATGGAAATTCCTATCTCCCCAGCCCCATGAGAGGAAGAATGTTCTCCCTCCTGTGTTAGGAAGCTGGAGGCCTGTCACCCCACTACAAATGTCAGTTCCACCCTTTGTGCACAAGAGCAGCAAGTACATGCATGTGCACACACACATACACACATATATATGGATACAGATACATACACATGCACACATATACATATATGTACACATAAACACTCACAGACACATATACATACACATATATACACATGCACACATATACATATATACACATTCACAGATACATACACACATGCACACACATATACACACATGTACACAGACACATACATATACATAGACACACATGCACACACATGTACACATAGACACATACACATGCATGTACATGTATACACACATACACACATAGACACACATGCACACATAGGCACATACACATGCATATACATGTGTACACACATACACACATGCACACATAGACACATACACATGCATATACATGTATATACACATATTCACACATGCACACATATACATATATATACACACTCACAGATATATACATACAAACACACACATGTATACTTATATATACACACATGCACACATATATACACATGTAGAGACATATATACATATATATGTATATATACACATGTACACATACACACATACTCACACACCAGTTTTGCAACTTTCTCCTAGGCCATGCTGAGTGTGCATCTTTGATTCATTTGCTTGCCTGCCTTGGGTTCTGAGCACAAGCCACTTAGCTCAGTTCAACTTACGCAGGAAAGAAGTTGTTGAGAAAATGACCTAGGAAGGTCTGTAGCTCAGATGTCTTTGGGCTGCATCTGGGTGTTCCAACTGTATCATTACAAATATGCCTTTTGGGCTGGGTTTGCTGGCACCTGGGGGTCCTGACATTGCTTGTCTGAGCTACAGGAGGCAAGAAGGTCTCTTGCCACCTTTGACCTCCATGTTCTCAGTCCCCAGTCTATTAGGAGAGTCATAGGCTTGTCTCCCAGCTGGGCATGCTCAGGTTGACTATAAACTCAGATGTTTGGGAGGTAGACAGATGTTTCTCCTAGTCTGTAGTCTGTAGAATCGGTGGAGACTGAGTGGCCGCCCAGGCTGGGGTTCCGATCCCACCGATTACAGTGTGGGCGGCCACACACATCACCAAGCTCTCCATTTTCAACCAGATAGGATGGAATAGCTGCTGTGCAGGTTAGATGAGCGATACTGGAAAATGTCCGGAGCAGGGCAGTGCTCAGAGTAAGAGTTCTTCCTCATAGTCTGTGTGCATGCCACGCCTAACTTACACAACACAACCTCAGAGCCTGTAGCCAGCGCCCACCTCACCTGTGACTTCTGCACACACCCAGACGTCTCCCCTCTCGTCCCTGGAGGCGGAGTCTCAGGGTGGTTGCGCTTGCTACCACCTCTGGTTATATCAGGACAGAATGATCCTCAGTGAGACTCCCAACTCAGGCTTTGCCCGCTACCTCTGTGGGAGAGCCTTTCTTCCGACCTCCCTGCTTCACCAGAGGCGTGAGAGTTCCAACTTGGAAGACCCAACTCTGCGCAGTCTCATGTCCTCTGTGGATGACTCCTTACCAATACCAGGAGTGTCCCAGCTCCTTCAGTTGCTGTCAGGGCCACTGTGACATGTGGGTGGAGCACTGTGATATCAGAGCTGTTCTTTGCCTGTTTAGAGGAGGTACAATTATTCCCTGGTGAGCTGCACACAGCCTCTGCCTGGACTTGAGGCCCTCCTTACATGGTCAGCTTGCTACATGCTCACTCAGAGAGGATCTTTAGCAGGACCCGGTCAGCGACCCTACTGCCCCTCCGGTCTCTCAGCGCCAAGTCCTTTCACTTAGCTTTGGTGGGATGTTTCCTTGTCTGTCTGTTTGTTTGCAGAAAGAATTGGTTTGAAACTCATATTCCTCCTGCCTCAAAATGCTGGACTAGAGCTGTGGGGCTCCCCGGTCATATCCTTAACCCTCCCTTCGGGAGACAATGCTTTCTGAAGTGATAGTATGTGCTTCTGGGGAACTCTGAGCTGACTTATGTTTCTTGGAGCTGTGTGTCTTTGGGTGAGGCAGTCTTGAGTGTTTTCCTGGCGTGTTTTCTGTCCGCAGCATTTCCGAGGGCGTATTCTATTTGGAGATTCTAGGGATCAAGGGAAAGTGCTAGACACACACCGGACATGGGGTTTGTGTGCTGATAAGGGTTTCTCGGTGGGAGTGTTCACTCGTGGTGGGGGTGGGGTGAGCTTAGGTAACTGTGGGCTGACAGCCGGTGAGCAGGCAGAGGGTGAGAAGGCCTTTAAGTTCCTGGCTCAGCCTGTGAGATCCAGTCAAAGCTAAGTATAGGAAGGCCCTTCTGTGCAGAACATTTTTCCTTTAAATGGTTTGCAGACCAACTTGACCCTTCAAGCCCCGGACTGGGCTGGCAGGTTTCTGCTGTCCTTTGAGTCACGAACCTCCCGCGATGGTTGTCCTGTTTATTATCCCTGTGCTCCCTAGAGAGGTTGTCACAACTGTCCTTGCCCGTCTCCTCTAGAAAGCAGGACCAGTTAACTGCTCTCGTCCCGTGAGTCCTGAGCCTGGCGACGAGTGGGGAGTAGGGTGCTTGCCCCATGGGGCTCAGGGGCAGCCGCTCCTGCAGCAGCAGAGTTCGGAGCTCTGTCATGGAACGGTGCTGCCATTGAGGTGGGCTCAGACCTAGGTTGCCTCAAGCACAGACACTCCGCACTCACACAGCAGTGTGTTGACAGACAGGGGTGTAAGGGTAGCCGGCTAGGGCTAGGCTGGGCTAGTCGGGAGGGACGGGGGGGGGGGGGATGTCGGAGAAGCAACTTCTTTCCTTTCCTTCTGCTTGTCCTGTACAGCTGGAGCAGAGCGAGGCCAAGTGTGAGGACGCATTGAAGACCCAGAAGGTGCTGACCACGGACCTGGAGAACATGCACAGTGAACTGGAGAATGTGTCCCGGAGCAAGAGCCTGGTACTGTCCCTGCCGCAGGCTCAGAGACACAAGCTCAGAGTCTTGCATTGGCCTGCTGGGGACACAGCCTTGTATGGAACTAAGACGCTTAGGGTGGATCTAGGGGGGGGCATCCCCTTGAGGTCCCACTGAGTCACCTGGGGGGCACCCTCTTGAGACCCCACTGAGTCACCAGGTGGGTAGGGGAAGCACAGGCTTCTGCTGTAGCCACTCTGAGTACTCAAAAAAGAATAAGAGGACTTATTGTGGACCTACTAAATGCTTAGCTTGCTAAGAAGCAAAGGGAATTGATTATGGGCCTACTGGGTGCTTGACATTGAATTCAACAGAAAACATACGTGTACACACATATACACACGCGCACACACAATGCACACACACACACACACCAACTGTGAGATTCCAGCAAGGAAGTCTGTTGTGAACCTACTGTGTGCCCGGTAGCATGAAGTTGCACCTGCAGTGATTAGCACTGCTGGCCACGTACACATGTGCTCACAGCTGTAGGTGGTTCTCAAGAACCTCTTGCAGGCCTACTATGTTCTTACTGCCATGGGAACTCTTGGTACTCATCATCAGACTGCTGCATGCCACCTGATCTAAGAGGAAAAGCCTGTCTCTCACAGGCTGGCTTCCATTCCCTATAATCAAAAGCCCCAATGATTCATTATAATGTTGTTACTGTGTGGTCACCATTGAAGGGGGAACAAATGAGCCTGCTATAGATCTATCACATTGGTGACAGTGTCTAGGGTCTGGAGGATCCGACTTGACTTAAGTACGCACTTGACGTACAGAATACTATAGTTCACATAGAGATGGAGAGGAACCAACTCAGGCTTGTGCGGGATCCTAATGAGCCTCCTTTTCCTATATTTTATTGTTCTAAATGAAGGGGGACACATCCAGAAACACACACACACACACACACACACACACACACACACACACACACACTGCCTTAGGGTTTCTATCACTGTGAAAAACACCGTGGCCAAAAGCAACTTGGGAAGGGAAGGAATTATATCTTACACACACAGATCACACTTCATCACCAGGGAAGATCAGGGTGAGAACTCAAGGCTGGGCTGAAGCAGAAGCTGTGGAATGCTGCTGCTTATTGGCTTGTTCTTTGCTGCTTGTTCTGTCCGCTTTCTGAGTGCTTAGAACTTTTCATCCAGTGGGCAGCCCCACACACAGTAGGTCGGAGCCTCGCTAATCAATAAAATGGCTCAGGAATAGGCCAATCAGAGGGAGGGGGCATTTTCTCAATGGAGGTTCCCTCTTCTCAAATGACTCTGGGCTGAGCCCAGTTGATGAAAAGCTAACCAGGAAACAGCTACATGTGCACAAGCACACGTAATCCCAGGATGTGCCTACATACATATAAAGCCATCAAATGCACACTGGAGGAAATGCCCTTGGAGGAAAAGCCCCTCAACCAATCCACCTATCCACCTAATAGACATTTATGGGGCGCCTGTTGGATGCCAAGTCTGGTGCTTGGTGCTGGGAATACACCTGTGTGCAGGTCAAGGTCCCTGTTCTCAGGGACGGTACAGGTTTGTATTTACATATCTGTGTCACGGATATGTATGCATGGGTATGCATGGACTCCTAGAGGTTCACACAGGCATACATTTCTCCACACACGCCACGTCCAGATCTCCCTGGACATTCGGTATGCGCCAGCACACATTCCGCTCGCTGAGCTGTCCTCCGCCTCTCTGCAGGTGGACGAGCAGCTGTTCATACTGCAGTTTGAGAGAGCAGACCTCCTGAAGCGTATCGACGAGGACCAGGAAGACCTGAACAGCCTCATGCAGAAGCACAAGGACCTCATTGCACAGGTCAGGACCCTCTCCCAGTGTGTGAATTCAGTAGACATGATGGCTCGGAGCTGTCGTTTCCACACAGCCCTGGGGAAAGATGGTGTGTCCTCTGGAGGACAGCTTCACCAGGAAAACATTGGCTTTGTACAGTTACCTCCCTGTCCACGCACCCCACCGTGAACTTGCTCACCAGTCTGTCCATTCAGCTGCGTCTTGGTCAGTGTCCCATCGCTGTGAAGAGATACCATAGCCAAGGCACCCTATAAAGGAAAATATTTAATTGGGGCTGGCTTACAGTTTCAGAGGCTTAGTGATCATCATGGTAGGGAGCATGCTGTCACACACACAGAGTGGAGAGAGAGAGAGAGAGAGAGAGAGAGAGAGAGAGAGAGAGAGAGAGAGAGAGAGAAAGACTCTAATTCTTTTCAGATATTGCCACTCCCTGATGCTAAGCATTTAAATATGTGAGCCTATGGGGGCCATTCTTACTCAAAGCACCACATGCTGCCTTCCCATATGCCCATCCATCCATCCATCTATCTATCTATCCATCCATCCACCCATCCATCTGTCCATCCATCCATTCATCTATCCATCCATCCATTCATCTTCTCATCCAGCTGCCCATCCGTCTGTCCATCCATCTATTTATCTATCCAACCACCTGCCCACCACCCACCCATCCATCTACTCATCCATCCACCTACCATCCAGCCACCCATCTCTCCACCTACCCATCCATCCATCAATCCATTCATCTATCCATCCATCCATCTGTCCATCCATCCACCTATAATGCTCTCTATTATCAAGTCCACCAGTCTAGCCACCACCCACATACTCAGCCACCCAGCCTGTCGTCAGTCTGTTGTTCACCGAGGACTTGCTCTACATCAGGCCCAGTAAACAATACCAAGGACACTTTGGTAAGCAAGGGGACAGCTCAATGGCTTTACAAGCTGAGCAGATGTTGCCATGAGCTACTCAGAGCAGCATGCGAACGAGTCAGGCTCGTAAACTGAACTGAGAGTCCAGGGAAGGACTGAAATTAGGGAGCATTTCCCCAAGGAGACGGAACCAGGTAGAAATCTGAAAGAGCATTGTCAGTTAATGAGTTTGCAGTGGAACCATGGTGTCCAGAAAGAGGTAACAGGTGTGTGGAGGGAGACACATAGAGTCCTGGGATCCCTGGAGAGGCTGAAAGGAGGCTGATGGGAGGAGAAAGGGAAGACCAAGAGAGACAGACAGACCAGGCTCACAGAGGGTTTCCTTTGATGGATGGTGGGAAGCAATGCCAGGCTTGTGAGAACTGAGCAGGAGAGGTGCAGCTGGCCTGCCACCTACCTTGTCCAATCCAGTATGTCAGGGTGTCCTCTGCCTTGTTCTCCAGGAGCCTGGGGCGCAGACATGGTGTTGGACACTTAAAGCCACAGGGTTGGGCAAAGTCAGAGAAGAGTGAGGACTGTGATGTAGACTTTGGTGGCTGGAAGCAGAGAAGTTTGGGCTGTGGTGGGGGATTGGCCAAGGGTCCCAGCGGGTTTCTGGCTATATTCCTGGGGGAGAAGAGCTCAGTCCAGGAGCATCAAACATCTTCCCTGATCTTAACCCCAGAGGTGACCCACGAGGCATGTTCTCTTGCCTCCAAAGGACGGATACCAGGGTGGGTCTGCTAGACAAACAGATGTAACCCATGTACAGAATGGGATCATCAGAGCGACAGCCACTGTCATAGTGAGCCTGTGCCTGTGCTTGAGTTGTGGTTAATTTTGTCCTGCGGGAGCCAAGAGGCCTCCACATTCTCAGTAACCTCATTCCTCTGAGAGCAGCAAGCTTAGTTGATGCCTTCAGGTCCTGAAGAGGTCTTGACTCCCCTCTCTCTTTGACCTTGAGATTAACCAATGGAGGGAGCCAAGGAGACACTCAGTTCAATGGGGAGGCCGAGGAGCCGTGAGTCCCTACCTCACTGTGTCTGGTGTCCAGTGCACATTCCCAGCTCCCTGACACTCGCAGTGCTAAGGTGGAGGAGTCACAACTTAGTTTTATTGTTGCCCTGACCTGACAGAAGCAGCCAGAAGGAGGGATTACTGGGCTCATGATTTCATGTGATTGGGTACCTGGATGCTTAGTCCTGCGTGGTTGGGACGAGTGTCTTGGTAGAGGAGTGTATGACTCATACCTGACAGAAAGGAAGCCTTGGAGCTTCAGCAGACAGGAGCCAAGTGGCTTGTGACCCCAAGTGACCTAGATCCTCTCTCTAAGCTGTACCTTTCACCGTTCCACCAATCGTGTGCTCAGATGTGAGATCCATGACTGGATTAAACCATCTTTGGAGGCAGAATACTGACTACTATCCAAACACCCGCTGGTGGTGGCAAGTAGCTCCTCCCACCCCAGCCTACGGGAGACACTTCACATTCAAACCAGGATGCCGCCCTTGGAGTTTTATCCCGAAACCATGGGTAGCACAGTTTGTTCTGGGCTCTCCCCGGCATGTGTCATAAAGAGCTCAACAACCGTTGTGTCCATGGGCTGATCCATGCCGGGAGTGACTCAGCGAACAGAGATGGGGTGTTGGGAAGCTGTGACTCAGCAAACAGATGGAATGTTGGGAAGTTGTGACTCAGCAAATAGAAATGAGGTATTGGGAAGTTGTGACTCAGCAAATGGAGATGAGGTATTGGGAAACTGTGAGTCACCAGATAGACATGGGGTGTTGGGAAGCTGTGACTCAGCAAATAAAGATGAGGTATTGTGAAGCTGTGACTCAGCAAATGGAACCAGTGGATGGGGTATTTGGAAGAGGTAAGAGATTGGTCCTTTCAAGGATCAATCATTGTCACAGAAGTTCCAGTAGAAAGCTCTGTGGGTCGGGGAAGGAGGGTGTCTCAAAAGGGTCTCTTCGCCTTGTTTTCTGACTCTCCAGTCAGCAGCTGACATCGGGCACATTCAGGAGCTGCAGCTGCAGCTGGAAGAAGCCAAGAAGGAGAAACAGAAGCTGTGGGAGCAGGTATGTATGTGCTCACAGCAGCCATGCTGTGCGAGAGGGTAGGACCCCTCTCGTCCCTCAGGATCACCCAGTCATTTGCTCAACTTCAGTCGTATGCCAACCGAATCCAGAAAGTCCTAGTGAACCGACATACAGATCCACACACTCTGGTCACACTTGCCTGTCCTGCCCCACACACAGATGGTCCAGGCAACATTCAATGCAGGCTTCTCGCCATTCGTTCCTCTCTCCCTCTGAGAAATCGTTCCCAAGAAGAAAGGATGTCTGAGTCAGGGCCACGACGCATTGGGAGCTCTTCCAGTTGAAGCCCAGATCCCTCTAAACCTCAGTACCTACTGGACCATTTTTTTACCCACAAACTTCTCAAAGCCCTGCTAGAGCTGATGCGCGTGCCTGTCAGAATGGTCGGGTCTCATCATGCAAATGGGCACTGACTCCAGATGAGCCAAAGACAGAAGTAACAGTAGCCACCCACTAGCTGCTGGTCTCTTGATGAAAATGGAGAGATAGAGGCTCAAGCAGGAAATGACATGATCGGGCTCACACAAACAGGAAGTAGGCTGTGAGGCTGGACTCCTAGCTTCCTTTACTGTGGCTTCAGATACAGGACTTTCTCCCTAGCCAGGTTGGCCCTTTCTCATAGCAGGGAGAAGGTGGGGGTAGGGTTTGGGGGTGCAGAGGAGGGCGGGGAATGAATGAGCTACAAGGCCCAGGACTTGTCTCCTCTCAGCATCTGCTGCCCCAAGGCAGACAGGGCCAGCATGAGGGTTGGCAGTGCTGGCCTGTGTGGACAGTCAACGTGTATCAGCTGAGCAGAGGTGCCAGGGGTGGGAGCCAGGGCCGGCGCGTCGGTGCCAGCTGTCTCCCCAGTGTGCCCCCCCCCCAGCTGCAGGTGGCTCAGCTTCGCATCCAGTACCTGGAGCAGTCCACGGTGGAGCGTGCCATCGTGAGCAGGCAGGAAGCCATCATCTGTGACCTAGAGAACAGGGCCGAGTTCCAGAAGATACAGATGAAAAGATTTGAGGTACCTAGAACTCGGGAGACTGGGGCCAGGGCAGGGAGAAGGTGTGAGTTCCACCTCCGTTGTCCTCAGCAGTTCTCATGCTACCTCTGGTCTTGTTCCTCCCCTTTCCTTTTTCCTATGTTCTTGTCTGAACTTCCTTAAGCGACCTTGTGCTCTCCCACCTTCTCCTCCTCTGTCTGCTCCTACCCGAAGTTCACCTCTCCCTGCACTGTTTCACCCTGACTCTCACAGACTTCTTTCCCTCTCCTTCCCTTCCCCCTCCCCCTTCAGCCCTAGACTCCACCACCCACTCACCTGTTGGTCCATGGGTACCATTTTCCCCATCTCTGCCAGTCTATTCATCCTCTCATACACTTCAAACTCTTCGTGGGCAGTTTCTTTCCCACCTATCCATGGCACCGGTTGGTACATGCCAGTCACCCACAGCACAGAACAGGGCCTTGGCTTTACAGGATGGAGCCGTCCAGGGTGCAGAGCCCATGATTGCAGGGTCTGCATAAGCCTGCCTGGTATAGCAGAACCCCTGAGGGCTTGGATGGGGTTCGTTGAGGACATCTTAAGCTGGTATCTCAGCTTGAATTCACTTCAATTCTGTGGACCAAGGGCACATCATATTTACAGAGCTCACCTCCATTGTGGAAATCCTCCAGTCTGTGCCTGACTGGTAATATTGGGGTGGAGGAGATGGGGGTAAGGACAGGTCTCACCATTAGAGTGAGAACACGCCCCACCCCCAGGGAGGCAGACAGGTGTTGATTGACACCTGCCCTGCCCCTCCCCTCAATTTGTATCCTCATTTCTTAGCAGTCTCTGCCCATTTGCGACAGTGTGTTTGTATGTGAAAGGCTGTTCCCCTCATTCTGAAACTCTCCCACACCCAGGGACATGTGTTCTCTAATACAGCTGCTGTGGATAAGCAGAAGACATTCTTGTTGACCTTCACTGTGAAAACACCTTCAGGTTTTCCAAACAGTTTAAAAGACCACTCAGGCAGGAGCCCTCCAGAGCACTGGAAATGCTTGGGCACTGTCTTGAATGGCTGCCTACCTAATGCAGGTTCAGTGGAGTTGTTATTCAGTTCTAGCACAGACAGCTAAGAGCAGGAAAGGAAAAACCTGGTAGTTGAGTCCAAAAGTACACAGCCTGGTTTTCACCAGTATTCAAATGCATCTGAGTGTATCTAAATGTATCTAAGTGTATCTAAATGTATCTAAATATACTTAAGTGTATCTAAGTGTATCTAAATGTATTTAAATGTTGCAGAGTCTGTGTCCCTGCTGCTGAGGCTGGGTCAATGGAGACGCTGCCTGATTCCTCTTTCTCCCTGTTTCCTCTAACAATCTCTGAAATGGAAGCCTCACAGCTTCCCTGTGGACGAGCCTGTCTGACCCTGAGTCTGCCTCCTCTATCTGTGGCTCCCAGAACCCTCAGCAAGTCTTGAAATAGTCACTGGGTTCTTGCTTCTGTCAACATGCTGCTGTTTGCCCCACCGGGATCCCACGGGATCCCACAGGTCGATGGGATCCAGGCTTGTTGGCTGCCTAATGAATCTGAATAGCCCTGGGACTTTTCTAGCATTCAAGGTGCCTGGCAGTCTTTTGTCTTCATCTCTTCATTACATCTGACGGGTTTCTGTCCCCAGGAAGGCAGAGCGCAGAGGGTTTAGAGGAGTGTTCTCATCCAAGGCTCCCTTTCATAAACCCAGAAGCCGAAGGTTTGGTTGGAGTCAAGGATTCTTTCCGGGGTGTCCCTCCACATCCCAGACCTTGGGAGGCATGGGGGCAAGGATTATCAGGCCCTCCTCCTGCAGCCCTGTGTGTGCCGGACTTTGGGTGCCAATTGCCTAGCTTAGTGTGTTAGACCCTGGGAGTGTCCTGGGACACAGACACAGGAGCCCCTCCACAATCACCTACCCTGAGACAAAAGTCAGGAAGAGGTAAAGGAAGGATTTGAACCCAGAGCCTCTTGGAGGCACATTTTCTGTGCCTTAGTCCTTCTGTGCCTCTCAGAATCCTTATTTTCAAAGTTAATTTTTATTTTGGGGGCAGAAATCACAATTCTTTTTTTCTTTTCCATTTTTGTTGTTGATTTGGTTTATGGTTTCCATTTTTCTTTATTTTTGAGATTATAATATAATTACATCATTTCCCCTTCCCTTTCTTCTCTCCATATCCTTCCAAGTATCCCTCTTTGCTCTCTTTCAAATTCATGTTTTTTTTAAATCCATGTATGTATACACATACATATTCCTAAACATAACCTTGTTGATCTGTACAACCCCTTCTACATATGTTTTTGGGGCTTGACTATTTGTTACTTGGTAACCAGTCAGTGCCTTCTTCTCTGAGGAAGACTAAGAAACCGCAGTTCTTAGCTGGATCACTTGGCACAGACATGCAGGGCACCAGTGAAGGATCTCATTTCCTTGAGACCTTCCTTTGGGCGCCTGGTTTCCCCGAGTGAGACCAACCTCGCTCTCCGCCCCCCTCCCAGGTGCTGGTCATCCGGCTTCGAGAAGGTATGATCAAGATGGGCGAAGAGGTGTCTCGAGCCGTCAAGGCGGAGGCCCAGCAGCGGGAAAACAGCCAGTATTACCAGCGGCGCCTGGAGGAGCTGAAGGCGGAGATGCAGGAGCTGGCCCAGAGGGAGGAGGAAGCTAGCCTGCGCTGCATGGAGCTGGTAAGGCCTGGCCCTGGTGGGCTCGTACAATTGAACATTTGGGCTGGATCAGAAACTTCCTTTTAGGGGTTAGGAACACCTTCTTGATGGCAACTACAGGCTGCCCTCACAGGCCTTTTGAGGTGGGTTACCAAGGATTGAGAAACAGAGCTGAGAGACGGCACTGCAGTTGCCTGCAGACTCTTGAGGTATATCAAGGCCGACCAAAGGCCTTCTCTGATGCCGGAAGCAACCACACCCAGGCCGGTGTTTCTGGCTTCATATGGCGAATGTCAAGGCCAGGGTGGCCACTGGGTAATCAGGGTAACATTGAGGTATTCCTGAAAGACCTAAGACATGTTGAGGGAAGGATGTTCTATTTACTCCTACAGATACGATAGTGAACTGAGCCTTGGCTCACGTATCTAGGTCATAACCTTGAAAGTAGTGGGAATCAGTGGACAAATCCAGCTATGATAGCAGATACGGCTGCTGTAGAGCGTTCATAGCGGAATTGTGTGGGCCGTTCTGATGCCGGCTCACGTACCTGTGGAGGAAGCCTGGTTGGGTGGGGGAGTCCTTGGTCTGGTCTAGTGGCTGGAGATCTGAGAGGCCTGTTCCATTGCTCCTACATGGTGAGTTTAGATAAGAAGAAACAGCCGTGATTTTAAAGCTTTATTATAGAAAAGTAGGGGGAAAGAAAAGAGATAGAAAAGTAAAGAGAGATAGAAGCCGGGCGGTGGTGGCGCACACCTTTAATCCCAGTACTTGGGAGGCAGAGGCAGGTGGATTTCTGAGTTTGAGGCCAGCCTGGTCT
>BDUI01000081.1:450550-465282 GCA_002335545.1 Apodemus speciosus
CATCAGTCAGGGTTTCTATTCCTGCACAAACATCATGACCAGGAAGCAAGTTGGGGAGGAAAGGGTTGATTCAGCTTACACTTCCACACTGCTGGTCATCACCAAAGGAAGTCAGGACTGGAACTCAAGCAGGTCAGGAAGCAGGAGCTGATGCAGAGGCCATGGAGGGATGTTACTTATGGGCTTGCTTCCCCTGGCTTGCTCAGCCTGCCCTCTTATGGAACACAAGACTACCAGCCCAGAGATGGTACCACCCATGATGGGCTGGCTCCACCCCACAATGGGCTGGCTCCACCCACAATGGGCCCTGCCCCCACCCACAATGGGCCCTGCCCCCTTGATCATTAATCGAGAAAATGCCTTACAGCTGGATCTCATGGAGGCATTTCCTCAAGGGAGGCTCCTTTCTCTGTGATAACTCTAGCTGTGTCAAGTTGACACAGAACCACCCAGTATACCCTGCTATGGCATCCTGGTACCTACTTAGGATTCTCAGAGACCTCGTTACACCTGTTCTGGTCAAGGTCCAAAGCCTGGACCAGCATATACTCTCCTGTGTCTTCTCCTGGCATTCTGTGCAGAAGACAGAGTTCTCAGTCCATTCATTCATCTTAGGCATGTCTCCAGAGTGTCTACTGTGCATCATGCTAGGCGTGGATGTGCTAGGCATCCTCAACCAGCTCACACGTGTGAGATACATGACTGCTACAGCTTTCATGGAGGCCTTTCCATGTCAAGGTGTCGTAGCAGGAAGTTAGATTATTGGGGGGCGTGCCCTTGGAGGCGACATCAGGGTACCAGTCCCTTCCTGCTTCTCTCCTTGCTGCTTGGTATCCATTAAATTGAGTAGCCGCCTCCAACCGCATCTCTCCACAATCCTCCAAAGCAGCAGGGCAAGGGGCCATGCAATGCTACCTCTAAAACACTGAGCCCAAGCCAGCCTTTCCATCTTGTTACATGTCCGCCTCTGGTGTTTTCCTGCAGCGTCAGAGAGCTGGTTAACACTAGTGGACTTTACACAGATGTACTTTGCTTTGCAGGGACAGCTCACAACACTCAAAGTCCCGCCCCACTTAGCACCGAATCCTCCTCCCTTGCACATCACCACTGCCAGATCCATGTTCTAGAGTAGAGTTGCCACCTGCACCTTCCATCTTTAGAATTCAAGTCTCCCTGATAGGAAGAAAGGTAATTTCCCAACTTCATAATGCAATCATTCATTCATCCATTCACATACCCACCCGTCTACCCATCCATCCACCCATCCATCCATCCACCCATCCACCCATACATCCATTATCCACCCATTTACCCATCCACCTATCATCCATCCATCCACCCACCCTTCTACCTACACATCCATCTATCCATCCATCCACCCATCTATCCACCCATACATATATATGTCCACCCATTCATCCTCCCAGTTATCCATCCATACATCCACCCATCCACTCACCCAAACACCCATCCATACATCCACTCACCCATCCACACATCCATACATCCACTCACCCATCCACACATCCATACATCCACTCACCCATCCATCCATCTACCCATCCACCCACCCACCCATACATACACCCATCCACTCACCCAGACACCCATCCATCCATCCATCCTCCCTCCCTCCCTCCCTCCCTCTCTTCCTTCCTCCCTTTCCTTCTTCCCTTTCTTCCTCCATCACCGATTCTCTCAATGAATGCTGGGTTTTCTGGGGTGTTGACCATCATCTCCACCAGGTAGAGGTGGCCCAGGGCAGTAGCATCTGGGATGCTGGAGCTAGGACTGATGACCTTGTGTGTCTAGCGCTGAAGTCTTCCCAAGGATAACCCTGCCCTTTCAGTCTAGCCTGCTGAAAAATGACTCTACTGTAGGAGACCAAGAAGGATTCTAGGCCCCTGGGACCCTTGAGCCACCACAAGGATGTTGATGGATCTTCCGTCAGTATCCCTTTCCGCCTGTCCCCAGCCGGCTCCATTTGTCACAGCTGGTGTTGGTTTAAAGGGCTGTGAGCTGTTCGTGTGGGTGATTGATCCCCCAGCTGGCTCCCCAGCACGTCCAGATCAGTATCCATTACCCTACCAATGGAACTTCTCTGCCTGTAGAATAAGAAAAATGAGCTCTGACCATTAATTTTAGTGGGTGTACTATTCCTGGCAACTCCAGGTGCCATTGTGGAGAAAAGAAATTTCTGGCTCTAAATCATTCCAGTCCCTTTGTCATTGGGGCACGAGACGGCTCGTCTCTGGATTTATACTCTKTTGTTTTTCAATTGTCACAGAGCCCAGGAGAACCAACTTGGTCCCTGGACTGGGTGTCTAGGGAAGTTGGGGTGCAGATGGCCGTGGGAGCGTACATACCACCTGCTGCCATCCTGACGTCCCTGTGGTGGAAGCTATGTCTCTTGGGGCTGTACACGGGTCTCCCAGGTCTGAACAGACTTGCAGTGTGTCTGGTTTCTTGGTGTTCCCACACCTGTGCTCCCACACCTTACAGAACTTACCTGTTCTTTATCGACATCTGATCTCTCATCTTGCCATACAGAAAGATTAGGTTTGGCTTGCTTCCTGTAAGAACGCCTGGGTTAGTCACCATAGGAGTAGACTCTTACAGAAGACGCAGATCTGGAAGCAGCCAGATGTCTCAGTGCGTAGAGGTGATGGCCCGAGGTTGACGTCCTGAGTTCGAATCCCACGTGGTGTACGGGAAGGGAGGAATGACTCCTGAAAATTGCCCTCTGCTCGTCACCGGCTCCACCTCACACAGCATTTTTAGTTAAAAGCTAGAGAATGACTTTGTGTGCCTGGACCAAACCCAGGTCCCCTGAGGAGGAGACTGGCTTTGGGGCTGCAAGCCTGACTTCGCAGCCTTCTCCCTCTCATCTGTCTCATCCTAGACTCTTCCCTTGGTGCCTGTGGACTGCCTCCCCTCCCCGCCTCCCCGTCACTCATGCAACTGCTATGACTTGTGTGAGGATCAAAGTATAGATCCTATTGGGCTTTTATCTGTTACCAAAACTTGGTTGTCCTGAAGCGAGAAAGGTCCATCGTGTCCCAGCTGAGAAGGCCAGAAGTCTGAAATCAAAGCGTCGGCAGGCCCACCCCCTGCCCCGTAGGTTCCAGGAGGGACAGTGCAATCTTGCCCGCTGTCCGGTGGTTCCAGGTGACCCTCGGCAGGTGGCTGCACCAGCTGGTCTCCACTTCTGTTCTCACATGGCTTCCTCTTCTGCACTGACCCTGCACGTCTTCTTCGGAGCCCAAACTCGCTGGATTGACAGCCACAACATTAGTGATCATGTCACTGTGACCATTTGGCTCATGGCTTCGGTGGGGTGGGGGAGCAGTGTCCAGCATGGTGCGGAAGGTGCGGTAAAGAGCTCAGTCCTTGTCACGTCAGGCCAAGAAGCAGAGGACAAAATGGAAGCACTTGGGGATGATGTAGACGCCGAGGACTGACTTCTTCTAGTTTGACCTCATCCCTGAGTTTTCAGAACCTCCTCAAACAGGACCACCAGGAGCTTCCAAATCGTGAGCCTGTGGGGGACATTTCCTACGGACATTTCTCACCCAATATCATCATTTCTATTAACCACTTCTGCAAAGATCCCGTTTCCAAATGGATGTGAACGGGAAGGGAGGGTAGCACCTGACAGAAGGAACAGACCCAGGGATGTCTTAGCTTGTATTACCTCACCTGCTCTCCCCTGTGAAGCCCAGGGTTATGAAGCCCAGAGCCGCCTGCCTGTTAAATGACTGCAGAAGGGAAAGATAAGTATACAGACGTGCCAAATAATAGTGCACCGGAGATGATCACTGTTTACCATTTGGTGCCTTTCTCCTTCCGTCTCAGACTCTGACTCTCTCCTTCCCTCTGACACGGTCTGCCACCCACATGCCGTACCTCCTATCCCACGAGGGATATGTCAGTTCAGCTCACGGTTATGGTGGCATCTGGGGCAGCTGCTGTCCATTTACCTCAAGCTGGGCTCTGTTCCCGTCCTTTATTTTTTTTATTTTTACCAGTAGAGGAACCCAGAGCCATCATGGTAAGGCATTTTCTTCTAAGTGACAGAGTAAGAATTTGAACCCAGGCCCGAGTCTCTCAGGGAGGATTTTTCTGAGTCAAACATCTTAGACCCACAGTGTTTATTCATAGAAGTACATATTCAGAATAATCGAAACATTTCGTGGTATAACTCAGGGTTTTCCAGCTGTGGTGTTATTAATTCTGGGGCATGGGGTGATGGGCTGTACATTCTAAAACAGTGAGCAGCACCCCTGTCCTTTATCTGGTAGGAACAGACAGCATGCCCTGCTCCAAATGATTACTATAAAAAGGTTTCCAGACATTACTGATCATCCCAATGCGGAAAAGTCACTCACTCTCCGATCAAATCCTCACAGTCGATGTTGGGGTGACGTCTGTGGGGTGTCCCATCTTACAGATGATTCAGTTGAGGCTCAGGTCATGAGGCAGCTGGTAATGGAGCCAATGAGAAGAGAGAGTGGAGACCAGGAAAGGGGAGAAGCAAGTCACTACTCAGAAGGAAAGGACAGTCGCGGTCTGCAGAACCCAGGGCTGAGCTTTCTGAGACTCGGAGGCAACCTCAGGATGGATTCAGATTCCGGGCGGGATTGAAAGCCTCTCTGTAGACTGTGTACTTTTAATAATGCTTAAATAAAACATGGGAGCACGGGTGTGATCTCCTCCCCACGTCCGGCTTGTCAGCGCCCCGGCTGGCTCATAAATAGTTAATGGACAGCCACTTACAGCTCTCCTCCGTTAAACCCAGCATCAATTTTATATGCCCATGAATTATGGATCTGCTGCTGCTTAGGGGTGCACGTTTCACCTTCAAATGGGAAAAATGAAAAGAGATTCAGGTCTTAAGGAGATGAGGGGCCCGGCCCCACCTCTGTGTCCATACATTCCCTTTAAGAAAAGACTTCCCTGAGTACAGTACATGGCTGGTCGGGTCTCACAGTATCCACCAGTCCTGGAGGGGAACTGGAGAATACCTGTGAGTGCTCAGCTGGCTCTTCATGGAGGCATTTCCTGGCTTTTGGTGGCTGCCAGTTCTCACGGTGTAAATTTCCCACCTTAAGCCTAGTACACAGGGAGCTGTGTGTGTGTGTGTGTGTGTGTGTGTGTGTGTGTGTGTGTGTTGGGGGGTTCCCCCAACACAGAAAACAAACACGAACTCCACAAGGGCGGATCACAGAAAAGGACCAGTGAAATCATAGAGAAATGTGAGATTCATCTTTGTTTTTAATATAATTATTTCATGGTCAATTCACATCATTTAATTTTTACTAATAGCTGTGTTTGATGCCTAGCTTGCAAAACTGCTGACAGTTTGATAACAAGTCCCTGCCAGCCCAGCCGTGAGGAATCTGAGAGTCTCCCTGGAACGGGGTCACTGGGGTTGGGGCACCAGTGCTCTGATTTGGAGGTTGCTGGGGAGTGGAAGGAGAGAGGTTTAGAGTCTGTGAAATCAAACCTTGTGACAAGTGTGCCACTCTAGAAGACATGAGTCCTGAGACCCTATAAACTCAGTGTGATCAGGGCTGAGGAGGCAGCTCAGTGGGTAGAGAGCTCAACATGTGGGCGTGAGGACCAGACTTCTATCCCCAACGCCAATGGAACAAAAACCTGAGCGTGGTGGCACATGCTTGTGGTTTCAACATTGTGGAGGCAGTCTTAGGAGATTGCTGGCTAGCCAGCTGGATTGACAAGCTTCAAGTCCCAGTGACGACCTGTGTCAAAAAATACATGATGGACAGCCCCTAGAGAGCCATACACATGATTGGCACTAGGTGTGCACACATACACAATCATACATGCACACAAGCATACACACATACACACATACACACAGACATGTACATGCATACACACAAGCATACATACTCACACATAGACATGCACACACATACCTATATATACAGAATTGCAAGCATACACACAGAGAACATACACATACATGCAGCCATAAACACACACACACATATATATACACATGTATAGACAATCATAGATATACATGCATACACATGCACATAGAGACATACACAGATATATAGACATATACACAGAATCATACACACACACCAACATACATATATAGCTATACACAGAGAATCATACATATACTCACATTCATACATACACATACGTATATACATATATGGACACAATCATACACATACACACAAACATGAACACACACATGCACACAGAAACATACACACACACAGAATCATACACATACACATTGACATAGACCACACACGTAAGCATTCAAATACCTAAACATACATGCACAGAGACATACATACATGCACACAGAATCATATACATATATGCAGGCATATACACATAATACATTCACACATGTGCACACACACATACACTTTTATATGCACACAATCACACACACACACACACACACATCATACTAACAAAACCAAACACTGAAGCAGGTGGTGCCAGCCGCTCTCTCAGCCCTGCCCTCTGATTCCTACAGACCACTGTTTTCTCTCCTTTGTCCTGTTCTCTAAGTCTGCCCACATCCAGGAAGAGCCCTGAATAGCCCAGAGCCAGACCCCGTGCAGTGTTGGAATTTATTTTCGTTTCTTTACGTTGTTTTTGTGCTCAATGACCCATGTGTCCAGTGTTCAGATTGGCACGAGGTCCCTCCTCGGCTGCCCCGGGCGTCCACCGGCTCGGGGTTAAGGGCCCATTTTACAAAGCTCTGAGCATTCTCCGCTTGCAAATGTGAAGTCGAGCTCATAAAGATGAATTATTCGGAGTGAGAAGTGAAGTATTTAAAAAGTCATTGCATATGGAGGGTGTTTGGGGCCACAAGCCGGGTGTAAATAAAGTACTTTATGGTCCCCCTGCTGGGAGGTGGTTTCCTAATTACTGCCCGTTAGCATTATCTCAGCGTAATCCAAATGGCCCAACATGTGTAAGGCTCAGCATTCTCAGACTGCTCTGCTCTCTGCTCAGGCCTCTTGCATGCTCAGAGCGGGCAGGGCAGCTGTGGTGGTCCCCACCCTGTCTCTCCAGTCACCTGATTGTCCCCACAAACACTCCAGCACCAACGCAACTTGGTCTTAAAAGGGTAGCAAGGCCCTGGGTCCCCCATACTCCAAAATACCACCACAATGGGTTTCTTCCACGCTGTCTTTGATCCCAGACACTGAATGCGCTCGTCGCAATTCAGAAGGTGTTGGCATCTAATGAAATGAGTCTCTCCGCTTCTGCCTCCAAGATGAGGCATCCCGATAGTGAAAATCTATTACGGAAAAGCCTACCTAGGAATAATTGGGTCCATTACTCCCTGGCTCATGGCTTTGTTTCTGCAATTGGAAAGTGACTCTCTGGCAATTAATCAGAATTTACAGTTGCTAATACCAATTACAGACAGTGTGTGTAGTCTCAGGATGGTATACATGGAGGAGCAGATAGCTATCACGTCCCCAGAGACCTCATCAGCTGCACTTTGTCACTTTGCTGGGAATTAAAGTCATTTAACTCCACAATGTTAATTACTTAAAAAAGGGAAGGGGGCGCTGACTGAATACCGCAGGTGTGTATTAAATTATTCAAATGAACCCAAGCTCTGCTCAGTCCTCCTCACACTTCAGGGAAGCCCAGCAGGCTGGTGTCTGGGGTGACAGTGTCATCACTGTTACAGCTGCGCTTTCTTGGGAAACCGGCGGCTCCAGGGAAACCAGGGTCTTGTGAGTCCGACTCACTGTCCTGACTCGCGCCTTGTCAAGTGCATACTTCGATAGGAGGGGTTAGGGATACCCTCTCTGTGATTCCGATGGGGACATTGGTCTTAGTGAGAAGAGATGAGGGAACCTTAGAACTTGAGGCTGCACCAATAGGTGGGGCAGCAGAATGGAGTATACTGGGAGAATTCCTGGTTTTAGATGGGGTGTGTTCAGATTAGGGAGAAGCTAGTGAATTTGTCAAGTCTATGGCTGCTGCTGCTGCTGCTGCTGGTGGTGGTGGTGGTGCCGTTGTGGTTGTGAGTGTTGCTGCTGTTATTGTTGCTGTTGCTGTTATTGTCATTGTGGTAGTTGTGGTTGTAGTTGTGGTTGCTGCTGTTGTTGCAGTTGCTATTGTGTGGTTGTTGTGGTGGTGGTGGTTGTTGCTGTTGTGGTTGCTGCTATTGTTGCAGTTGCAGTTGTGGTTGCTGTTGTGGTTGTGGTAGTTGTTGCTGTTGTGGTTGTGGTTGTTGTAGTTGTTGTGGTTGTGGTTGCTGTTGCTGTTGTGATTTTGTGGTGACTGATTGCTGCAGTTGTGGTTACTGCTGCTGTTGATGCTGTTGTGGTGGCGGTTGTGGTTGTTGCTGCTGCTGCTGCTGTTGCTGTTGTGTGGTTGTTGTAGTTGTTGCTGTGGTTGTTGTTGCTGTTGTGATTGCGCTGTTACTGTTGTTGCTGTGATCGCTGAGGTTGTAGTTGCTGCTGCTGCCGTCCTTGTTGTTGTGGCCGTGGTTGGTAGAAGCCTACCGACTCTGATTGGGGTATTCAGAAGGGGACTCTGGTGGCCTGACAGAGAAGCCCAGGGCTTCAAGACCTTGTGGTGGCCACAGGCTCAGTCCAAGCTTCTGGGTTTGACTTACATGAGCTCTCCAGGGGCGAGCGCTCTCAGCTCTGCTCAGCTCTTTCCTACGTCATCCCTATACCTTCCCGCTGTTAGTCACCATGGGACGATCCATGCCCAGGGGATGGCGTACGCTGTAAGCAGGGTTCCATGCTTACACACTAGCCAGCACACTGTGTGGATCCGTCTCCCATCCCTCTGTGCTGACGGTATGTTGTAGCTTTTCATCCCAGTGACCGGGGAGCCAAGCTGAGAATAGCTACAACTCCATTCACTGCCGTGAAGACGGGACACTTCCTGCCAAACTGACTAACCCAGAGCCCCCAAATATGGATGGAGTCTTGTTGATCTCCATCACCGGATAGGGTCATTCACTCCTAAATCCCGCTGGTGCCCTGAAGAATATGATCTCTGATTGGTCAGATGGATTCTGATTCTAAGATGGATGTGTACCTGGGAGGAGACAAAGGTGCGGGAACTGAAGGGCACTGTCTTTCATACAGACCCCGAGGAATAGTCATTTCCGCCCCGAGCTCCGCCTCTGTTTTGCAGGACTATCTGGTTTTCCACACTGCTCTTTCCTGTTACCAGGCATTACTCTTCTGGGGTGTGCCCCCAAAGTGAACAGGGCACCCCAGGCGGGCTGATATACAGGGTTTGCTGTCTGTTGAGTGACTCTGTGGCAGATTTGCATATGCAAAGCATGTCAAACTCTCTCTTTAAAAGGTCTTGGGGGGGGGTGCTGTCTGCCTCAGCCTGTGGGGTTCCCAGCTTACATTTGCCCTTGGAGTTTTCGAAAGCATTGTTACAAAGCCTTTCAGAGTGTCAGGCATGGAAAGAGTGGGCATAGAAGCCAACGGCTCTTGGCGTGGCACGTCTCCTGTGTTCTCCCTGGAGTGACGGCTAATCGGAAAGAACAGACGAACACGGTGCTTTCTCTCTATATAATGTGTGGACAGCAACCTGTGTGGTGACTCAGCAGACGAGGACTCGGCCCACGAAGCTAGTGTGTGCTGGCTGGTGCTGGGTGACCCGACGGCCCCACGCCACGGGGCTCTTTTAATTCGAGTGGAGTTGGTTGAAGCAAAGTGTGAAATCCGACCCGTTGGAGCAGCCACGGGGCTCGGCAGCCATGCTTAGTCACGTGCTGGGTATCGGGCAGCGAGCACCACCTTAAGTTGTGGGTTTGAGGTGGCGCCCAGTGCCTTCGCTTCCTCTGGGCGAGCTTTTCAGCTCCCTCCCGGACTTCTCCCTCTGAGTGGAGCTGGCTGAGCCCAGCTTGCTTGGTTTCCCTCTTCGATCTCTTGTCACAGATAGTTCAGTGATAAAGAAGGGACCTGTTTTGTGGAGACTGCAGAGTAACGCATGCTTAGCTGAGCCTGACTCTGTCCCCCTGAGCCTTTGGGTGACACCCCAGTTGTGACTTAGGAAGGACAGTCTGGACAGATGCCGTCAGCTCTCACCTGTCCAACATCTTTCCCCTAGGAGGTAAAACCCGTCTGCCCTTTTAAAAAGATTAATTTAGGAGCTAAATTCTGGTGTTGGCTAATTACCATCCCTACCTTCTGCTCCCTAATGACAGAGCCCCACTCGTTCTCCATATGGTCGCTTGTTGTTCAAGCCCACAAAAAGTCTTAACATTTAGAATGACGGAGTCCTCAGTCGTTAACGCCTGAGGCACGCTTAGCCTTTGAAGACCAGGAAATGCACAATGTGAGAGACTCTTGAGTCATAAACATTAGTAAACCCTTGAGATGAACCCTGAGAAGTGATGTTTGCATAGGTCCTATGTCCCCAGATACAGCTGACTCCAAGGGGTCCCGTCTAAGGGAGCCTGCAGAAACCCCACCCATCCTTGGGCTCCCCAGCTTCCTGTGTCACGGATCTGTGGGGCTCACGGCTGTTTGAAGGGTGACTGTGAATCTTGTCTGCGCCCTTGTTTTGCAGACTCTGTTTCCACCTCTGAACCTTCTGCTGTCAGACCATAGCCACTTCCACAGAGGATGCAAACGGAACTTCTTTGTTCCAATAGAACTCTACTGACAAACACGGGTTGGGTCAGGTCTGACACACTGGCCCTCACTGCCTTCTCTGTTTTAGAGTATGAGGCTGAAAAGGCTCCACTTAGCACTTAGGTTTGCTTAAGAAACATAGAGGAAACTCCCAGGCCTGCAATGCATCTCAGTTGTAGAGAGCATCTGCCTACTGGACAAATGGCTACCAATACCATGCATACAAAAGAAACACCCCACTCAAGTACAGAGTCAAACCAAAGGAGTTTCTCTTGGCTCAGACCACTGCCTCCCCTCAAACAGCCTCGGATCCCCAGAGAAGGGAATGCCTGGGCCAGGAATGCAGTTGGGGTGCGGTGGATCTTACTGAAGAATGAAGAAAATAAAGGGAGGCCCTTACCAAACTCTCCCTCAGACCCAACATCCCCAAGTGCCAGGGAGGACAAAGCCCCACAGGCTGCAGGAGCCACCAGGCCCCAGCCGTGAGGAGGGTTTGATGAATCTATTCCTGTGACAGGCACGCACTGCCTGGCCATCACCTTGAGATGGGCAGGGAGAGAGTGCACACAGGCTCAGACGTTGTTTTTCTTCCCCGTGGAGTCAATAAATGGATAAATGGACCGTGAGTGGCCAAGTGGCTGTTATAATTTTAGACTCTATCGAAAGGAACATCACAGAAGTGGGGGGGGGGGGAGCGTCAACAGCTTCAGGCTTCATGCAGGGAGCTGCTGCTTCCCGACATTGTTGGCAGGCCTCAGAGAGGACAATGGCGAACAGGACGGGAGCAGCTGTGATTGTCTGTCTGCTCTGACACACACCCCATGCAAAAGCACTTTCCAGGGCCGTCTGATTGAAGCTGAACTCTTGCCTTTGGCTGAGGGACATTTTTAATCTCTGTTTACACAGTGTGAGGGAGAAGTTCCGAGGTAGAGCACCTTGCCTTGCCCAAGGTCAGAAAGGGAAGAGATTGGCAACGACTGTGCCTTCACCGTTCCTAAGCCTGGGGAAGGGTGGCTACAGCAAACCTGACCTGACAGGAAGAGGCGGGACCTGAGAGTGACACTTCCTTCCTTGAAAAGGGAAAACTTAAAACAGACGATCACATTATTTTGTGTGTGTTTGATCACGCCATTGCACACACATGGATGTCAGAGGATAATTTGGGGGGTCTGCTGTTTCTTTCCTTCTACCACGGGGGCCCAGGACTCGAACTCAGGTCTTTGTCACAATTGGGAACAAGCACCTTTATCTGCTGAGCCATCTCCCTGTCTATGCAGGCCTTTTTGGTTATCATTTTGGTTTAGGTAGCATATAATATATGGGATTCCGTATATTATATGATATATAATATATATAGGTATATTAGGTAGCATATAATATATGGGATTCCATAATATATATACATATACATATACATATACATATACATATACATATACATATACATATACATATACATATACATATACATATATAATGGGTTCCATGTGGCTTTCTCATGTGTGTCAACACACACACAATCATGCCATGTGTATGAGAACAGACATGATATGTATCATTCTGCATCTGGCTTTTTATCTGGCAATCTCTAGTTCCACCCAGACCCCTGCGAGGACGCGATCTCACTGTGTGAGGCTGAGAGCTCCACGGAGGATAACAGCCACATCGACGGCTCTGTGGGTTCTCTCATCGGCCACTCTGGGTGGTACAGCAGGACATGCAAGCTGAAAGGCGGCTTTATGGCTCTCCAGATACACGCTTCATCCCTTGGGGAACGTTCCAGGGCGCAGCTGGGGCCCAAGGCCTTCCGCCCTTTTACTTTTTGATTTCTGATTCCCACAGTGCTTAGATATTTGGTCTTCTTTTGTTTTGTTAGAGTCTCACTATAGCCCAGGCTGCCCTGGAATTTGCACTCCCTTTGCCTCTACCTACCAAGTGGGTCACAGGGAGGCATTACCATGCCCGACACAAGGTTCTGTATTTATAACCAGGTGATAGAGACACTGGTTGTCCAGGGGCCTGAGTTATGGAGCAGCTGGTGCCAACCACAAGTTCCTCTACTCCAGAGCCTCCTTGCCACAGGGGAGGCTTTCCATCCTGAAGGTGAGGTCACGTGGTAAGGAGTGACCAGGTCAGGGTTCAGCTCCGCATCTGGGCTCAGCTGTCCTCTGGGTGTGATTCTGCCCCTTGGAATTATTTTGACAACAATTTTGCTTGTCACAAGTTAGAGGGAAGAGATGTTGTTGTTCCCAAATAGGTGGAGCCCAGAGAGGCTGTTCACTTTGTGAGCTGCACAGCACGGCTCACCCAGGCTGCCCACAGCGCGGTAGTGGCTGTCTCCCTGCATTCAAGGTTGATGCTCCAGGTTTCAGCTCAGCGCCCTTTGTTTCAGAAAATAAGAGTTTCCACAGAACCTTTCTGGAAATTGCCTAGTGCCCTCAAATCAGGGGATGATAGGAGTGTGAACTCTCCATGCTGAGAGAGGGATGGGAGTGTGAACTCCGCACAAGAAGGGATGAATAGGAGTGTGAACTCCTCGCGCTGATGGAGGGATAGGAGTGTGAATTCCTCACACTGAGGGAGGGATAGGGGTGCGAACACCTCACACTGAGGGAGGGATAGGGGTGTGAACTCCTCACACTGAGGGAGGGATAGGGGTGTGAACTCCTCACACTGAGGGAGGGATAGGGGTGTGAACTCCTCACGATGAATGTGGCAGGAATGAAAGTCCACACTGTCAACGCTGTGACTTTGAGGCTGTGACGTCTGACCCTGTGGAACATCTCTCGCTTTGGCAGATGGGAGCTCATCATGCCAGACACCGTTGTTTTACTCTCTGCCATTACCACGCCTGGCCACATGCTGTTCACTGGCCTTCTTTGCTGTTTATGTCACACGCACTGTACCGTTGTCTCCAGCAATCGCTCCTGCCTCTACCCTGTGTCTCAGCTAGACAGCATCGACTGTTCTGAGTCCGGGGAAGCTAGGATCTGGTATTGATCACCAATGCCAGCAGCAACTCGCTGTATCCTCCCTGATCGATCTCCTGGGAGAACAGATGTAACGATACAAGGCTATTGATGAGGATCGGCCAGGACGGGGGGGGGGGGGGGGGGGGGGGGGGGGAGGTCTGTCTCCTCCCTCCTCACTTGAGCATTAGGGAGATTTCTTCGGCTCTCTAGAGTAGGTAGCTTTCTTTGGCTTTGGTTGTTAAGGCAGAAGCCTTGTGATTAGTACAGGCACCTGTCTCTGATGGAAGGGCTTTCTGAGAAGTACATCAGGCCATTTCTGCTAGGGGCAAACCTCGAAGACTGCTCTTACCTAGGCCTAGACGACATTGCAGGGACAGTCATTCAACACGGTCTTCAATATGATCAAGAGAACAGCGAGCGGGTAAGAGGAGGATAGGGCTGTTGTCAGTGTAGCTCAGTAGTTTCTCTCAGTGTTAACTTTGTTAACCAGTTGGCTGTGGCTACTGTCAACTTGATACAATGTAGAACCCCAGTGAGGGACTGTCTTAGGGTTCTATTGTTGTGAAAAGACACCATGTCCAAGGCAACTCTTATACATAAACCATTTCATCAGGGCTGGCTTACAGTTCAGAGGTTCAGTCCAGTATCATCATAGTGGGGAGCAGGGCAGCATCCAGGCAGACATGATGCTGGAGGAGCTGAGAGTTCTACATCTTGATCCAAAGGAAGCCAGGACGAGACTTTCTTCCACACTGGGTGGAGCTTGAGCATAGCAGACTTCAAAGTCCGCCTCCGCAGTGACTCATCCTCCAACAAGGCCACACCTCCTCACAGTGCCGCTTCCCGTGAGCCAAGTATATTCAAACCACCACAGGGATTGGACACTGGATTGGCCAGTGGGCATGTTTGTGGGGGATTATCTTGTTAAATGATGTGGAAAGACCCTGCCCACTGTGGGTGGCATCATTCCCTAGCCAGGGGGACCTGAACTGCTTTGGAGAGGAACAATGGAGCTGTGCACAAGCAAGGGTATTCATGCATTGATCCCTCCCTCCCTCTCTCCTTCCCTCCCTCCCTCTCTCTCATATCTCTCTCTCTCTCTCTCTCCCTCCCTCCCTCCCTC
>BDUI01000081.1:475001-501550 GCA_002335545.1 Apodemus speciosus
GAGAGAGAGAGAGAGAGAGAGACAGAGAGAGAGACAGAGAGAGGGAGAGGGAGAGGGAGAGGGAGAGGGAGAATTCTTTCTCTCAGAGGACCAAAATGGTTGCCCCAGAGTGGCTGTCAAAAGGGACTCTGGCACCTCCTTGATCTCACTGATGGTGAAGCTTCCTAGTGAGAACTGTTCTGTCAGGGCAAACCCTGGTGCAGGCAAGCTGAGCCTTGAGAGGCCACCTCAGGGGCAAAGAGCCCGAGGGGGAGCCCCCATGAATCTGTGAGAACAAAAATCGCTTTCTGTTTTCCCACTTTCTGCCAGGTGCATGTGGCCTTTGGCAGAAGCGACACACAGGTGGTACTGTGCCCTTGGAGTGGCAGAACCACAAGCCAAAATAAAGTTCTTCCCTATGTAAATTACCCAGTCTCTGGTGTTCTGTTATAGCAACAGAAAGAGAACTAAAATCAGATCTTTGATGAGTCTCTCTGCATCTGTTATTGCACCATAAAAATAGAATGAAATAGATCGTTTTCAGGATGGTTGAGGGAAGGACCTCATGGAACCGCGACTGCACGCTCCCTGGTCTTTCTTCCTGCTGATAGCCGGCACCGGGTGAGGTAGACGGGGATTTGGTTGCAGTGAACCAGAGAAATGAAGCCTGTTTTCCAAGTTGCTTATAATACACCAAATTCATAGTTTCTGTAGAGAGTCTGGAAAATTATAAAAAGAAAGCAGGAACATGTTTTGATAGCTCATGCCAGGGAGAATAGCCACAGCCAGTAATTTACTGTAACATTCTCCAATGATATTGTTTCCACGGTGCTTGGATCTAAGGGATTGCATTAATATTAAGTGAGATAAGAGATTTCAACCAATCAGCAGAATGCCAGTCCAAATAAGCATTATAGATCAACATGTTCACTTAGGAATGAACTCAGCAAAAGTCTTAGTATGCTCAGGTATGTTTCAAGCATGTGATATATATATATATATATATGTATGTGTGTATGTATGTATACACACACACAATGTGTGTGGGTGCATGCATGCATGCATGAGTGCATTTCAGAATGTTTCAGGGCTGTTTTGAAATCCTCCTGTCGGTGTGACATTCAGAGTCATTTGGATTTTATATTAGAACAGGAGCCGGGTGTGAGCCTATAAGCCCAGCAGGAGGATGAACATTTCAAGGCCAGCCTGGGTTACAGAGTTGAATTTAAAAAGATTTGCCAGTTGCTGATCACACTCGAATTAATAAATGTCTACCTGCATTTACTTAAGCAAGCCACTGGCACTAGCTCCGTGTGTATCACCTATTCACTTGAACACACACATATCCTACTGAGCAGAAAGCCTCTGTCTGTCCTTATTGTGACAGAGAGCACCAGGATGGGTGGATTTCAAGGATGTTGTGAGATCTGTTGTGTCGGGCAAACCCCAGTTCAGGTGAACTGAACCTTGAGAGGCCTCCTCAGGGGCACGGGGCCTGAGGGAAGAGCCCCCGTGTGTCTCAGGCAGACGAAGGTCTCTGGGGAGCAGGCTGCTCTGGGTAAAGAAACAAGCAACAAACAACAGCTTTGGTGTTGGCCTCTAATTATTGACATTAATTCTCATCTGAATTGCTTCCCACAAGGCGACTGTGCATGGGGTGCCCCGGGAAGAGCAGCAGTCTGAGAGTCTAAAGGGCTCCCAATTCCTGTGAGTGTTGCAGGGCCAGGAGCTCACACTGCCCAGTGTTGTCTTTATCTTGGTAAACGATGGGCGAGCATTCTGTGTGCATCAGACCCAGTCCTTTCCTCTGCCACCGACAGTTACATTGTAATGCTCACCCTCTCCACCCTAAGCATGCGCCTGCCTACCATGGGCCAGGCATCAGCTGGGCAGGTGGATCAGGTCCTGTGACAGTGTTAGCGTATGTATTTGTGTAGTGTATGTGGTGCTTTGTGTGTGTGTGTGTGTGTGTGTGTGTGTGTGTGTGTGTAGTGTAGTATAGTGTAGGTGGTGCTTTGTATGTAGTGTATATGAAGTGTATGTAGTGTTTTGTATGCAGTTTGTGTTTAGTGTGCATGGTAGTTTATATGTAGAGTGTGTATATGTAGTGTATGTGATGCTTTGTGTGTGTGTATGTGGTGTGAGGTGTGTGTCTGTGAGGTGTGTGTATGTGGTGTGAGGTGTGTGTATGTGGTGTGAGGTGTGTGTATGTGGTGTGAGGTGTGTGTGTGGTATGAGGTGTGTGTGTATGTGGTGTGAGGTGTGTGTGGTGTGAGGTGTGTGTTGTGAGGTGTGTGTATGTGGTGTGAGGTGTGTGTATGTGGTGTGAGGTATGTGTGTGTGCGTATATGTGGTGTGGGGTGTGTGGTGTGAGGTGTGTGTGGTGTGAGGTGTGTGTGTGTGTGTGTGTGTGTGTGTGTGAGGTGTGTGAGGTGTGTGGTGGCTATGGATTCTGGGTAACAGTCTTCTTGGTGGTTCTCTTTGCTCCACAGCATTCAAGGATGCCGTCCACATTGCCACAGCTGTTACTTCTGTTAACGACTGTCTAATGACACCAAAGTGATGTTCTGTGATCTCCCTAACCATCCTCAAAGCTGGGCATAGCTTCTGGCTTTCAGATTCTCATTTCATTGGCCGCACTGCCCTGAGCAAACTCATGTTCAGGGCCCCGCTTTGCCTTCAGATCTATCCTGTGGAATTAATTTCCAAAAGAGAGATCTGAATGTAGCCAGACGATTCTCTGAGGTACATGGTGCATTGTGTGATATAACAGTATCTGACTCTGACCTGATACATGTCACAGTATACCCCAAGGCGTGGTTGCCAACTCTTTCTCCAGACTCAATCTGAAGTCCCCAGGGGCTGACTCACCTTCCGTCAGCAAGCGCTATGTTAAGGGTTAAACTGAAAAACCAGATGCTTCATGGACATCAGAGATTTCCCAAAGAGTCAGGACAAAATTGAGTCACAGCACTACCAGAGGGTACTGAGCTCAGTGGCTGAGCACCACAAAGATGATCAAGAGTACTAAGCTCAGGTTCTAGCCCCCGTGCTAAGTCCTTGCTCTGGAAGGTCTCAGTTGCTCAGCTCTGAAGGAAGGATTGATGCTCATGACTCCCCTGCCAGACTCTCAGTGAGGGAGGCTTTGGGCACATGACTAGTGCTGGCCACAGAAAATGACCCATAAATGCCCGCCAGGTCTGTCACTCTGCAGCGGGCCCTGCTGGGCCACCCAGCTTTGTAGAGTTCTTAGGTTCCGTGCTGATGCTGTGTGCACCATGACACTCTTATACAAGAAAGCGTTGAACTGGGAGCTTGCTTACGGTTTCGGAACGTTGGTCCTCAGTGGTCATGGCAGGGAGTGTTGCAGCGTGTAGGCAGGCATAGCCTGGAACAAGCCGAGAGCAGGAAGACGGGTGCCCAGGGAGCAGGGTCCTGCTCTGTGATGCCCCAAACCCCAAACCCTCCGCACCAGGTCCGTCCCTACTGTTCAGCTTGGTTGGCCCACTTACTGATCAATTTAAGATGGCTTTGCGTTCAGTCGGGTGGTGGTGTAAACCCAAGCGTGGCTCTGGGCTCATAAACACACTTATGGGTGACCCCGCTTTGAATTCCTGGAACACGCCAGCAGGGCCCTCTAGAGTCTATCCCCTCCTGCGGAGAACATGTTGAGCCTGCCTGGGACACCCAGGGCTTCACACTGCCCCCCATTCCCCCCCCCCCGTCTGCAGTGAGAGCTTGGGAAGGATTTGTTTACATTGCAGAGCTGTGGGCCCTGCTCAGGCTGTCCCCTCCCCCCCCATAGGCTCTTCTCAGGCTGTCCCCCCCCCCCAGACTCTGCTCAACACAGGAACTCTGGAGTCCTGTGGAGTTCTCATGCGAGACCAATGGGTTCTGTGGTCTCTGTCTGCAGGAGAAGTATGTGGAGGAGCTGGGAGCTGTGAGGCAAACTCTGCAGACAGACCTGGAGACATCCATCCGACGCATTGCGGACCTGCAGGTAGCCTTGGAAGAGGTGGCATCAAGCGACAGTGACACAGAAAGGTAAACAGGTGGTGGCTTGGTCAGAGGTGGGCCTGTGCTCTGATGACCTCTGTTGTCCCTACAAGTCTCAGGCTGTATTTGCAGAGTGGGGGTAGGGGACAAAATGCCTGAGGGTTGCTGGTTTGTTCAGAATGAGAGGAAGAGGGACACTGTCCTTGTCACCTATGAAGCATGGGGGCTGATTAGCTGGAAAGGGATCAGTGTGGCATCCTAGGGAAGCCGCTTGTCTGGTCTGAGCTTGTGCTGTTACTTTCTCGTTGCTGTGACGTCACAGCTCCTGGCATAAGTCACTTAAAGGTGGGCTTGTTTTGGCTATAGTACACACACACACACACACACGAGCACGCAGTGCACATACACACATGCACACATACACATGCACATACATATGCACACACGCGCGCGCACACACACGCGCGCGCGCACACACACACACACACACACACACACACACACACACACACACTCTAACAATAAACCCAAAGGTAAAGAAGACGGAAACAGAGTGGCCATCCCCAGGGGTGGGACAGGCTGTGACAGGAATAAGAAGCCAGACTTCTCAGCTGGATAATGAACTAGGATGAAGTTACAGAGCACCCCAGACATCATCCCAGGCTCTATCCTAAGAGCCAATATCCCCAGACAGTGCTCATATAAAACACATCTGTCTCTGTGGCAACAAGACTCACCCTCTGCCTGGGTTCATCTTTCCTGAGCTTCAGGCCAGGAGCACTTGAGCACAGCTCCCGCGAGTATCTCCTCTCATCCCAGCCTCTGCATCCGAGACTACATATTCCTCCATGCTGAGTTTCCTATGCCTTTTTTCTTGACTGTGTCTCCAGTTTCCAAATACCATAATCAGCCTCGTGGTTCTTCAGGTTGGGAGGGAACGTGCCTGTACCTTGGGGAGCTGTGGGATGTGGTGTGACAATGGAACATAGGTGTCACGTGATGACAATGGCGTCACGTGGTGTGCCTGGTACCCAGGGGCACCCCAGGCAGCAGCAAGTGGAGGAGGGGAAGGCACAGGCCTCAGCATCACATGACCTCAAATATTCAATCACTCTGATCCTTGGTCTCTTCGTCTCTAAGATGGGTCAGTAACAGGTGAAAATGCAACTCCCCACACAGAAGCATGGCCCTGTAGAGACACAGACATTACTTGTTGCCTCTGCTCTTCATTTCATTCACGTATCCATCCGTTCGATTGATAAGCCTTTCCTGAGCACCCGTTCCACGCCAGACGCCCCACCGTGGCTTTGTGTTTTCCTTCTTGCTTTTGGATGCCATTTTTTCTCCATCTCATGGCGGACAGGGGCTGAATAGCTTGTGTGAGATGTTCAGTGCAGGGCTSGGAGCCTGGAATGGAGAAGAGTTCAGGAATGGGGTGTCTTCGCACACCCTGCATCTGGGGTGTGTAAGCAAATGGATAGGCAAGTGGGACAAAGAGTGCGCCTGGCTCTGTGGAACCTAAAAGCCTCCAGCGGCGGCAGGTGAGCAGTGGGGGAGGTGGCTCTGGCTCCCTAGGGAGGAGGCAGTGCAGACCCATGAGAGGAGAATCTGCAGAGGCATGCACAAAGACCAAGAGGAATGCTCTAGAAGGCGAGATTTGTATTTGCTTAAGGGAGGAGAGGGTTTTGCTCAGAGCGATGGCCTCCTGTGGAAGGGCGCATGTCAATTGGGAAGACACAGGGCATGCAGCCCGGGGTGCCCATGCCTGGACCAGATCCTGGCGTCATTTTCAAGGGTGTCTCGCACCCCTGCGGCTCTGCCAGCTAGGCCACAGTCTCCGTGTTTCCACAATCCCCAGAGCAGGGCCACCCTCTGGGAATGACGGTGCTCCACACCGCAGGGCCATGTCACACTGAGGTCCTAGAGGTGGACTTGCAGGCCAAAGGCTCTGCCTTTCGCCTTCCCCTGTTCTCCACCTCCCTCCTTCCCCTCCTGTCTGCCTTCTCTCACAGAGCTTCCCTGAAACTGGCTGAGACTCTCAGTTCCCCAGGTATTGGGGACTAAAGAAATAAGAGATGCCTACAGAGAATCCTGACTCATTGCAAAGGGCAAACAGTTCACTTATCTGCTGCTGTCATAATCAGGGTATCTATTGCCTTGATCAACACAGTAAGCAGAATCAGCCTGGTGAGGAGAGGGTTGTTTCAGCTCACAGTTCTACATCACAGTTTGCCACTGAATTAGTTAGGGTTCCCGTTGCTGTGTACAGACACCATGGCCAAGACAACTCTTATAAAGGACAACATTTAATTGGGGCTAGTTTACAGATTCAGATTTTCAGTCCGTTATCATCAAGGTGGGAGCATGGCAGCATCCAGGCAGGCATGGGGCAGGAGGAGCTGAGCATTCTACGTCTTCATCTGAAGGTGACTAGGAGAAGACTGACCTCCAGGAAGCTAGGATGAGGGTCTTAAAGCCCACACCCACAATGACACACCTCCAACAAGGCCACACCTTCTTCAACAAGGCCACACCTTCTTCAACAAGGCCACACCTCCTCCAAAAAGGCCACACCTACTCTAACAAGGCCACAGCTCCTCCAGCAAGGCCTCAGCTAATAGTGCCACTCCCTGAGCCAAGCATATTCAAACCAGCACAATCACCAAAGCAAGTCAGGGCCAGAACTCAAGGCAGAAACCTATAGGCCAGAAGTGAAGCAGAAACCATGGAGGGGTGCTGCTTACTGGCTTGCTCCTCGTGGTTTGCTCAGCCTGCTTTCTTATGCACCCCAGGACCACCAGTCCAGGGATGGTCCCGCCCACAATGGGATGGCCCCACCCACAATGAGTTGGCCCCTCCCACAATGGGCTGGCTCCACCCACAATGGGACAGGCCCAACTACATCAATCACTAATCAAGGAAATGCACTATAAACTTGCCTACAGGCCTCTCTGATGAAAGCATCTATTCAACTGAGGCTCCTCTTCCCACGTGACTCTACTTTGTGTCAAGTTGATAGGGAAACAACCAGGACACCCCAGAGGAACATAACTGACTGTCAAAGACCAATAGATATTGGTCTGCTGCACACAGCGGGGCTGCCTGCCCAATCCCACTTCAGCAGCTCCAAACTGCACACTGCATTCTTATTGCCTTGAGTAAGAGGTTCGGATCGGAGCCTGAAACATTGGTCCAAGATGCTTCTTGATGAACTCTCAATTAGGAGCCAGGCAGTGGTGGCGCACGCCTTTAATCCCGGCACCTGAGAGGCAGAGGCAGAGGCAGGCGGATTTCTGAGTTTGAGGCCAGCCTGGTCTACAGAATGAGTTCCAGGACAGCCAGGGCTACACAGAAAAGCCCTATCTTGGAAAACAAAACAAAACAAAACCCTCTCATTTAGGATTCAGACCACTGGGTCTTCTGACTCAGTGAAATGAATCTTCTGGAAGGAAGAACGAGCAGGATGAGAGAGAGAAGAGAGAGACAGACAGACAGAGACAGAGACAGACAGAGACACAGAGAGACTAGCTCTCCAACTGCCAAGTTGAGAGACTCATTCTCATTATGCACAGTTCTACAGTTCACCTGGAACAGATCTTAGTGGAGCAGACCTTGCAGACTGAGAGCCAAGCTACAGGCTCAGAGCGTCAGGCAGCACACAGTGGAGCTTAAACCTGTGTGGCTCTGCAGCAGGGCCTGGCATCATCCGCTAGACTGTAGCATCAACCTTCTTAGGCCAATGGAGAAAACGTTTCCATTCATCCCCCGGGCCTCGAACATTCTCGTTAGTCATGAGAGGAAGGCTGCATTGGCTGACAGAAATTGCCATCTCTTCCTGGGTCCAGAGTCTGCACCTGCTCTGCCTGTTGCCTTGCCTGGGGATGAGGCAGGGCGTGGAGGGGTCCACAGCTTAACGTTGACTTCATATAACAGATGAGGACTCTGGGAGCAAGCATGTCCTTGGAGATCGTGTGAGTGGACATTGGGTAATCTCCAACTCACATGCTGTGGAGGAGACCTGGAAATATCTGGATGGCACCAGAGACCAACCAACCTGAGGACACATCGTGCATCAACAATTCACTGTTGAGCCTTGGCTTTGGCGTGGATGGGAAGTTCCCTGCTGTGTGAGATGACTGTCCCCCAGCCCTTTCCTTGAAGCTGCCCTCCGCGAGTGCTGTACATGTCCTGACCTGGAAGAACAGCTTGAATGAGCTGTTCATCTAAGGAGCTGACACCCAGTTAGAGTCACAGCATGGTCCCCCTGCTCTCCAGCATTAAGTGGACATTGCGGCTTGTCCTCCTTTCTGAGGATTGTAACCAACACCCAGCTGACGAGATGGAGTCAGAGCTCCCACACTTCACCACATCTCTTTGTGACATTGCAGGAAACGCTGGTGATGGCCCCCTGTAGTTCCTTTTCTGGAGGGCAGTTGTCACTGCTTGGCACATGCTGCCCTTGCAGAGTCACCTGGCTCCCCTCAGTATCTTTCACAAACTAAAGATAAGGAAACTGAGTCTCATAGATATCTAAGGTCACACTGATACACACGTTAAACCACAAAGCCATGGCTTGTTTCTGGAGTTGGCCTCGCCCCTCCCCCTTACCTCTGATGCCAGTCAAAGACAGCTTTGTTATCCCTTAGGACACACCGCGTGTCCTTCACCTCCTATCAAGGTCTCTGTTGCCTTTTGGGCTGCCAGGATGGTGAGCTCACGTCAGTCACTGATGTGGAGCAAACGAATCCAGGCGTTACTTCCCAGCCTGTATTTGCATTTAGAATGCGGCTGTCTGGTGAAAGGTACCCAGGAGGAATACATCTGAAGACACTTAATCAATTACCTCGATCCTTGCCAACATCTGTTTTAAAATTCCTGGCACAGGTTCCCTTGCAAAACTACACTGGCCAAGACGACAGAAAGAACTATAGACACCAGCCCAGGGCTGGGGTTTGAGATTCCCTTGGTTATGGAGCCAACCAGATCAGTACCACGGTCAGCGCCCTGGTTACACCGTCAACTAGATCAGTACCACGGACAGCGCACCTGGCCTCCAGTCTTGCCTTGCCCTTCCTTAACAAAGGATTACTTAAATGTGGCCTGCCTTGGGCTCAGGCTTTGGCGGGGTTGAACAATGGTGGCTATAGTCTTGTTTCTTGTGAGACTATGGCTTACATGGTACAGTCATGATGCATTGGAAATCCCAGATTTCCCTGCTCAGTTGCAAACAATCAGGGTTTGGACCATTAGATAAGTCTTCCAGGAGAGTGAAGGCCAACTTTATATGGAGGTGCTGTTGACAAAGCTGTGTTCCCTCTTCTGTCAGCTGATGTCTCAGTTGCTGAGCCCATTGGGAAGCCATGCAGACAGGAAGCACACAGACAGGGCTCATACACTCAGTGGGGTTTGCTCCTACAGACTGGGTCCAAAAACATCCCACATCCAGGGTAGAACAGCACAGACCACAGGGACACATGACATCGGAAAGTGTCCAAGTCTCTGGGGAAAGGGTCTCTCCAGGAGGAAGTGGTTCTGAACTCCAAGTCCCCAGAGCCGCCTTCAGAGATCAAGCCTGGATGTGTGTCAGTGTCCACGCATGCGCTGTTGCTGAGCTGGGCAGACTGTGTGGCGCTGTGAAAGTAATGAACGGTATCCAGTGTCCAAGCTCAGGAGCGTGGATTCCAAGTGGAGAGAATGAGAACGCTGGCTTCCTGCGTGGCTCACACTGAGAGGGAAATGAGCTTCAGCCTCTCGTCATTAGTCATTTGGTCATGGGCTCCTGGGACCCTACTCTCCTGTCTCCACACATGGAAGACATGTTCATGGTCCTCAAGGGCGTCTGTCTACTGGCGATACGTGCTTGGAAATATGAGGCATCAAAAGAAGCATGGCTTTAGAGGAAGAAACAATGGGTACATCCTCCTCAGACCTGTCCAAATCCCAGCAGACCTTGCGGCTGGAGGGCCAGCCTGAGGACCACAGTGAAGGCAACTTAGATGCAGGGCTGTGGTCTTGTCTGGATCCCCATTTGAGGGCAGTGGTGCACTGACTATCAATGTGCCTTGTGGTCTCCACAAAGCTGGGTTTGGACGTCCAGTGGCCTTCTGAATGGTATACTATCTCCATCTCTAAAATGGACGCAGATGGTGTGGGCTGGATGTGTAAACATGTTTCTCCCTGAAGAATAGCTACTTGTATAATTAGATTAGGAATTTCCCACAATGCCCCAGGAAGCTATCCTGCCTGAGCCCGATCTGCTGGCTTCCCAAAGACTACGACGAGGCGAGTGCCAGGCACATTGTCAATAACAACATGATTAACGCCAGCGATGCCAGTTGCATTTCCAATTTTTTTTGCTTTATATCTGAGTGTTTTGCCTGTGTGTATGTCGGTTCATTTTGAGGGTGCCCTCAGACGCCAGAAGAGGGCATTGGATCCCCCAGAACTGGTGTTACAGATGGTTGTGAGCTACAGTATAGGTGCTGGAAGTTGAACCCAAGTCCTCTAGAAGACCAGCCCATGATCTTAACCAGAGCACTACCCCCAGTCACATTTTAAAAAAGCACTGGTAACGGTGGCTCCTGTTCTCCGGGATCTGCACCGAACAATCTACAAGGGTTGCCTCACTCTGCTCCACCGGCAGAGGCAGAGGCCCATGTGTTATTAATCAACCACCATTTGCAGAGTAAGGCGGGAGGCTCAGGACAACTCTGTACCCTACAACCACCCTGTAGTGCAGGGTGGACATGGGAAGCAAACCCAGGTGTATGTAGTGTTGGAGACAGCTCCCCAGTCCTGGCTGAGCAACTACGACAGACATCGTCTTGTGTCTCCTTCTAGTGTCCAGACGGCAGTGGACTGTAGCAGCCGCAGCGGGAAAGAGGGGTAAGTAAGCCACTGCGCTTGCGAAGGTGAGCCCCTGGCTGTGTGTGTGCAGGTGGCAGGGAGAAGGTTCACACCCATCAGAGCACTCTCTGTAGTGCCTATGAAGCTTTGGCTTCGTGGCTTAGCATGTGCCTGATAGGAGTGTACACTGTGTACCCATGTGATGTTGTTTAGACACAGAAGCCGTGCATCATCATGCCGTTACCCACTGCCACCTTCACCGGCCCTCTGTTGCCCCATATCAGACTTCTTAGGTGGGCATCTTTGTTCCATGTTGACCTTTGATCTTCTCTTCACCTGTGGGTTCTGCTTTCCTGCTTCCTAGACCCTGACCTTTCCTGACCTTTCCTGCCCTCCATACCTGCGTGTGTGTTGTTCCCACTTTCCTGAGGCTCACCTGTCTCACTGAGTTCCTTTTTCCTGGACTACTTAAAGCAGGGCCCAGACTCTGATGTGGTGGCCACTGTGGTCAGTGTCCTAACTTTGCCTTCTAGGGACAACGTCTCTGTCACCAGCTCCCAGCCAGAGGGGAGTCTGCAGTCCTGGATGAGCTGTTCCCTCTCCCTAGCCACGGACTCAGTGAGGATGCCCTCTCGACAGTCAGCAGTCGGCAGCTCTCTCCGCAGTCCCAGGTAAGAGCCTTGACCTGTGTGACCTGCCCTTGGCTGACAGCTCAAAGTCTTCTGCTTGCAGGCTGACCTTCACGACTTCCACCTCTTGTGGTTGGGGCTGGAGCCACTACCCAGTTGTGTGGCTTTAAGTAGGTCACTCGACCTCTCAGGACCTGAGAAGTGTGGAGTCTGGGGCTGTTTACTGACTCAGAAGATGATCAGGATGCAGCTGTAACACTGTAACACTATAACACAGACCTCTGTTTTGAATAGTGCGGCTAGAACAAAGGATAACTAATCTTTATCACTGCTTCTGTCACAAGTGTCAGACTAGCAATTCTTTGGTTTATAAATAAGCGTGGTCAGTTATGTTTGTTTCAGTTTTGGATGACATTCTTGAGTGGAGTCATAAAGAAAATTGAGCTAAAGCCAGGCACAGCACTGCAATGCCTGGGAGCTCAGCTGCTCTGGAGGCAGGAGGTTGAGGGAGGAGGATTTCTTGAGCTGAGAAATGGGAGCCAGCCTTGTAATATGGCAAGCTGCTGACTTTATAAGGAGAGAAAAGAAACATATATTGGGCTGTGTTTCTGCTGGAGAAAAGTCACTTTTTATCGTAAATGTAACTAAGATTTTGTAATCTCCGGGCTGGAGAGGTTGGCTCAGCTCTTGCTGAGGACCTGAGTTCAGTTCCCAGCACCCACATTGGGAGGCTCACAACCACTTCAGCTTCGAGGGATGAAAGCCTTTTCTCTGGACTCCTAGATCAACTGCTCTTAAGTGTCTGTACCCACATGCAGACACACAAGCCTATACACAATTAAGAATAAAAATAAAGCTTTATAATTTATCTTGCTTTTTTCCAATTATAATGGGATTGCATAATTTCCCCCTCCCCTTGTCCTCCTTCCAAATCCTTCTACGTAACCCTCTTTGCTCTCTTTCAAAAGTAATTTTCACTAATTGTTATATATCTATGTGGGGTGTGTGTGTGTGTGTGTGTGTGTGTGTGTGTGTGTGTGTGTAGTCCTAAATACATAAACACAACTCACTCGGTCTGCATAGTCTTAGTTGAACCTGTATGTCTTCAGGGTTGACATTTGGTATTGGATAGCCAGTTGGTGTGCTCTTCCTAACCAGGCAAAGACTATTTCTCTGGCTCTAAGCACTCCTTAGTTACCTACAGTTCTTTGTGTAGGACTGAGGACTTGCATGACTGCCCATCCACTTTAGTGTGACCATTGGTGTAATCCCTGCTCAGGTCATATTTGGGAAGTCATGTTGGTAAGACTTCCTAGATTCTGCCATTCCTCAGAGATGAAATCCCACAGCAAGCTCCCAGTTCTTCCGCTCTTACACTCTTTCTGCCCCCTCTTCTGAACTATCCCGAGCCTTAGGTGCAGGACTTGTATTCTAGATGTTTCCATCGGGGCTGGGCTCCAGAACTCTGCATTTTGATTGGTTGTGGTTTTCTGTAACAGTTGCCATATGTTGCAAAGAGAAGTATCCTCAATGAGGGATGAGGACTACACTTACCCGTGGGCATAAGGACGAATGTTTAGAGTGATGTTAAGGATTGTGCTGGTTTAGTAAAGTGGTTGCTTTAAGTTCTTCTCCAAGGTCCATGGCTTCACTAGCGCTGGGTAGTTAAGCTACTTTCTAGTACGGGGCATGGCTTCCCTCTTATTCAGCAAGGCTTTAGACCAATCAGAGAGCTGTTGGTTACTGCCAAGGTGCACCCCAGTGTGACCATGACACTACTGTACCTCAGTGTGACCATGCATGGCCGCACCTCAGTGTGACCGCGCACCCCTGCACTTCTGCACCCTTACACCTCAGTGTGATCCTGCTCTGCTGACCATTGTTACAGTTCATAGGCGTCATAGCTGGGTATGACTGTTGGTTGTTGCTTCCTTTGGAAGCTTGCATGGCACCTTCTGTACCAGCGAGGAGGCAATCAGGTCATTTCCAAGTCAGCTGCAGGTTGAGGTCCTCTGGACCCTATGTCTGGTGTGCACGTTGTCTCCAGCAATGAGGACTTGTCTTCCACCTCTGGGAGGCTGCCGAGGGCAATGGCAAAAGCCTTTGGGAGTCTCTTAGATAACTCTGACCAAAAACTCAAAAGGAGGCTTCTCGTGCATGGTGTTGGGGGTTGTATTAGACAGTCTTTGGCTCTTGGACACATCATCCTGAGCCCAGATGACAGGTTTTTACTTAAACTGTATATGTTTATTTAGTCCCCTTACAGACAGAGTTCCACAGTTGAGATGCATCTTTTCCACATCAATTAAGATAGTCTCGGATAGCCATACCTAGAGATCCTTATCCCAGATAATTCTAGAGCCTATCAAATTGAGCTTGACTGAGTACCACACCCCATTTTCAAGATTGGTGAACAATGAATATGCTAATCACCCAGTGAACTGGGTAACAACCTAGTGAATAGGCTAATCGCCTGGTGAACAGGCTAATCACCTGGTGAATATGGTAATTGCCTAGTGAACATGCTAATCACCTGGTGAATATGCTAATAACCCAGTGAATATTCTAGTCGCCCAGTGGACATACTAATCACCTGGTAAATAGGCTAATCACCTAGTGAATATGCTATCACCTGGTGAACATGCTAATTGACTGGTGAATATGCTAATTGCAGTGACTATTCACTGCCCCCCAACCTTGCCCCCTTCTTATCACGGGTACAGACTTTCTCCTGGAGAATTCTTGCTTCAGTATCCCAGTGTAATTGTACAGAGTTTTAAACTCCCTTTTCTCCCTCCAAGAGACTGGAATTCAAACTTGTGTTTGATTTCTGAGAAATATTTGTGGCTGAATTTAAAGTGTCTAAGCTGAATGTTTTTAAAAAGAATTCTCCGTTAGAAAAGAATTGAATAACAGAATAAATACCATTATTATGATAATGAGGGCGGTATTAGATTTGTCTGAAAAACCAGAAGAGGAAACGAAGGGTAAGACTGAATCCGTACAAGAAAAGGGGTTAAAAACAAAAACAAAAAAACAAAAACAAAAAAAGATTTATTTAAAAAAAAAAAAAAAGCCGGGCATGGTGGCACACGCCTGTAATCCCAGCACTTGGGAGGCAGAGGCAGGCGGATTTCTGAGTTCGAGGCCAGCCTGGTCTACAGAGTGAGTTCCAGGACAGCCAGGGCTACACAGAGAAACCCTGTCTTGAAAAAACAAAAAACGAAAACAAAAAAAAAGCTTAGAAGACCACGCCCCCTGCCCACTCTAACCTTAGCTCTCTAGCAATGGGGTCAGTCCTCTTCTGTTTCATGAACCCCCTCCCAGGCCTCCTGCCTATCTATAAACATCTCCAGAGCTCACCGCAGGAAGCATGCATGCAAGTGTTTAGCAGGCATAGCTGGTGGTGGTGTGTGCTCTTTATAAATCATCACGGTGTCTTTCCATCCACAGTGTGTCTTGGGCTTTTTCCTTACAGGGCCCTTGACTCTATCTTGGCCTCTTGAATCCCCCTGGAAGGGGCTTCCTAAGTTCTAAGCTGCTCTGTTTAGCTCTGAAGACCATAGTTCACTTTGTGGTGCTTTTCAGACGCTTGCCATGAGCTTGTCAGGCTTCAACAAATCCATGTCCTTATGTGTTAGCTTCCCAGGTCAAAGGGGACTTGTGCTTTGAATCTGAATAACCATCAGTCACAAAATCAGCACCGTGCCCTACCCTAGCTGGGGGTAGGGAGCTCCCATAAACCTAGTCCTGACTTACCTGGTGCTTGCCAGGGCTCATTCAGAGCTTCTTGGACACTTCCACTTTGGCTGAAAGGGAAGGTCATTCTGAAAACAGAAGAGAGAGAGAGAGAGAGAGAGAGAGAGAGAGAGAGAGAGAGAGAGAGACTGACTTCTGGCAGGATCAGAGAGCATTGGCATGTTATTTACAAGAGGATGTCAACTCCAGAGAAATACACCAAAGCTTTGTGACTTATGGCCAGCTGGGACCAAGCAGCCGCCACTGATAAATGTGAGCTCTTCTGGAGACAGACACTAAATTACCTCTCTGGCCCCAGAGGGGAAGCTTAAGGCTTGGTGGTGGCAGCTGACTTGGTTCAGTAGCCCCCTAGGACATTTGGCATGGGTACGTCTAGAGCTGAGCAGGGGTGTGGGCAGAAGCTGCTTGTCCCTGAGTCCTGCTGCATCTAGCACCTGCTTCCTGCCCTCTGAAACCATCCCCTGCTGGGACCCTTTCAAGAGCCTGGCTYTCTCACTTCCTTGGACACTCAGGGCTTCCCCCAGGAGGGTCTGGGCCACTTCATTCTTGCCCCTCGCTCCACACCCAACAGAGCCCCGCTCTGCTGACATACTGACAGTGGGCACTGCTCAGTCTCCATCCTCGGGGAACAGCTATCACTCCGCTCCACCCAGCATCCCTCCCTCTCCTGCTCCCTCACCTTCCCTTCCTCCCTGCACTGGGGTCCTCTGCCTCCTGTCTCTACCGTCGCTTCAGACATGACCGATTCCTTTCTTCCTGTGTCCACATCCAGGCTTCTCAAGAGGGAGGCTCCACGCCCTTCTTCGCTTCCTCTCTCCATGAGTGTGCCTCAGTTTACCTCATCCCCAAACCTGCCCTCACCACCTCACCGGAACTTTCTTTGTTTTGGGTTGGCCTCGTTTGTGTTTATCTGTGTTTGGACTTGTTTGTTTTAGACAGAGCCTCTGTATGAACTCTGCCTGTCCTGGAACTGAGTCTGTAGACCAGGCTAGCCTCAGACTCACAGAGATCCACCTGCCTCTGCCTCCCCATGTGCATCACCATGGACTTTCTTATTGTGCCAGCAGCTTCCAAGGAGACATAGTAGAGCCCCAATCTCCCACACTGTCTTTGTCTTGATGGCTTTTCAATGTCTGCAGCATCCAGGCCTCTGCAGAGCTCAGTTCCCAACTCAGTTCCCAATCTCTCCCCACCAAGAGTCCCCTTAAACACCCCTTCCTGTGACTTTTCCTTACCATTCCCCCCAAACTCTGTGGTATCCAGGTTCAGTCACCCACTTCTCTCCTCACCTGAGGACAAGCAATCTGTTCTCTTGTGATTTTTGGCTCCGTAGCCACAAAACTTCTCAGGTCTAGCACAGTGGTTCTTGTCAGTACTGGTGACCTGTCAGTCATCCCACAGTCAGCACTGGTGACCTGTCAATCATCGCACAGTTAGTGCTAGTGACCTGTCAGTCATCCCACAGTCAGCCCTGGTGACCTGTCAGTCATCCCACAGTCAGTGCTGGTGACCTGTCAGTCATCCCAACAGTCAGTACTGGTGACCTGTCAATCATCCCACAGTCATTGCTGGTGACCTATCAATCATCCCACAATCAGCACTGGTGACCTGTCAGTCATCTCATAGTTAGCACTGGTGACCTGTCAGTCATCCCATAGTCAGTGCTGGTGACCTGTCAGTCATTCCACAGTCAGCCCTGGTGTCCTGTCAGTCATCCCACAGTCAGCCCTGGTGACTTGTCAGTCATCCCACAGTCAGTGCTGGTGACCACTTGTTCAGCCATAGTCAGCACTGGGACATTTGGAGTTCTCTATGGGATCTCTCCTGAAGACATGTCACGGTGCGGTAGGCTTGTGGAGGTCAGGCTATAAAAGATTCTACCTCACACAACCATGGAGTTCTTAATTGTCGTGTAATCACCTCTAATTACTGCTGTCCTGACTGAATGGCATCGCCTAGTCTGACAGAATGATGGCATCACAACCTTGCTCCTCCCCTAGGCGGGTGGGAAGGGAATGCTTTCTGTAAACACTCCCCCCATACTCTTGGCTTGATCTTTTCTTTTTTATTATTTATTTAAAGGAAATAATCTAGTTAGACACCAGCACTGCCACCCTCTCCTACCCTGCTTGGTGTTATTTTATTTGGCTCACTTGAATTAGTAAAAAAGGTCTAAATTACAGGGTATTGTTTGTAAAAATAAATAAATAAATAAATAATAAAGTTGTGTTACTCAAGGAAATGCAATTATTCTGCCCCGACTAAAGCCAAGGATCCGTCAGGAGGGTTGCTTCCATGATTAGATAAGACTCGGTGGTAATTAGCTCATTAATTATAGATACGCGAACGGATGGGTCTTAGCTTAAAGAGCTTGTTCTCCAAGTAGGCTTTGCTGCCTCTGCCAGTCCTGTTTCTACACGACTCAGTGTTTACCCATCTGTGTAGTTTAGAGCTGGTACACAGGATGGTCTGAATACACTCTGAACATCCGTAGTGATTGGGCCTCTTGTGGAGAGGGCGCCGTGTCTTCCTAGGCGTGAGGGTTCTCTGGGTTCTCTATGTATTCATCAGTATTAGGGGGTTAGTATCGGGGGCTCAGCGGGAAGGGTGCTGAGCTACAGAGGGCAATGCTCATTGTGAACCCTCGGCCCCAAGCTGTGGAGAGCGCTGGTGAGAGAGACCAAAGCAATCTACAGTGAATGCAGGGCTTGTCCACAGGACCCGTGTGACTCCTGAAGGGAGTCCGTGTTCTTTCCTGTCCAGAAGCCCGAGTTCTAGCTGGTGAGGCCCAGGAAACATTCAGAAAATGGGAGGTGTGTGGCTGAGGACATGGCCCAGTGGGTAAAGTGCTAACTGCTCATAAAAAGCTGGCATAGTTGCGTGGATCTATAATCCCATCGCTGCGGAGATGGAGACATTCAGGTCCTTGGTGCTCACTAGCCTGACAGCCTAGCCAAACTGATACCTCCTGGGTCAGTGTCAGGTGGTTTCAGAAAGTAAGGACAAGACACCAGATATCAACCCGTGTCCTGCAGGAGCACACATGCGTGTGAGCATGCACACACACACGCGTGCACACACACACACACACACACACACACACACAAAACAAACCATGTGCACACACACACACAAAACTACACACACAACCACACACACACAAAACCACACATACACCAAACCACATGCACATGCACACGTGCACACAAAACTACACACACACAAACACACAAAACTACATATACATACATATACACACACCAAACCACATATGCATGCATGCACACACACACAAAACCTCATTCATACGCACACAAAACTACACACACATACACACACACAAAACTACATGCACACACACAAAACTTCACACACACACCAAACCACATGCACATGTGCACACACACACAAAACTACACACATAAAAACAAACACATACAAACATACACACATAAAACTACACACACATACATAAACACCAAACCACATGCACATGCGCGCGTGTGCATACACACACAAAAAACTATATGCATACACACACACACACACACACACACACACACACACGAAAATCATAGGCTCACCTAAATGAGCTTCCAACCACTGGAATCAGTCACTATGGATTAATGATTTCGGAGTCCAATTGCCTTCTAGTTTTGTTAAGTAAACTTATTATTGAAATGTATAATATAAGCAGGTGCATCTTGACATAGCATTCAAACACTGACCAGTGCCGTATGACTGCCACCTAAGCCTCCTCAGCCCATTGACATCGTGGTCTCCTCCTTCTGCCAAGAGAACCTCCCCATGCTGACTTCTGAGGCCCTCCGTCAGAAGGACCTGGCCATGAACTTAAAAACAAAAGCACATGGAAGTCCCTTGCATGTGGTCCTCCTGCAGCAGCTTTCTCCCTTCCGTGTTTGTGTTTAGTCTGTGAGGCTGGTCCGCCGTGTTGTATATAATGACTGCCTGGCGGACTCTGGGTGCCGTAGTCCATCTTGGTAACATTCCCAGAAGGTCTGCATCTCCTCCCAGAGGATAAGGTTGTCCATGTTGGGGGCAGTAGCTTCAGGTCTCCAGTGTGCAGAAGTGGGGGATACTGCCAGACATCTTATGACCCACATGACGACACCCCTTCCACATGACGACACCCCTTCCACATGGAAGCTTGTCCCACAGTGCCTCACTCTGAGTACACGGTAACTTTGCTATCCACAGTTCAGGACCACCTGAGTCACCACCACCTCCTTCATGTCTCCTGCTATACCTCCTAACTCCAGAAATGGCTCATTTCGATAAAGTCAGTCAGACAGTTACCTGAGTGCTTCCAACAGCTGCTGATGCAGGGACTGAGCTCCCCCCTGATGTTGGACATGTTCATGGTTCAAAGGCCGGAGCGACCTAGCTGGTCACAGCCCACCTTTATCTGATCCAACATAAGCCCCTTCCTGTCTCCACCGTGGAACCCTCCTGTCTTGCTGTGGTGGCCTTCAGTCTCTGTTTCTTTGTTGGCATTTTGGCCTCYTCCTCCTTTGCCAGTCAGCCTGAGACGTGGATTTTTCTGGAACATTTGTGAGCACTAGCTCTTCCTAGTTGAGCTCTGCTGTGAGGGGTACTGCAGGGAGCAGCTGTGCATGTACCCTCTGCCGTGGGGTGATGTGGTTTTGTCTGGTGGGTGCAGACCAGGGCTCCCAGGAGCACTACAGCCCTAGTGAGTTCTAGCCAAGTGGCAACACAGAGTCTTTGGTGCCCCAAGCCCTAGGAACCTCCTTTTGCCATCTTTAAAAATGAGCAATTCTAGCGGAAATGACTAGAGTCACATATCACTTTTAGTCCATGTTTTTCCCGCCTATGTCTTCAGCCAAGGCTTGATGAAGTCTTTCCTTTGCTTCTCCTCCCACTCCCCACTCCAGTTTTGACTTGTTAGTGATCTATAGCAAAGCTTTGCCTATTCCAGACACAAGTTCTCTGTAGGGGAAATGGATCCTCTCTCCTTCAGAGGCTGACTGACCTTTAGAAGCCAATCAACTGCTATTTGGGTAAATGGCTTTCTACCGCACCGATTTTCAAGTCGCCCTACTGATAATCCCCCTTTACATTTAGTACTGCACTGTGATCCGACTAATAATTTACCTTCATTTCATCTTCAAGTTCTGGCTGCCTTGGTGACTCTCTGAAATTCTTCAAATCTAAATTCAGCTTGTCTGGTTTCCCTAAGTAAGGATTTGGTGCAGTCTGGTCCAACACATCTGGATGCTTCTTAGACTTTCAAACTTATTTTGCTAAATCAGGATTTTTGTTTGTTTGTTTTCATGTGTCTTGGGGTCTCTTCTCCTCTAGTTATAGCTCAGTGGCCTTACTTCCTCTTCTAGATGATCAGTTCCTTGAACTAACAGCTAATTCACTTTCATAGCCTGAAACGTGGAAACACTCAGTAAATGAGTAGACAGATGTGAGAATGGATAAAGAAGTTCATAGATGGATGGATGGACAAATGGATGGGTGGATGAGTGTATGTATGTATGTATGTATGTATGTATGTATGTATGTATAGATGGATGGAAGGATAGATGAGTGGATGTATAAATGGATGGATGGATAAAGAGATGGATTGAGGGATGAATGGATGGATGGATGGATGGATGGATGGATGGATGGATGGATAGATGAATGGACAGGTGGGTGGGTTGATGGATGGATGGATGAACAAATGGTGGATGGATAGACAGGAAGATGGACATATGGGTGGATGGATGGACAGACAGACAGATGGATAGATGGATGAAAAGGTGAATTGAGGGAGGGGTGGAGGGATGAACGGAGGGAGGGATGGATTGATAATTTCCATCCACTCAGAACTACATTGTTAGAGGAACCTGGGTATGTTTGACCCAACAGCTGCCAGTCTGCCATACTCAGTTGAGGTCCAGGTATGGGAAATGACAGTTTGTTGAAAATTTGCTTAAGAAATGTTGATCCTCACAGATCCACAATCCAGTTGGAGATTTTAATCACATCTCATATCTTTCAAAACTGGGAGGGAAAAAGTTCAAAAGACTCAACAGTAGAACCAGCGTGTCTGCCTCTCCCAGTACAGGACTTGAGAGGTCCCTGATGTTCTCTGTGCATGGAGTAGGATGGAGGACTTACAGGAGGTGAGGGTGCAGCACCAACACAGACCTGCTCTCTGGAGGTGGACAGCGCCTCGTAGAAAGGACGCCGGGCTCTTGGAGAGAGTGTTCAGGGCTGTGCGTTCAACGCTGATTTTGAAGTTATTGTTTTTAAATCATAGGGAGTGGCTTGGGTCTGGGACTGGGGTCTGACTTAAGCATCCTACACAAGGCAGACACAGCTGCCCTCCACCCCCTCACGGCACCCCTCTCTGCTCTCTCACTCATTCCAGTCCATAAATCCTTTCAAGGAACCTGACTCTGGGACTTCATAAAGGAAGGATGTGTGTAGTTAAGAAGCAAGCGTCATTTGGAGGAGAGGTATAGTAAGCATGAGATTATAATACAGAATGGGGAAGAATTGGGAGCGGTGAGAGCCCTGGGGGCCAACCTGGCCTCAGAGGCATTGATTTCTCAGTGGGACTGATCACTGAACGGTGGTAAAGGTGTCAAATTAAAAAATATATACAGCAAGGGACGCTTGGAATCACCTGTAAGATGCCTACTTGGCTCCTCTGTGCCCCCATCTTTCTTCCTTTTTTCCTATTTTAGGTGTCTGCACAAAGTGTGTATGTGTTTGTCCATGTTTGTGTGTGCCGTGCCCATGGAGATCAGAGGTCAGCCTCACGGGTTTTCCTTCATCAATGTCCATCTTGCTTTTTGAGACAGGGCTTTTTTTCACTGAACCCGCAGCTCAGGGATTCAGCTTACATCTTTGGCTAGCAAGCCCTGGGGCTCTGTCTCTCTATCTCTACCTTCCCAGTGCTGGGATCACAGACGCTCGTGGCTGAGCCTAGCTGCTTATGTGGATGTTGGGGATCTGAACTCTGGCCCTCATCCCTGCATGGCAGGCATGTTAGTAACTGGGTCATCTCCCCTCCATCTCCCTGTAAGGAATGACAGTTCTAGTCACCTTGGACTTCATTGGCCTCTCCTATACTTTAGTGACTGAGTTTTTCAAAGCTGACATTATTTCTGTCTTCATACCCTCTCTTTCATGGTTATCCCCAGGCTTGCAGACATTAGCAAGCATGCAGTGTCATGTTGGATTCCAATATGTGTTCACCCCAGTTGTCCCTAAATGGTCTTATGTAGCCCGGGGTTTTAAAAGGAAGGATCTTATAAGGAGCTTAATTATTGTATTTGGTTATCTTCTAAGGCTGGTTAGACAGATAAGAAGATTTGTGTTGGAGAAGTCTGAGGCTTACGAACTGACTGGGCAAGGAGCACTGTAGCTCCCCACCTCATTCTGTGCCTGTCTGCTGTCTGTCTGTCTGTCTGTCTGTCTGTCCATCCAAACTGTACCTTCGGCCCCTCAATCTCCGCCTCTTTCACCGAAACAGATCATCTTTGTTAGATTTCTGGGAATGATTCATTTTCATCAGCACAGGCTTTGCTCACATGTTCAGAGTGCGGAACCGTAATTGGGTGTGTGTGTAATCTGCAGTGCTCAAATCAGGGCCTCTTGAACAAACCCTCCCATCTCCTCTAACTCTACCATTTGCATGTGCTGAAATCTTTAAAATGCTCCAGTTCTCGAAAAATACATCACAAGTTCCAGTAGACTTCGGTTTCGGTGCTGCGGTAGAGGACACGGGACAGCACCCGATTCCTATCTGAGTTTTGACCCTCGTTCTAGGTGTCTTCACTCCCCACATCTCTCTGTACTCATCCCTGTCTCTGGCAACCCTGGCAGACCCTGCTCCTGATGTCTATGAGGCGGGTATGGGGAAAGACAGCTTGGGACGCCTTGTGGAAGGTCTGCGGGTGGGGTCCCCTGAGGCAGTTCACCTAGCTGGCTTCTGGGTGGAGAACTGACACACTGAAGTATCAGAAGGAACTGCAGACGCATCTGGCTGCCATCCCACCCACTTGCCTCACTCCAGTGTCCACACAAGCCAGGAGTGAGTGGACACAGGGACAGCCTTCTCCTGACCTCCCCTCTTTGGCTGGTTCATCCCCTGGTCCCCCTCAATTCATGCCTTTCCTCTCAGCCCATTGTCCTCACTAAGCCTCACTCCCCTGCCCTCGAAGTGTAGGTAGTCATCATCGCCTGCCAAGAGTTTTGCAGATGGAATCAGCTAATAACTGGTGGGTGGGACCTTCCCTCCTGCAGCCTCTTATCCTTCCAAATCTACGAACACCACTCATTGCCCCCCCTCCTCCAAAGCCTGAGTCATCCCACCGCCTCCGGAAAGCCTGTGCCGCAGCCTCAGTACAAACGGTGAGCTCCCTTGCCAGCCCCTGCTGCATCCACACCCTGGAACTTCCGGCAGAGCAAACCCTTCCTCACGGATGTATCCAGAACTTGCACCAAAGATTCACGCTCAAAGCGGGGAGCATAGCCTATTTTCTGCTTTTTAAGTCAGCCAAGTCTTGAGACAGACAGACCAGACTGGGTGTCTTGCGGCTCTGCTGGTTCCTCGGAAAGCCTGCTAGACCCTCTGAGCCTCAACTTTCTCATTTGTAAAATGGGTTGATAAAGGGTAAGGAGGCAGAATGGCTAGGAGATGAGGACTATCAGGTGTAAGCCCACCTCCTTCCGTTTATCACGCGTTCCGGGCTTAACATTTCTGAACCTCTCGTATGACAAAGCAAGTTCACTGTATCCTGTGCTTCAGGGAATGTGGTGCTGATGCAAACCAGTGATGTGACTGATGTGTGCCTTGTGTGAGATCCCAGTGATGTGACTGATGTGTGCCTTGTGTGAGGTCCCAGGCACCATACCGTTCTTCAGGGTTTGCTCTCTTGAATCTGACGTTTGCATCACTGGGCCATTGAGAGGAAACCCACTTCGCACCCCAGACATCACCTAGAGTGTTAAAGATCTTATTAATTTGCTCTGTGGTTTCAGGGGAGGGGTGAGGAAGAGAGGCACCGGCTCGCCTCTGGGGCGTGATTCGTAATGTCGTTAAATCTGCATCAGGTTTCCTGCAGCTCCAACCACCTCTGTCTCCAGCTGGATGCTGAAGCAAGAATTGTAAGTGCTGCCGTGTGGTTATGTCTGACGCCAGGTCCTGAGGCCTGTGGGTCGGACCTGGCTTTTCAACTCACGCATCATGATGGGCTTTGAGAGAAGTTGTGAAAACCTGAGTAAAACTTCACCCTCAGGCCCACCCCATCCCTCAGCCTGGGAGGGGAGGGGCCTGGGAAGAACAAAGCGTGAATGACATCCGGCCATTGAGGGTCCTGGTCTGGGTCCTAAATCCACTTTCCAGGAAGCCCCCAAGGAAATGTTTTCACCTCAGTGAGCCTCAGCTTGCTCCGTGTGAGCAATGACACTGATCTGGGTGGTGTGGTACAGTGGCTCCATCACCTGCAGTCAGGATTCACAGCACAGCTGCTATGGTCCCACTCGGGATAAAAACGCGGGAGGCACATCCAGGAGACAACCTGGCAGGGGAGGGGTATGCTCCAGGAAGTCCACAGGAGATCCCCTCTCAGCAGCTGGCTTCTTCTGAGCAGGAGCCATACCTAGAAGTCACCTTTCAGTCTCTCTTTGTCAGCCAGTACAGGCCTCGCTTGTTCTTTAACATCTGTGCTCAGTGTGGGTCTTCCTCAGCCCCTGCTGTCAAGGACAAACAAGCAGACAGGTGTAAAGATGCTAAAATAGATTTGATGAATGGATTCAAAAGGAATCGGCATTTACACATTCCTGAGTATTTTAGAGGACTTGGCTTCTGAACCTCCCACAGATGCCCACAATTGTGACAGGGTCCAGATCCGTGCCACCGACACCCACGCCGACCCCTCATGCCCTAGGTCACTCTCTGAGATCCAACACACTGGCCTCACTCACCTGCTAACTGAAGAGTGGTCAGAAGTGAGTCATTTAAGCAAAACGGCAAGAAAGAATATCTGTGTGTGCTTGGTACAGTCACGGTTATTTTTCAAATATTTCAAATGAGTACACACATGCAGACTCTGCAGCTGTGGAGGGACAGCTGAATGTGTAGATAAAACTATAAATGTGTTGTCAACCCTGGGAGGGAGGGAGGCTGACCAGCAACCACCCTCATCTCTAACTCCTAGTAAGTCCCTGAGACCTGAGACGTGCCCCAGAAGAAGCCTGGCTTAGAAGGCAGAAGATCCAGGATTTGAACCCACTATTAATCGCTTAAAGACTCATTTTCCTAACCTCGCAAATTCCAGAATTCCGAAGATTTTATACCCTCCGTAATATTAGGCAGCCAAGCTCACAGGACATTCCTATAGAATGTTCCCATGGAATCACTGGTCAGCACTTATTGGACTCTTACTGTGTGCTGGGCATCAGAGAATCACTAATAACGGAACGTATGGCGCTGAGCACCTACTGTGTGCCAGAGGACTAAAGACTGCCCTCGCAAACCCACTGTGCTTTCATGGGGCCGCTGTATGCTGGATTGGCTAGCTTACCTTATGTGTGTTTGCTGAGGATCTGTCATGGCCTAGAGCACTAGTCAGTGGTGGTAGATACAATGGGTATTTCTCTCCTCTCTGTAACACTGGGAGGCAGATGTGCCCCCTCCCATTTCTCAGCTGAGAAAATTCTGGCCTAGACAATGCATGGCAGCAATCCCAAAGACAGTGTCATTCAAGACAGAACCAGATAACGTCCCCAGCCACCAAGATCTGATGTCAGAGACAGCGTGAGCCACACATCACCCACAGAGTCTGGCAAAAGGCCACAGAGACAAATACATTGCTCTGGGTTGGCTCCCCTACATGGGACCCCACCTCAGCTACAGGGGTGTTCCCTCTCCCATGCTACACCTGGAGGTCCTAACTTCTTCTTCTCAGGGTTGCCATGGGAGCAGAAGAGATGCCTGTTCTCTTCCCTGATTCTAGGTCAAGGCCCAGCATGCTAGGGTGTCATGACTGTGACCACTGACCAATTCTGCACTTGAAATTGAGAGCCACCTCAATGTTTGCTCATTGGAGTGACTAAGGGGCAGGTTTCAGAAGTCCCTGAGATATCTCGGGAGCTTTCCTTCAGAGTCCACCCCACCCCCACCTGGCATTCATCACCCTGTCTCCCAGCCACTCGGCCCTCAGTACTGTAGCATCTCCTTGGCCAGCACTCTGAGCGTCAGGTGGACATCATCTTCGACATCTACCATACATCCATTGTGAGAAGCTCTCTCTCTCTCTCTCTCTCTCTCTCTCTCTCTCTCTCTCTCTCTCTCTC
>BDUI01000081.1:501670-542816 GCA_002335545.1 Apodemus speciosus
GGGGGGGGGCTACCCTAGAGGACACCTGGAGGTCAAGAATGAGTGTCACAGGTCTGGGTCCCTGATCACAGGCTGTGCTTGAAGGTTCCAGAGCTGGGACAGGATGTGCCAGCCTCAGGTGGCAGAGTCAGGATTCTTTCCCCAAAGCCCAGAGGATTTCCGGATCAATAAATCCCCCAGTGCCTGCACAGAATATGACTACAAAGAGCTTCCTACACAGACAGCTGATGCAGACAGCCACAGGGAAGGCTGAGGGGATGGGAGACGGCGAATTCTGCGTCTCTGCTTCTCACCCAACACCCCTGTCCTCTGCAGTGCTCGCAAGAATCCACCTGACATGGCTTGTGTCCCTGCTGATCCCTCAAAGGCACCAGGCCTTCCCAGAGGCAGGGCTCGGCCCTGTTCATGAAGCCAAGGCTACACCCGCAGCACTCAGGGCCCTCATCCTGGGCCTTCTTCACCTTGCAATGTAGTCTGGGCCTGCAGACCTATATCTGGGCTCCTGGTTGATCCTGCTGCCCAGCACACCCCCACCTTTTTCAGAGATCAAAAGGGCAGAACTGGTCTGTCCTGTGATTCTCCATCTCCCCTTCCTGCTCTCACCTCTGTCTCCCCCTTCCCTTTCCCAGCATCTGGGCTTTTCATCTTCCATCCAGTCTTGCCCCCGCGGGGTCTACCAGTTGTCCCTTCCTTGCTCTACTGCAGGTCCTCTCAGCTCCTAGAACTTCTCTTCCTGTGTCTCTGTCCCTCCCTCTCCCTTTTCTTTATCCAGTCTCTTCCTCCTCTACCCTGATTAAATCCACTATTTACTGAGCACCTACTGTGAGCCAGACTGAGTACTGAGCAGCTCCAGGACTGAGAGACAGCAGTCCCTGAGTCCCAGGCAGCAAGTACCCTGAGTGGCAGACGATGGATGAGACTGAGGCCTGAGATACATTCATCACACCCACCTCCTTTCAGGGCCAAGACAGCATGGAAATGGCTTTTGTCATCTCAACTGCAGCCCACTGGCCCTGGCAGCTCAAAGCTGTTTATTAAAAAGGAGAATGAAATGAACAGAGTAGATGCCACCTTGCAGTGTGAATGTGTGGGGTGAACGTGTGTGTGTGTGTGTGTGTGCATGTGTGGGTTTGTGAGATGTGTATGTGCACATGTGTGTGAGTGTGTGCTATATATGTGAAGTGTGAGTACATGGTTGCATGTGGTGTGTGTGTGGTGTGTGTGCATTTAAACGGTGTATGAAGTGTATGTGTGGTGTGTATGATGTGCATGTGTACACATGTGTGTGAGTATGTGCATGTGTGTGTGAGGTATGTGTATGCATACATTGGTGTGTGAAGTATGCTATGATGTGCTTGTGATGTGCATGTGTGGACATATGTGTGTGCATGTGTGTGCATATGTGGGCATATGAGGTGTGCATGTGTTTGCATGTGTATGGTGTATGTTTCTGTGTATGTGGGTGTGTCAGTGTGTGTGCACAGGTGTGTATGCATGTATGTGTATCTGTGTATCTGTGTATGAATGGGTGTGCATGTGTGTGTGTCTGTGTGTGTACATGTGTGTGCATATGTGTGTGTGAATGGATGTGGTATGTGTGCATGTGTGTGTCTGTACGCATGTCTCTGTGTGTGTGTGTGTGTGTGTGTGTGTGTGTGTGTGTGTGTGTGTGTGCGTGTGTGTGTGTTGGAGGGGGACCTTCCAATGCACTGCTCTCGACAAGAAAGCCTTCAGGTGATTGGAAAGCAACAATTAGGCTTCACGCTCGGTGCTCAGGCGGGTCCAGCTGTGATAGGACAGGAAGTGACAGGCAAGAAACAGGACTGAAGGTGGCTGCCATGGAGAAGCGTGAAGCTTGTGTCTCAGCACATGAGGCTGCCCACTTCTTGCTGAGTGGTGCAAGGTCACTGCCCCTGTGGTGGCCAGCCCTCTCCTCAGCTCTCTCAGTCCCACTCACGGTCTCACGGTGCGGAGCGGCGGGCTGTGTCTGCAGGCTGGGAGGTCAGGGATGGGATGGTAACAACCAAAGCCATTTGCAATCGGCTCATGTCTGTGATCTTGATTACAGAATGGAGGCTGAGCACGGAACCGAAAGCTTTTCCTTTGTTTTCCTAACCAATTGCCCACGAGGCCAGCATTGCAGAGCCGGGACAGTGGGGCTTCCTGGAGGGTGGAAGGCAGGATGGAACAGGGCCGGGGATGGGCAGGTCCTGGCTCACGGCCGTTGCTTATGCTTGTTCTGCAGGGTCTAGTTTGAAGCAGGGCCAGTGAGCTCAGCCAGCCCTATGCTCCATCCTCAGGAAACTGTTGAACCCATGATGATCTGGTGCCATCCCACTGGTGCCACACTGGCAGGATCTTCTAGGAGAGAAGCCCGCGGATGAAGCCGTGACCTCTAGTGTCATGGCATCCTCTGAGACATGATAACAAAATGCCACAGTCCAAGTGGCTTATAAACCCCAAAACTTGATTTCTCAACATCCGTAGGCTGCAAGTCCAAGTTCACAGTGCCAGCAGATTCGATGTCTGGCTCATGGGTGTCTGTCTTCTCTATCCTGGCGTGGAGGAAATGGGACCCCTAGGTTGTCTAGGGTCCCCCCACCCTCCCGTGTGTGTGTGTGTGTGTGTGTGTGTGTGTGTGTGTGTGTGTGTGTGCAGGCCAGAGGTCAACCTCAGATGGAGCCCCTGTCCACCTTGGGCTTTGAGGCGGAGTCTATCCCTGGCCTGGAGCGTACCAATTCGCATAGTTGGCTAGTGCCCTGCAGGAGCCACCTGTGTCTCCCTCCTCAGCCCTGAGGTGACACACACAACTGTCACACCGACTTTTAAACACCAGGTTAGGTCCTCGCATTGGGGTGGCCACTGAACCGTCTCCCCAGCCCTGCTAGAGACTCACCCTCAAGACTCTATTATCTAATACCTGTGGGGTATAATCTCCACCTAAGAATATGGAGCTGGCAAAGATCCTAGCCGTGCTTTCCTGTCCCCTGTCAGCCATCCCCTCAGCGAGGTCGTATCCTCAGATTCCAGATCCCTACCCCTGTGGGAACAGAATAGAGGTAGAGATTCCCAGCCCGGGGCAGGATGCTTTCCCGGAAGCCTTGTGCCGGCGTCCCAGCCATCTTTGGTGTGTGCAGACCTTCCACACTTGTCCCCCTTGTCACAGAGCCAACAGGCAGCCAGACCCTGAGTGCACCTTGCTTGGTCCACCTCCCCGCTGACCTGCTCTGACAGCGTTGTCCTCCTTGGCCAGATCTGACATCTGATGTTCTCTTCTGTTTTTAAATAAATTATGAGACTTCACTCGTGGGTAGACAGGGGCTTGTTTCCCTGAGAGAGGGAGGGCACAGGCATTTTTTATTTATTAAGGAAACACTGCTGGCCTGTTACCTTCTTCCTTAAAAAAAAAAAAAAACACCCTTTATATATTGTCTGTAATTCCATCATGCACAATTCAAGGCTGCTTTGGGGATGAGGTACACAACCTGTCACAGACTGCTGAATGAAAATGGAGCCTTGTGTCCCAGAATAGAAGCTGCCTGTTGCCCCCCCCCCCGACCCCCATACCCCCTTGAAGAGTTGATTTCATGTGAATCTTTTCCTTTAGGGGAAATGATTTTAACCGCCCCACCCTACCCTCCACTTCACGAAGCCATCAGAGGTCTCATAAAATACTTCGCCAGGACACAACTGGGGGCCCCGATGCTCCAGCACCCCACGTGTTGGAGCTGCCCTCCGAGCTTTCCTTTAAATAAATAAGCCACACCTGCACGTTTCCCCCTCCACGCTTGGAAAAGGGAATTACTTACTCAGCATACCTCTGGGGTGATGTTCTACCCAGTCAGAGAGAATGCCCTGTAAGCCCATGTCTCCCACAGTAGTAGCTCCTGGGTTGATCCACTCAGACGCACTTAGCCCGGTTTAATTATAGATAGAAATTGCGCCTCGGAAAGCAACACAGAATCATTTACACAGCTGGAGCTTCTGTCACGTGACTCGCTTGAGGCTGCAGTAGGGTCGGCCTTTACAGAGACAAAATAACACTCACCCCCCCCCCCAAGGCTTAGCAGTTCCCTAGATCCTGCGAATTGAGGTTCCTAGTGATTTCGTTTTTTCTTCTTGACACAGGGTAAGTGGAGAAGCTGGAGATTCTGGGAGGCTGAGAACAGCATCGTCTGCGTTGAGTGGAGCCTGGGCTGCTCCCAGAGACACCTCGAGGGCTGGTTCTGCGTCTCTCCACCCAGTCTTCCCACAAAAGCCCTGCCATTTGGGGGATGGGGAAGGCCTTGCTGTCCACAGAAAAGGAACCCCAGAACAGCCAGGTTCCCTGTCCTCATCTCCCCCTCCCCAGGGCACCACTGTGTCACCCCCACCCAGAGACAAGCTGCCCAGCCCGTCGGCGGCCCTCTCAGAGTTCGTGGAAGAGCTCCGCAGGAAGAGAGCCCAGAGAGGCCAGGGTTCTACTCTGCATCTGGGGGATGGACCCATGCTCCCCATCTTCCAGACCACCGGGGCTTCCTCACTTAGGAGGGGCAGAGCCAGCAGCGATGAGGGGAACCTCTCACGGAGGACCAGGGTGAAATCTCCTCTGGGGGCAGAGGGGAACCCCGGGGCGACAGCCGGTCTCTCCCGGTCCACCAGTCTCAAGTGCATCTCCTCAGAGGGCACCGAGAGCATCGCCCTGCTGCCTGAGAAGCAGAAGACACACTTTGGCTCCTGCGAGTCCCTCTTAGAATCAGGACCCAGCACGAGGAGAAAGCTGAGCTCCCCCACGGGACTCCTATCACCTACGCTTCGTCCCAGGAGGCGGTGTCTGGAGTCCTCTGTGGACGACGCCGTCTGCTTAGACCTTGGGAAGGAACCTCTGGTCTTCCAGAACCGCCAGTTCTCTCACCTGATGGAAGGAACTCTGGACAGCGACCCGTTCAGCTGGAAGCTTCCGAGCTCCAGCTACAGACGCCAGACCAAAGTGGACTTTGACGATTTCCTCCCGGCCATCAGGAAGAATGATGCTCCTTCGTCCTCCCGGGCTACCAGAGAGGGGAAGGAGGCTTCGAAGCATCCGGGCGTCCACTTTGAGATGGGAGAGGCTGATCGCTCTTTTCTCTCGGGGATCAAAACCATTTTGAAGAAGAGCCCAGAGGCCAAGGAGGACCCGGCTCACCTCTCCGACGACTCCTCCTCCTCCTCCAGCTCCATCGTGTCCTTCAAAAGTACAGATGGCGGCAGCGGCGGCGTCAGAAGTGGTCCAAGAGTCCCCAGACTCCAAGGTGACGGTGGGGAGCGGATGTCCCCCGAGCACAGAGAACCTGGCTTTGCCAGGAGAGAAGATGATGTCGAAAGCATAATGAGGAAGTATCTCCAACAGTAGGGCCCGATGCAGGTAAGGACAGACGGCTGGTAAGGACAGACGGCAGCTTAGGCAGCCTCCGGGGAAACGGGAGCTTGTCCAGCTTTAGCCCTGGGGTGTAGAGGCTGTAGCCGAAGTCACGGGTGTCACTGCAAGATGCAGGTGGATGCGCCAGAAAGCACAAGGTCCTGGAGGATGCTGCTACAGACAGGGACAGAGGGGCTGGGGTGAGGCAGCTCAGTGGGTAAAATGCTTTCCCAGCAAGAGTTTGGGTCCCCAGCATCTGTGTGAAAGCCAAGGAGGCATGGTGGCCAATCATCAACCTCATAACTCGGGAGATGGAGACGGGGGAGCCCTGCCTGGCATCTCGGCTTGCCACTGCCACACAGACAAGCCCTGGGTTCAGCAAGATCCTGACTGTACGTATAAGATGGGAAGAGACCAAAGGAGGCACTTGAAGTCAGCCTTGGGTCTTGAAGGGCATGCGCTCACACGTGTGCATCCACACACACGTAAAAGGAGAGAATGTCTGGTTTGGGGAGATGGCCCAATCAGTAGAGCCCTGTAAAACTAAGGCCTTGGGATTGATCCCCCACGACCCATGTAAAAATGCTGTGTGTAGCAGTATGGGCTTGTAAGCCTAGCACCAGAGAAGTGTGGACAGTGGGTGGCAGGGGCTTGTTGGCCGGCTATATTAGCCTAGTCGGTGAATCCTAGGTTTTAGTGTTGTCCCCCAAAGCAAGGTGGATATCTCCTGAGAAACACTAAGGTTGCCCTCTGACCCCAACGGGCATACACGTGTGCACACACATGTACATGTGCACATAAAGACGGTGCCAGCGCTTTAGTGTGCCCAGTGGATCCTGTTTGCCTTTCCACTTGGAGTTGAAGGGGCTGGTGTGGCGTTCTGTCTACAGAATATTCTTACCGAGCCAGCAGAGGCCAGTTTGGAGAATGCCTGCCCAATAGTCAGATCCGATGTTTGCTTTCTCTGTAGAGGGAAACTAGGGGTCAGAATGGGGTGGGGGGATCAGAAATACATAGAGTCCCAGAGCAGCAGGGAGGAAGCAGCCAGGGTTTTCTCCACCCCAACTCTGCTCCCGGTTCCCATCCTGCATCTTCCCTGGGACAAACACAGGGCACGTGTCTGTCATATGCAGAATGACCTCCCCCGAACGCATGTATTGGCGGTGGGTTGCCGTCAGCCATAACCCAAGAGGTTACCTATCTATCCCCGTTTCACAGGTTGACCAGCTGAGGATCAGAGAGCTCAAAATCCACCTAGGCAGGTCTGAGACCCTGAACCCCGGAACCCTCTCTTGCCTCTCCAAGGCTTACCTTCTGCCTGCCACCCAGGTGTCCCGAGCCAGGAAGCCAGAGATGCTCTGTAGCCCTCAGCAGATGCAAATTTCCCACTATGGGATCTCAAAACCCGAGGTGGAGGCGCCAAGCAGTTGCATGTCGTTGCTCAGCATGTGAACCTCCACGGGTCTCCCAGAAGCCTGTGCTCACGCTCAGGCTCCTTCGAGGGGCACCCTTGGCACACTGTAAAGTCACGGCCCCTTCCGTAGAGACCTGCTTGGGCTAGATCCTAGCAAATTAACTTGACTTAGCATGGCCTTCTCTCTGCTCTCAATTACCGAGTAAAGATCTGATATTCATTTACATTATTATGCTCTTGGGGACATGGGAAGCCGTTTCAAAGGCCAAGTAAAGAGCATACGTCCACAAGGGGATGGTGTCTGGTACACGCTGGCCTAAACACCTTGTCTCTGCCATTATTATTTTTTTTAAACTCAAGTGTTCTCTTCCCTCCGAGGGAATGTTCACTGTACTGGTAAACACTGGCTACATGTCTCCCAGATTTCCAGGTTGGGGTTCTAACCCACACTGCACAACTCTGCTCCCCGGGTAAGCCCCAGCCTCAGCTCATCCCTCCCGCACTGCTACTCAGGAGCTCATGGGCAAGCCATGGGGTCTTATCCTCAGTAGGGCAGTAGTGGACAGTAGCCAGTACCCAAAGGTCTAATGAGAAGATCAGCAGGGCTGGCGGTACACACTTATGGTACCTGTGCTGGGGAGGCTTGGGCAAGAGAATCGCAAGTTCAAAGGCAGTCAGGGGTATGTAATAAGAACCTGTCCCAAATACATACATACACRCACAAATACATATATACATATACACATACATATACACACATACACACGTGTACATACACACACATACAAATTCATACAGATACATATTCATTCATATATGTGTACATACACATACACCCATATGCACGTATACATACATAACATTCATACAGACACACACATTCACACATACATACATATTCATATAGACATACATATATACATGTACACATTCATACAGACACATACAAACACACAGATATATACATATATGCATACATATATACACATGTACATATACATATATATACACATTCATATAGACACACATTCATACACACACACACACACACACACACACACACACACAAATATAAGAGCCAGAGACAGCCTGGCCTCTACTCAGTGTAGGGCAGGTTACTCTAACTTTGTGTCCTGTGCAGGCCTACCTCCTGTGATCCCTTATTGAGAGGAAAGGTTCACAGTGGCTCAGGGTTCTGGAAACCTCAGTCCATCACGGATGGACTCTGTGGCTTCGGACCTGTAGGGAGTACCACAGTGCAAAGCTACTCCCTCAGGGCGGATAGAAAAGGAGAGAGAGGAGGAGACTAGGGTTCACAGAGGCAGTATTGGGGTTGGGGGTCCCCCAGTGGCTAGAAACAGCTTTTCAGCATCTCCCAATAGCATTATGCAAAGAAGCCTATAAACTCGGGCCTTTGGGGGCAGTCCAGATCCAAGAACAGCAGGCCCTTTAGAACTCTGCCCTGCCTTCCTCCAGTGGTGTCTCCTCAGCCCCACACATTCCCTCTGGTATGGCCCCCTCCTCCAGGCTCCGAGAACGCCAGGCTTGCCTCCTCTTCCCCAGCAGACCTTCCCAGCTGGCATCCCAGCTCAGACTCACACCTGTGTTTGCTTCCAGCCTCCCCAGACGCAGCTGCCATCAAAGACTCCCTACTCCAAAGCACTGGAGCGAAAGAGAGAGACACCCAGGCTCCTGGGGCCTGCCGTCCAGAGCCAGACCACATGGCCACCCTCAAGACACGGGATGGGCCCAGAGAGACATGTCCCCAGAGCAGGTCCCCAGGCTATGCATATGCTTGGTCTGCATTAAATAAAGTTGCCTTCCCTGGAGTCTGTGTGGTTTCTCTGTTCAGGCATGGCCATCTTGGACTCTGTAGGGTACAGGTGGGGCAGTGAGGGTCCCAAAGAATGGGATCAACACAAGTACTTAGTAGGATGGGCTGAATGCTGCCTGTTCCCTCCAGCCATGTCTACAGGCGCTGACCTGCCTCTCCATCTAGCTATTTCATTTTTTGCAGAAGTGTGACCACTGCTAGCAAGCCTTCCCAGATCCCCTCGATCTCTGCCCTGTGGAGTGTGTGTAATGTATATGTATGTATGCACATATACAGGTACATATATGTATATGCACATGTATGGGTTCATATGTGTGTATGCACATGTATGGGTGCATATGTATGCACATGAATGGGTACATATGTGTGTATGCATGTGTACAAGTACATATGTGTGCATGCAGATATAGGGGTGCATAAGTGTGTATGCAAGTATATAGGTACATATGTGTATGCACATGTATGGGTTCATATGTGTGTATGCACATGTAAATGTACATACATATGTATGCACATGTATTGGTTCATATGTGTATATGCACGTGTATGAGTGCATATGTGTGCACATGTATGGTTCATGTGTGTATTCACATGTATAAGTACATATGTGTGCACATGTAGGGGTGCATATGTATGTATGCAAATGTATAGGTGCATGTGTGTATGTACATGTATGGGTGGATATGTATTACGCATGTGTACAGATGCATATGTGTATATGCACATGTATGGGTGCATATGTAGGCCAGGCACTAGATATCTTTCACTTTCTACCTTGAGTGCACTCACTGACACAGCTTGCCCAGCTGGGCCCCGGAGTCTAGGTCAACGCCCCTCCCTAGCACTGGGATTACAGCTCTACCATGAGTTACTTCTTCTCTATCACTGTGATTAAACACCATGACCAAGGTGACATAGAAAAGGAAGGGCTTCCAGTTATGGAGGGATAGAGTTCATCACCATCACAGTAGCAAGTGGCAGACATGGCGGCAAAAACGGATGCTGAGGCTCTCCTATCATGAACCGTGAGCACAAAACAGAGCTGAGGAACTAGAAGTAGCGTGGGTCTTTGAACTCTCAGAACCCACCTCCAGCGACATACCTCCTTCAAGGCCCTGCCTCCCAAGCCTCCCCAAACAATGCCACCAACTGTCAACCGGATGCTCAAATACACGAGCCTGCAGGACACTCGTTCAAACCACCAGAACCACCAAGCCCAGCTTTTACCTGGGCGCTGGGGATCCACACGGGCCCACATGCTTGTGCTACGAGTGCTATAGGACTGAACGCTCAGGCCCGGGCCATTGTTACTCATCTCCCAGGATCCCCACGTTTACCTCTGCCCTGTCCTGGCCTTTCTATTGCTCTGCTTTGTGAGTACACAAAAAAGTGCACACCATCAAGGGCCTCCACAAACCCTGAACACACAAGACAGAAATAGATGTGTGTCCAGTATGTTACAGAACTTTACGGTATGTTACTACGCTCTCCCCCAGCCCCTCCCACACAACCCCACCCATACAGCCCCTCCCACTCAGCCCCTCCCACTGTCAGCTGCAACCACACTCAGCCCCTCCCACAGCCAGCCCCTCCTATGCTCAGTCCCTCCCACACCAAGCCTCTCCCATGCTCAGCCCCTCCCACGAACAGCCACTCCCACACCAAGCCCCTCCCACGAACAGCCACTCCCACACCAAGACCCTCCCACGAACAACCACTCCCACACCAAGCTCCACCCACAGCCAGCGCCTCTCACACCAAGCCCCTCCCATGCTCGGCCCTTCCCACACCAAGCTCCACCCACAGCCAGCCCCTCCCACACTAAGCTCTGCCCACCCACAGCCTCCCCCAGCATTCACACTTCAGCACGTTGGAAGCATAAACTGCATGAGGCACAACTTCCAGCCTCACAGCCAAGATACCTTTTTCTTTAAACACCCTCAAAGGAGTCAGAATAATAATTACCAGTTAATAACAGCCAGCTAATGGTCATTGATCATACACCATGTGGCTGCTGCTGGGCCAGGATTTACATCGTTGTCCCTCGCAGTGTTATAAAAAGCCCTGAAAGATAACAGCAGAGACTCCTTCTTACAAATATGGGACCCTAGGGCTTCTGAATTCCCTCCAAATGTCTCCGTTCCTCTCCCTACACACACACTGTGTCTGTGTTGTGGGGGACCCATAGTGTGAGTCGCTGTGTGAATCGTGGGTGCACCTGGCTGTGGGGACAGTACAGGACCCTTTAGGACAGAAGTGTGGTTAACCTCTCAGTTCTGAAGGCCAGCAGCCAATGGCCTAGAGGCCAGCCATCTGAGGAGCGTGGAAAGCTCTCTTCTCCTCAATTCCTCTCGCCATCCTCCCTGTCTGTGCATTTGAAGCTACCCCATCCTAAGGAACTTCTTCTAAACTGGATTGCCCACCTCTACAGGAGGTCACGTTCTGGGATGCCTGCCGTTAGAACTTCGACGTTTCTCTTTGGTGGTGAGTGGACACAAACGAATCAAAACCGTAAGAAGAAAGGGAGGCTCATCAGCTCTGAGCATGCTCGGTGGTGGGCATGGGTGTTGTGGAGACAGCTCTGAGCATGCTCAGTGATAGGGGCAGGTAGGAGGGTGGAGACTCAGGTCTGAGCATGCGCGGTAGGGACAGTTGGAAAGAGAGGGTGGGAGCCTTGGGCTGGGGTGCAGAGCTCCAGATGCAGCACACCTGGGGTGCAATGGACTTTTTGTGCTCCCACGAATGTCTTCCATTATCCCACAGAGAGCTCCACTGAGGAGCCTGGAGCCTCCTCCTTCATTCAGCTTCCTGTTTCCCAGAGCAGGGAGAGCTTTCATCAGTTTGTTAGGGGAGCATCCAGAACATCCGGCTTCAGAGATCCTGGTGGGGAAGAGAGCGTGATCCAAAGCATACAGAACTTGGCCATGGGGTCGATTCAGGGCTACAGGCCCCACCAAAGGGCTCACAGGGCTACAGAGCTTCTGCTAACTCACTGGTCTCCATAAGCCTCCGCTTCCTTCTCTCTGCAGAGTGAACACTGGATCACAGAGTCCAGTGAGCAGAAGTGGGCACGCAAGTTGTATCGGTTGCTAGAGACCCCACAACGGAAGTGTACTGGCTGCATGGCCTCGGGCACAAGCGTTTAGTTCAAGTGCTTATAAGGCATGGATCTGAAACCATGTGTCCTGGGTGTGGTTTCTCCCGGGGCCTCTCTCTATGACCTTCAGATGCTAGAACTGTCCTCTGACTCCTTCCACACCTTCGGTCTGTCTGTCCCACACACCTTCACCCTGTCCATCTGGAGTTTTTCTGAGCATGAAAAATTCACTTCCCAACACTAGGAATGATCAGACCCCTCCCTAACAACTAGGTTGAAGGTAATCCTTTCCAGAAAGTTCACTGCTATAAACATGACCCCAGTTGATGGTACTGAGCGCGCTCCCAGTTTTAGAGGGTCACAGTTTGACTCATGGCATATACTATGCCATTGCGAGTAGCTGTCTCACACATTACTAACTATTAATAATGTGTGACTGTGGCCAGGCGTGGTGGCGCACGCCTGTAATCCCAGCACTTGGGAGGCAGAGGCAGGCGGATTTCTGAGTTCGAGGCCAGCCTGGTCTACAGAGTGAGTTCCAGGACNCGAGGCCAGCCTGGTCTACAGAGTGAGTTCCAGGACAGCCAGGACTACACAAAGAAACCCTGTCTCGAAAAAAACCAAAAAAAAAAAAAAAAAAAGAAAAGAAAGAAAGAAAGAAAGAGAAAAAAAGAAAGAAAATAATGTGTGACTGTGACCATCAGATAAGTATGTCCCATCTCCCGCCCAGCCTTATCCCCAAATCAAGGCCCTTTTGACATTGGAACTAAAGTCACATGACCCTCCTGGCATCGGACTTCCATGGCACTTCCTAGCCTGGAGAACAAGATCCTCTGTAAGAGTCTCTGCACCCATAGCTCTCATTCAACCAAGATATGGGGCGGGGGTGGGGCGTCTACACAGTGCTGGGCACTGCTCCCCATGCTGTGGCAACAGGAGGACAGGCAGAGTAATGGTTTGAATAGGCTTGGCCCAGGGAGTGGCACTATTAGGGGGTGTGGCCTTGTTGGAGTAGGTGTGGCCTTGTTGAAATGGGTGTGACCTTGTTGGGTGGGTGTGGCTTTGTTGGAGTGGGTGTGGCCTTGTTGGAAGAAGGGTGTCACTGTGGGGGTTAAGCCAATATTCTCCTGTTTGCCTTCGGAACAAGATGTAGAACTCTCAGTTCCTCCAGCACCATGCCTGCGTGGACACTGCCAGGCTCCTGCCATGATGATACTGGACTGACCTCTGAACCTGTAAGTCAGCCCCGATTAAATATTGTCCTTGTAAGCATTGACTTGGTCATGGTATCTCTTTACAGCAATAGAAACCCTAAGATGCAAAAAGGCCCCACTTTTCTGTGGAGGGTTTTGTAGTTGTCTCTGCAGGGAAACAAATCCAGCAGCAGACAGAGACGCTGTGGGGGAGAATAAAGCTGAGAAAACATTTGTTTTCAGAAACATTTTTTTTAATGGAAGGAAGCTGTTGCCGGTCCTCAGTCATGTATACAGACACCTCCAGAAAGGTCAAAGCTAACAGCAGTGAGGCTTTCCTCCTTCATCGAGGAACAGAAATTCTAAAGAGGATCATTAAGAGCCAATTTGCTAAGCCAGGCATGGTGGTTCAAGCCTGTGATCCCGGCACTGGGGCCAGGTAGGATGCTGCAGTGCTCGAGGGCAGTCTGGGTTCTACAGATAAAGTCAGTCTCAAAACAACAATAGCAAAGCAAGCTGAGGAAGGTGCCCACTGCACAAGCGTGCGCTCGGATTCCCAAGAACCAGTGTGAACAGGCAGGGCAAAGCTTCATTTACCTCCAGTACTGAGAGGTCAGTACTGAGAGGTCAGTACTGGACAGCTCCCTGCACAGCTGGCCTGGCTGAATCTGCCCTGCAAAGTTCAACAGGGGACCTCCACTCAAATAACACCGTGGAGAGAGGCAGAGGAAAGCACCAGACATCTGCCTCTGGCCTAGATGCATGTGCACACACATACATGTGCACACACGTGCACGTGCGCATGCACACACACCCCACTCCAATGTACGATCATGCAGCACAGCCCAGATGTGAAGATCAGGGCCACAGAGCAGATCCAGGTGTGTCCATGCCAACTTTTGTTCTTACATCCATGAAGAAGTCATTTTGAGCAGTGTGCTCAGATCTCAGAAAAGCCTTAGAGGGTAAGAACTGGAGGAACTCAAGGAAAATCTCCAAAGTGAGACTCGGACAATGGTTGGTCTGGAACGAGGTCTGTCACCCCAGCCCTCAGGGTGTGGAGGTAGGAGGATCAGAAACTCAGGGTTATCCTGGGCTACATTGTGAGTTCAGTGCCAGTCTGGGATACATGAGACTACATCTCAGAAAATAAAAAGAGAAAAAAAGAAATGGGGGAGGGAGGAAAGAGGGAAGGGAGAGAGGGAGAGGTTGGGAAAGGGTGGGAGGGGGAAGGACAGGGAAGGAAAAGATTCCACTGAAGATGTGCTGTGTCCAGGCTGAGTTTAGGAGTTAGTTAATACTTACCCATCCGGCAGTTGGGGGTGGGACTGCAGCCCAGTTTGCAGACCCCACTTCTCAGTGAGCTCAAACAGCTCACAACAACTTACCAGTGTAAGGTACAGGACAGACAATGTAGGACTCCATAAAAGCCTTTGATCGCTTCTGAGTGAGATGGGAGGAATTTATTTGAGGTAACAAATGCTCTCCGTCTCAGGATGGAAGGGGCTCCCAGAAGACAACCCTTCAAGTCCTGAGACAGGAGCAGCCCCTCGGACACCAGGACTGCCTTGGGCTTCAGGGTACAGCTGTGGCTTGGATTTCCTGGGATTGGAAAGGTTGCTCCTGAGACTGGCTCAGAAGAGATTTCGAGGAGTGGGAGCAGAATTAGGGGAACCCCCTCAGGAACCCCCTTGGTGCCCTAGGTTCCTGGACCCCGGCCAGCAGTCACCAGAGTCAGGATAGTGCCCGGGTTCACACCCTTCCAGTGGTCTGCTGGCCTGCCCTCAGTGACATCAGCTGGGAACTGGAGAGGGCCCACCCTGCCTGTGAGGAAGAGAGAAGACCATGGAGGGCCAGACATATGAACGACCCCCAGGCCTGCCTACCACCGCCTTCCAGCACACACACACACACACACACACACGTCTCTATACAAGGGAAGGGTTGGTCTTCAGCTTCCAGGAACTCGGTGGAGCAAGAACCTAGTGAAACAGTTCTGGCCTCGGGGTTAGAGAATATTTATGTCCTCTTTTCTAAAGGTAAAGGATTTCTTAGGGATGCTGATTAGAGCACAAGCAGCCTCCAGGCCGCACTGTAAATACGCAGAATGGAGTGTTCATAGCCCCCATTTGTCCAGAAAACTAGAACAAATATGCCTGAGGGCTCTAAATACAGGGCGGGGCTCTCCAACTGGGAATTTCTTCCATTCTGTTCCCTGCCCTCCAATTATGGATGCTTTCAACGAATGCCTCAGGGATGTTTGCCAGGTACCAGGCACTGTGCTAAGCTACAGAGAGCCCCACCTCTGTAGGCCCTAATAGCTAAATGACAGGAAAAGGTAACCTTGGGTGCCACATTGAAAAATAACTACAATATTGGTAACAATGTTGCTTTATTGCTTGGTAGGTTTGAGGTCTACTTTGTATATGCCCTCAAAGGGAAAGCTTGTTGCTGGATCTGTTTTTGACAAATGCCTGTCAAGACCAATCATTTCTTAATCACTTCAAGGACAGGAGAGACTGCTCAGTGGTTGGAACACACGCTGCCATATCCTAGATGTTCCCCCTCACCCACGGAAGTCAGATGGCTCACACCTCTAACTTCACCTCCAGGGGGCCCGATCTCGTCCTCTGGCCTTCAAGGATATTGCACTCACATGTACATACGTGTACATACTCTCACACACAGACTTCCATAAATGAAATCTTTTAGTCACTTCAGTAGATCATTTCCTGTTTCCTCTCTTTTAAAGCGTCCTCCACAGTGCTGAATAATATTTCATCGTCTAAAGAACGGGCAGGCTTCCTATGACTTCCCTGCAGCTGACTGTCCCAGTTTGCAGTGTAGACACTCCTATAATACCTTCACCTTGGACATTGGATTCATTTCTTTTGGCTTTGTTCTCTCTTTCCTGGATAAACACCTGCTGACTGAACGTCAGAATCCTATAATACTGTGCACTTAACTGTGATAAATTCCATCAGGATTTTCCATCCTGTTTCCTGGAGGGGTGTGGGGACTCCCAGGTCCTCCTCAGTGTGACTCACAGTGTCTGGGGCCAGCAGCTACATTTTGTCCTGGTGGCTGCACAGCAGAGCCTCATTGTGCTTTTACTGGGCATTTCTCAAATGTCTACCAAAGCTGAGTGCCCTTTTCAAGTGTTTTTTAGACGTGTTCTTGCGTATAATATCTGTTCAAGTCTTTATCGGCTCTCTTGTCTCTTTATCACCCAGTTATGAGATTTTTTTACATCTTCTGTAAGCAAGTCCTTAGTCAGTGATCCGTTTTGCAGGCAGCCCACCCTCAGTCCCCAGTCTGGGGCATGCCTATCCTATTTAGTTTCTTAAAAATGCATGTAGGGGTTTGGGAATGTGGCTCCACTGGTAGAGTGTTTGCCTAGCATGCACAAAGCCCAGGGTTTAGTTCCCAACACTATCTAAAACTGGACTCAGTGTACACAGGAGTTAAGGGCAAGCAGATCAGGAGTTTGGAGTCAGCCACAGCTACATAACAAATTCCAGAGCAGCCTGGGGTACATGAATCCCTATCTCAAAAAATATTAATTAAAAAATAGGTATATTTAAGGCAAACACATTGCCAGCTGTCTTAATTACTTCTCTGTTGCCATAAGGTGCCTTGACCAAAGCAACTTACAGAATGAAGAGTTTATTGGGGGTTTATAGTTCAGAGGGTGAGTCCATGACCATCATGGCAGGGAGCACGGCAGCAGGCAGGCAGGGAGCACGGCAGCGGGCAGGCAGGGAGCTGAGGAAGTAGCTGGGCGCTCACATCTTGATTCATGAGCATGAGGCGGGGACATATCTGGAACAGTGCAAGTCTTATGAAGCCTCAAAGCCAATGTCCAGTGACATCTCCTCTAAAAAGCCCACACCTCCTCTAACAAGCCCACACCTCCTCTAAAAAGGCCACACTTCCTCTAACAAGGCCACACTTCCTCTAACAAGGCCACACCTCCTCTAACAAGGCCACACCTCCTCTAACAAGGCCACGCCTCCTAATCCTTCCCAAGTAGTTCCATCAACTGGACTGAACACTCAGGTCTATGACCCTGTGGGGACCATTCTCATTCAAATCCCTCCTCCCCCAGCAACTGGGCCATCCCCTGAGCCCTTAAGCAGGTGTCCTAGGATGAAGCAGACATTTTTATTTGGATGAATTCCAGTTTATTATTTTTCCATTACTCTCCATACTATATGGACCCTTCCTTAGAAATCTTAGGTCATCAGACCTAAAAGGTCATCGTTTCCTGTTTTCTTTCTAGAACTTTCCTAGCTTATGATCAGGCTTGCAATCATTCATAAGTCACAAAGACACACCAGTGTGTAGTCTCAAGGGCCATCCAGTCATCCAGTGGTATGAATTTTTCCATTGCCAAGGAGGGGGACCTTCCTTTTGCTCTCTCCTCCTTCCTCCTGTCTGACACTGGATTTGACCAGCAGATAGAAGTGTCTCCCATTGTGGTACAGAGTAGGAGGGGGCGGGGATGGTGAGTGTGGACAGGAAAGACATGACAGGAAGCTGGGTGGCTGTTGAAGGCTGGGTAAGATGCAGTGTTCAAGTCCGAGGAGAGAAGACCTGTCGGGGAGGAAGCTAAGGCTCCACGGCTGCCTCCTCTGGGGACATTGCTTCCATGTCAGTGGCAAGGCCCAGCCATGACAATGGACACAATCTCTTCTCCTTCATCTGATCCTGGCACTGTTGTGTGAGCTCCGGCAGTTCCACCAGGAGGGCAGAGTGCTTCCTCCAAGTGGGCGTTTTCTCTCTAGTCGTGGACATTAAGAGAGGAAGGCATGCATTCCAAGCATGGGCCTCAAGCAGACCACACCCTTCTGTATCTGCCCTAACTCTGGGAGCACACACGGGCCTCCTGGGTGCTCCACAAAGCACAGCTAGTTCACTCTGGCCATCTAGATGAAAGCGACCACCGGCCAGCTTTTCAGCTGGGTCATTTAGAAATGAGAGACATGCACAAAGTTAGAAATGAACACAAGAGGGGGAACATCCACCTGGGAGGATGGACTCCGGTGGGGGAAGACTTCAGACCTCAAGGAAGATGTGTCACCTGCCGTAGGAAGGGTCACATCACAGCCTGGCTCAACTATGCCAACCTGATACCGAAGCAAAGATGTCCTCTTTGGACTCCAGTACAGAGCAGATATGGCTGGGCTCTGTAGCCAAGGGCTTGGCTCCAGGTCTGTCATCTTTTGTCTGGAAGCTGATGAAGAGCCTGAAGGTCCTAGAAGCTTGGCAACACGGAGTAACCATGGCCTTCGCCGATAATGACAGAATTCCTTCTTAAGCAAAATGCACAGCTTGACACACAGGTCTTCGCAGAGACAGGCAGGAGAACCTCACTGAGACTACAGAACCAAGCCAAGCACCTCACAAACAGTCCCAGGCACATAAGCACTCCACACGGAGTCCTGCACGCCCGTGGATTGTCGTGAACGTTTGTAATACGGCATTACCATGGCCAATATAGCTGTACAGTGAGTGAGCTCTGCAGCGCACTTCCCAAGGGGTGTGGGTCAGGCCCAAGCTCAGGGCTCTGCTCCAGCCAGATCAACAAGTACACAGCGGTTAGTTTTTATAGCCAGGAAGCCCGACTCTGCCAGGCAACCCTCAGCCATTTAACAATGTCTATGCTTCCAACTTCATTAAGCATCAATTTGTAAAGATGAGACAATTGTGGTACTCTGGCAGCCTCCGGGGCTGGAGGAGGGGAATCCGAACAAGCAACTGAATGCAGAGGCTGTCAGGGAACCGTAAGGTGAGTGTTAATAATTCATGCCCATCACTGTGCACTTTCAAGATGGGGCGTAGGGTCGGCGCGGCTGCTCTGTGCTCATTGAGACTGGAAAGTGGCCTCAAGGGAGAACAGGGACTTTAACTCTCAACCCGCACACACTCTCAGAATTACTGTGAAGTGGGTGCCACAGCTAGCAGAAGGGCCTGCTGTTTCCTCCAGACATCACCAGCTCCTCTCTCTACCACCTTGCTGGGAGACTCTAGACTCTCCAAGTGAAGGTTGGAGAGATGGCGCAGTCTGTAAAACACTTGCCTTGCAAGCGCGAAGACCCTGAGTTCAATACCCAGACCCCCCCCCCCCCCGAAAATGAAGGTGAGTGTGCTACATGTGCCTGTTATCACAGTGCCGTGGATGCAGAGACAGAGGGAGCCAAGTCTCCCTGGCCGGCCAGCTGAGCCTAAATGGTGGGCTCGAGGCCAGTGACAGAAGCTGAGTCAAAATAGCAAGGTAGATGGTGTCAAGAGGCACTCACAGTTGGCCAGTCAGGCATGACCACACTCACACGCACACATGCATACACACTCACACACACACATGCACACCTCATGCACACACCACACTCACAAACCTCATACACACACACAGGCACACACATCATGTACACACAGGCACACACACACACACATACACACATACACACACACAGTCACTCACACACTCACAGACCTCATGCACACACATGTACACTCACACACATCTCTGTGCACACACACATACATACCTCATACACATACACTCACATACACACCTCATGCACACACACAATCACATACACATCTCATGCACACACATTCACACACACCTCATACTCACACTCACATGCATACTCACACACACACTCACACATACTTCATGCACACACACACTTCATGCACACATATACATGCACACACATGCACACAGCTTCATATACACATACACGCCTTATACACATACATACCTCATGTACACACACTCACACTCACACACACCTAATGCACACATACTCATATACACACCTCACGCGCACACACACTCACACACACATGGCTGGGGCAAAGGAGAGAATACCTCGCTGCTATCAACTCCCACCTGCGGCCCAGTCACAGTCCCCCACAGAGAGACCCTCTGTGGATGATGTGTTCACTGGACCCTGTTTCTACTCCTAACCCCTTGGGGATGTCCGATCCTGACAGTCATCATGGTCATGCTAAAAAAAAAAAAAAATCACATCAGGCCACTCCCACACGGACATCCTCCTGCCCTTCCCCCTGCTGGATTCTGCTCACCAGTTGTTGTGGAAGACCTAACTGCCCACAGTGGAGCAGCTGGAGGCACCGGCATGATGTCACTTGCAGTTCACCGACTGCACGCCTCATCGTGATGGAACGGGATGGGATGGCGGACAGTGGGGACACCCACGGGGACCTTGCTTGTGTGGCCCGTGGTTAAGGTTGGTCACTGTGGCTCAGGAAGGCTTCAGCAGGCTGTGCACGCTGGCCTCCATGACTGCTGGTGTCTCCTCTCTGCAAGGAGGCTCAGTCAGAGTACAGCATTGGGAACGAGGACAGTGAGACCTCAGGAGTTCGCACGCCGAGCCTCAGGGCCACACTGTGCCACTGTCTCTGTCTCTCATCTGCTTGTGTGTGTGTGTGTGTGTGTGTGTGCGCGTGTGTGTACATACATATGTCTTGCATATCGAAGGACACTCATCTGCATGCCTCTCTCTCTCTCTCTCTCTCTCTCTCTCTCTCTCTCTCTCTGTGTACATACATATGTCTTGCATATCAAAGGACACTCATCTGCATGCCTCTGTGTGTTTGTTTGTGTGTGTGTATGTGGTGTACATATGTCCTGCATATCAAAGGACACTCATCTGCATGCCTTTCTGTCTCTGTGTATATGTGTATGTATGTGTACATACATATGTCCTGCATATCGAAGAACACTCATCTTCATGCCTCTGTGTATGCATGTGTGTGTATGTGTGTGGTGTACATATGTCCTGCATATCAAAGGACACGCATCTGCATGCCTTTGTCTCTGTGTATATGTGTATGTATGTGTACATACATATGTCCTGCATATCAAAGGACACTCATCTGCCTGCCTTTCTCATTCTCTCTCTCTGTGTGTACATGTATGTCCTATGTATTATTGAAGAACACAGTTTACTGAGGAGAGGGGCATCACCAATGTGGTGGACAGTGGCTGGGACCATGAGTCAGCCCATTTCTGTCCCATATAGCTGCTGCACAGGGCTGTGAGTATCTTAGAATTCAGCTAATCCAAGCTTGGATAAGCCATGAGTCTCAGGAACATGCCAGATTGCCAACATGCAGGCCACATGAGAGAAGCAAGGTGCGTCGTTACCGACTTCATAAACAGCACAACACACAAATAAAAGCATTTTGTCGTATAGGGTTAAACAAAATGCGTGATGACATCTGTCCTAGCCTGTCATTGACCAGTGAGCCTGGTGGATGTGGAAGGTTGCATGTGCTGGACTTGCCAGCAGTGTGTACCTGTTACACTGCTGTCACAGCTGCCAAGACGCTGGGCTGGTTTCTGGGGGCCTACCTATCGCTGTTTCCTTCTTCCCACAGAAATGAAAGGCTGGCTCTCTTTTGCATTCCTGCATGTACATGTCTGTGCACATGTCCACACACATGGACATGTGCACAGAGGTGGATGGCCGATATCGCCCGCTATTGCGTGCCACAATGCTCTCTTTTAGATTCTTCACCTTTTGTTTTGTTTTTTAGCTGCTCTCTCACCGAGCCTGGAACTCACAGTTTCTCTCAGACTGGCTGACTGACTGAACATGGCTTCAGGACCCTCCCATCAGGTCTACCAAACGCTGAAGGGACAGACACATGCCACCACACCTGGGCTTCCATGAGGATGCTGGAGATCCAACTGGGATCTCTGTACTCACACAGGAAGTGCTGTGCCCACTGAGCCATCTCCCCAGCTCCATGTCTGACCCTCTGAAGCTGGGATCCACCATTTCGCTCTTCTGCTATGGGGTTCCAAACAGTAGCAAGAGTAAATATTCAACAACGCCGGGCCCCACAGAGCCACAAATGTGCAACTGATGTCCAAATGTCAGAGAGCTTTCTTTTCTGGTCATCTCTTCCTCTCTCTCTCTCTCTCTCTCTCTCTNTCTCTCTCTCTCTCTCTCTCTCTCTCTCTCTCTCTCTCTCTCTCTCTCTCTCTCTCTGTGTGTGTGTGTGTGTGTTGTGCATTTGTGTGCATGCCTCTGTGTGTTCATGTGTGTGCACATACCCCATCCTGTAGGTGTGACCAGGCCCCAATCAGGGAGACATGACGCCCACCAGAGGACATAGCAGCCGTGGATAACAAAGCCACCAATCTGGAGACCCAAGAAACATTGCACAGTGGCAGAAATCCAAGGCTAAAATCAGTAGAAGGGCAGAGATTTAATTTAAATGCAGTTGTTTCAAGTGCTGCAGACAACAGATCTTGGTTTTAGAAGACCATTTTCAATGCCAGACTGCTGCAGACTCGCAGGTCACATTTGCCGTTTACTTAACTGTCATCGTCGTCATCGTCGTCAGGAGTGAAGTGTATTTATTCCCGATGAGATAATGAACATGCATGCATTTGTAAACTTCAAAGCCCTTGGCAAATAGAAGCAATGGTTATCGTGCAGAGTAATGCGCTCCTGGCCCATAGACACAGATGTGGGATCGCCTCCTTCACTGTGTGATACAGAGCCTGGGGTTTAAGAACACATGCAAATGGAACAACTGAGTGGCTGGGGAAGAACAGAGGGGCAGTGGCTCTGATGCCTGAGTTTGTTTCCAGCCCACGCCTCACCAGGACTCTCCGGGCCTCGGTTTCCTCCTCTGTAACTATGGAAAACAAGCCAACGAGGAAGCCCCTGTGAAGCGCAGGGCCTGGAGGTTGGCCTTCAGAAAGGACACAAGAAGTGTCACAAAGGATGGCCTCAGGAAGCACAGCCCTGTTTATCCCCAGTGGGAAATTAGATCATAAATCAAATGAGCAGCGTGAACTCTGGGTGGAGATTTATTAACAACACAACTCCTCTGACAACTTGGCTCCTTGCATAGCGGGAAGCAGTAGAGGAAACAGGAGCTGGTCACCTGTGGCTAAACCTGGACACACGAATGTGCTTTTGCATCATAACTACACACCACAGTCTGCAGCACAGGCTCCAGACTTGGATTTGAGCCATGGTGTGGGGCAGCAAGGCAGGCTGTGTAGGAGGCTCCAAAAACAGACTGTGGACGGGCAGATGTTCAGAGCTCAGAAGTACCCTCAGGCCAGGCTGGGGGCAATTTCAGGGCTCTGTATCCTGCAGGCCTGGTGTGGAGGAAATGGAGGAACAGGACATGCTACATGGCAGCTGCGCTGGCTGGTTCTGTGTCAGCTTGACACGGGCTGGAGTCATCACAGAGAAAGGAGCTTCAGGTGAGGAAATGCCTCCATGAGATCCAGCTGTGGGGCATTTTCTCAATTAGTGATCAAGGGGAGGGCCCCTCCCATTGTGGGTGGAACCATCCCACTGTGGGCGGAGTCAGCCCTTGTGGGTGGGGCCACCCCTGGCCTGGTGGTCTTGGGTTCTATAAGAAAGCAAGCTGAGCAAGCCATGGGAAGCAAGCCAGTAAGGAACATCCCTCCATGGCTTCTGCATCAGCTCCTGCTTCCTGACCTGCTTAAGTTTCAGTCCTGACTTCCTTTGGTGATGAACAGCAGTGTGGAAGTGTAAGCTGAATAAACCCTTTCCTCCCCAGCTTGCTTCTTGGTCATGATGTTTGTGCAGGAATAGAAACCCTGACTAAGACAGTGGCCATCCCAACAGTGTGGTGAAAGAAAGTGTTGAAGGGCAGGGAGGGAGTGCCACACAGCCACGCCCCTTCTAGGTTCTCACCGGCTGAGTTCCTCATCTGACGGTGAGGATCAGAGACGTTGTCACTCTTGAGTATCACCATGAATCTTGTGTTTCACTGCACACTCAACCTTAGTGTGTGCACGTGAGTGCGTGGATGTGCATGTGTGTAGGTGCATGGACACTTTTGTCCCTCTGTGTGTGCTCACATGTGGATGTACACTTGTGTGCCTCTGTGTGTGTGCACTCGTGTGCCTCCATGCGTGCATGTGTGTGCACGTGTGTGTGCCTCTATGTGTGCATGTGTGTGTGCATGTCCTGCTGTGTGTGCTCACATGTGGATATACAATTGTGTGTCTCTGTGCATGTGTGCATACTCATGTGCCTCTGCGTGTGTGTGTGTATGTGTGTGTGTGTGTGTACACCCATGTGCCTCTGTGTGTGTTCATGTGTAGATGTATACTCATGTACCTCTGTGCAGGTGTGTGCATACTCATGTGACTGTGTGCACTCATGTGTGCATGCGTGCGTGCATGTGTGTATACTCATGTACCTCTGTGCATATGTGTGCACCCTCATGGGCCTCTGTGCATGTGTGGATGTACACAGATGTGCCTCTTTATGCATGTGTGTACATGTGTACAGCCATGTGCCTCTGCGTGCTCATGTGTAGATGTACAATTGTGTGCCTCTGTGCATGTGTGTGCATACTCATGTGCTTCTGTGTGCACTTGTGTGTGCATGCATGTGTGTATATTCATGTACCTCTATGCATATGTATGTGCACACTCATGGCCCTCTGTGCATGTATGGATGTACACTCATGTACCTCTGTGTGCACTTGTGTGTGTGTGTATATACACACACACACACATGCACACACCCCTCCCCCTGCACTCATATGCCTGTGTAGAAGGCCAAGGGCTAAGGTCACCCTCAGGTGTTCCTCAGGACACATATCCATCTCATCTTTTCAGGATAGGGTCCCTCACTGGTCCTAGGGCTCACTAATGAGGCTGGGTTAGCTTGCCAGTCAATCCTAATAATCCCCCTGTCTCCACAACCCCTGCACTGGGATCACAAATGTGAACACGTCATACCTGATTTGTATGTAGGTTACAAGAATCAAATTCTTGTTCTCAAGCTTTCAGACCTAGTATTTCACAGAGTCAACTCCCCAGCCCCGGATTTTAGTGTTGCTGCTCATGACCTCAATGAGGAGACCCCCCAGAAAGTCTGGCTACTAATAGGCCCCATTGCAGGTTCTGAGGATGGCTTTAGTTAGGTAGAAAAGTTGCCAGAAATGTCTCACTTCTGAGGAGAGAAGTGGTAAGCCAGTGTCTAGGTGTGGGTTGTAGGCAGACATTCACCAAAACAGACACACTGCCACTTATTGAGCATCTATTGTCTTCTGATGCGTCCTGGGTATTTTGTCTATATGATGTCACTCAGTTCTCATATGCAAGCAATAGTTAAGACAATCTTTCCATATTGCAGAGAGCAAACAGGTATCTGGGGGGATAAATTTGGCCAAGGTCACATGGCCAAGAAAGGAACACTGCTTGAACCAAGCTTTGCACCAAGTAAGTGTAATTCTCTTCCTAAAGAGAAGACTCACTAGCAGTAAAACTTGAATTTAGGAAAAGCGGGACTAAGATAAAGCCGTGCATCCATCTTCCGAGTCCAATGCTGAAGGGCGGCCACCGAGGGGCTCCTTGCTCCTCATTCCTGACAAGCTCGTCTCTCCTCAGAATTACCAAAATGTCTCCCTTTACAATCCGCTGGGCTTTTTACGCGTAATGAGCATGAATATAAAACGTGCAACATTTTAAATGCGTGTAACAACGCGGGAAGCGAAAATGAGAGCATGGTTGAATACGGCCATCCTTCAGCGTCTGTGGGGATGGATTTCATCGTGCCCCTCTACGGGCAGCCAAAGCGCAAACAAGCAAAAGTCTCCGTATGCTCTTTGGAACCTCCCTGACCTGGTGGGCTAAACACACGGACACAGGAACCGTGGACACTGGAACCCCAGACGCCAAGGCTGGGTCAGGATCCTTTGGCGCATGCCTCTCTGCACTGTAAGACACACTGAGGAGATGTCCTGTGCACACACAGATGTTCATGCTCCCTGTTCATGAGAGAGAAGTGGCTTGGGATGGGCCCCCAAGCATTTCCCGTGAACACCCACCCGCTTGCATCAATGTGGCCTTGTTGGAGGCGGTGCGGTAGGTGTGGCCTTGTTGGAGGGGTGTGGCCCTGTTGTGGGTGTGGCCTTTTGAGGGGGTGTGGTCCTGTTGGAATAGGTGTGGCCTAGTTCGAGAAGGTGTGGCCTTGTGGAGTAGGTGTGGCCTTGGAGTAGGTGTGTCACTGTGGGTGTGGGCTTTGAGACCCTCACCCTAGCTGCCTGGAAGCCAGTCTTCCACTAGCAGCCTTCAGATGAAGATGTAGAACTCTCAGCTTCTCCTGAACCATGTCTGCCTGGATGCTGTCATGCTCCTTCCCTGATGATAATGGACTGAACTTCTGAAACGGTAAGCCAGTCCCAATTAAATGTTGTCTTTATAAGAGTTGCCTTGGTCATGGTGTCTGTTCACAGCAGTAAAACCCTAAATAAGACAGAAGCTGGTACCAGGAGTGGAGTATTGCTTTGATAGGCCTGACCATGTTTTTGTTTGGAGGAATGATTCTGAGACTTTGGAAAGCAGTGGAATGCTTTAAGTGGGGATTTGATGGGCTATCCTAGTAGGAATATGGAAGACTTTCTGAGTATGATTTGAACTGTGTAGAGCTGGCCCAAGAGATTTCAGTGGAGAAGAATTTCAGAATGTGGCCTAGATATTTTTTGTGGTATTTTGGTAAAGAATGTGGCTGCTTTTTGCTCTTATCTGAAGAGTCTACTGAAGTCTAAAGTAAAGGGATTTATATTAATTGTATTGACAAAAAAGCCCAGCAGAGACTTTGTTCTCTGGTTAAGTCTCATGAAAAGCATTTTGAACAAGAGTAACAAGCTGAGAAAAGAAAAATATAAAATATATGGTTCAGGTATTAAAGGGGTACAAGGGAGTGAAATGGAGCTGAATCCTGTGTTCTAGAAAAAAACAGATTAAGGGATTTGGGGGCAAGATCCTACCTAGCTAAGTTTAGATCCAGGCATGGTGGCACACACCTTTAATTCCAGGAGACAAAGCCAAACAGATCTCTGAGTTCAAGGCCAGCCTGGGACAAAGCAGATTCTAGGTGAAGAAAAGCTTAAATCTAAGCGTGGTGGTACATGCCTTTAATGCCATGCAGGAGACAGAGCCATGCAGATCTCTGAGTTCAAGGTCAATCTACAGAGCAAGTTCCAAGAAAGCCAAGCTTAGGCAGAGAGGGAGTTGGAAAACAGAAAGCTGGTAATAGAATAAGGGGGTCATGTTCCAATCCCAGCAAGCGGCAGAACCCAGCAGCTTCAGCTATGTGGCTCTGGGTGTAGAGTCCAGAACAGAAGAGACTATTGGGGCATGCTGGTTAGCTGGGGCTAAAGAAATTAGCAGTGATTAAGAAGAGACCAGCATCACTGAGGTGAGATCTTCTGGGAAGTGTTTTCTGAGAGCACAAAGCAGCTGTGTTCCAGAGATAGCCAAGGTTGTACCTCGTGCTGCAGCTGTACTTGGTAATGTATAAGAGTCACCCAGGTGGTCCTGGTTTTGAAAGCGTGAAGGGGTCATGAAGAGCAGCTGAGGCTTGGTACTGTGAGAGGCCAGGAGGGGCTATTGGTGAAGGTGCAGCCTCAGTTGCAGTTGAAGGCCCAGAACTGAAGGGGCCAGGCAAAGGATTTGAAGCTCGGCACCATGAAGAGATTCTATGAGAAGTTATTGGTGAAGCCTCGTTGCAGCAGAAAACCCCAGCGTATTGGAGATGCCAGTACCATGGAATGACCACCAAGAACAGCAGCAGCAGTGAGTGGATCAACCAGAGCTTAGAGTGCTACAGAGGGCAGAGCTGGAGAAGCGACCCAAGCCCTTTGGAGGAGCACAGAAAATCATGTGTGGATCCCAGACATTGGAACAAGAAACTGTAACATCGAAATTACTTTGGAGACTCCAAGATGGTAGAGATGCCAAAGCCATGGGATATCGTCTGAGGAAAGCTGCTAACAGGGAGTGGAGCCAGCCCAGGAGAAAGAAGTTTGTTGTAGTCAACAAAAATGAAAAAGGAGTTGGAGATCTGAAGACCACTTTGACATCAGACATGGAGATGCCCAGCTGGTTTCCTGTCTTGCTTTGGGGATTACAGTTAAGTGATTGGATGAATCTCAGAAGAGACCTTGAACTGTGGACTTGTAACATTGTTGAGACTGCTGTAGACTATGGGGGCTTTGGAAATTGGACTAAATGTATTTTTTATTATGCTATGGGTAGGTATGGCCCCCATAGACTCATATGTTTGAACCAGCCTATAGAGGCTGAGGAGTGAAATGTGACGGTTTGTATATGTTTGGGCCAGGGAGTGGCACTATTAGGAGGTGTGGCCTTGTTGGAGGAAGTGTGTCACTGTGGGTGTGGGCTTAAAAACCCTCATCCTAGCTGCCTGGAAGCAGTCTTTCACTAGCAGCCTTCAGGTGAAGATGTAGAACTCACAGCTCTTCCTGCTCCATGCCTGCCTGGATGCTGATAATGAACTGAACCTCTGAACCTGTGAGCCAGCCCCAATTAAATGTTGGCCTTGTAAGAGTTGCCTCGGTCATAGTGTCTGCTCACAGCAGTGAACCCTAACTAAGACACCTACTATGGAAAGGATTCAACGTTCTTTCCTTGGGCTCCATGTAAGAAGCATCAAGGACCTGTGGAGGTGGAGAGCTTTAATCCAGAGGAGATGAGAAGAGAAAAATTTGAAATCAGGTGTTGAGGCAGACATCATGATGATGGTGGTGGTGGTGGTGATGATGATGGTGGTGGTGGTGGTGATGATAGTGGTGATGATGACGACTATTTAAAGGTGTGAATTATGGGGTATGCTGTTGGTTTTTGCCAGTTTGACACGCACCTGCATATAATTGGGCAGAGACACTCTCAGCTGAGGAATTGCCTCCATTGGATTGGCCTTAGGGAAGTCTGTAGAACATTTTCTTAATTAATGATTGATGTGGGCAGGCCCGGCTTACTGTGGGAGGAGCCACCCATGGGCGGATAGCCCTGGGTTGTACAAGAGCTCAGTCTGAGCGAGCAACATTGAGTAAGTCAGTGTTTCCATGGCCTCCACTTTAGTTTCTGCCTCCAGGTCCCCTCAATGGAGTGTGACACTTGCTTGACATAAGCCAAATAAACCTTCTACTCCTCAAGTTGTTTTTGGCTGGTGATTTATCACAGCAATAGACATCAGGCTTAGACATGGGGAGTCTGAAGCCACTTCAGCACCGAGTGTAAGAGGGAAAAGGGGTTTTGAATGTCTGTGAGGCATGGGCTGGGGATCTCTGGAGGGAGGATGCTGATGACAGGGGGCACAGAAGTCATCTTGTGAGTCCTTTTAGGTGACAACAGACTTGGGTTCAATTTCTAAGAGGCTTAAAACATATCACACGGATTATAAATCCCTTGCTCAAGCCCAGATTATGCCTTGCCTCAAACTCACTAAGCTGAACAAGAATGAGTCCCCCCATGGACACCTGTCCCCACCCAAGTTGCCCTCACACTGCTTTGTAAAACGTGTCTGTGTTGACCTAACAAAATGTCGAGAGCAGTGCCACCCATAGGCCTGTGGCGTGGGCTGGCACCAGCATGGGGACTTACATCTTGTGTCATTCCAAAAGCCCATGATCCCATGAGCGGCTCCTTAGCATAATCTGGGCTTGAGCGAGGGTTTTTATAATTTGTATAATATGCTCTTAAGCCTCTTAGAAATGGAACCCAAATCCATGGCCGCCTAAAAATGTCCTGAATTCTTCAAAGCCTGCCTCGTATCCAAAGGGCGTCCAAGTATATGTGAGGATGATGGATGCCGATGCTGTTCCGTGGGGTGTGGGGGGAGGAATCCGTGGATCCTCAGGAAAGGCCGATCTGGCACAACCAGGAGCCCACAGAGTTCAATGGAACCCTGCTAGGAGAGGATCAGAGCGCCAGGCTACAGGATGTCACCTTACGATGACAGGACAAGCCTTGGAAGGGTTTAGACAGAGACAGCTACTCTGGCTGCAGAGGAGTTGGCACTTTGGAACCTTGGGAGGGAGCGGGGGACAGTATGACAGAGAGAAGGTGACACTGACGGACAGGCACTGACTGGATTTAAGTGGCATAGCACAGGTGACTGGAGGCGTGCGGGTTCCCAATCTGACTGTGATTGTTTTCCCTGGGTCACTGTTTCTCATCTACCTGAACAAGGAGTCCTTGGACCATGAAGAAATTCTGTAGCCAGGGAGACAGTTCTATTCCTCCTATTTCTGAGTGCCCTGTCTCCACCCACGCCTTGAAATCAGTGTCTCTCCTGGATGTCCACAGCTGCGTCCCCCCCACGCCCCCCACCCCTACCCCCATTCCTTCGTCTCAGTCCCATGCAAAGCTGCTCTCAGTTCCTTGCAAGGTTCAATAAAACAAGCTCAGAGCCCACCCAGTTTCCAAGCCCTGTGTGCTTGCTCAGGTGTGTTCCTTGCCAGGGAAATCTGCCCAGGCAGCAGAGCCCCACGGCAGCATGTGCTGCCCCCCCCCGCACCCCCCTTCTTCCCCCCCCCCTCCCGTCGCTATGATTAATTTGGATAAATGTGCTGTGGAGAAGCGAGCATGTTTCCTTTTGTGGATCAACTTCAAATTCAGAGGCAACTGCAGGAGAAACGGAGTGGGGAGATGGAGTGCCCACCTTTCAGAGCAAAGGTGCCAAGGGAGTATCCTCACCTGTTTCTTCCAGCTTGGCAGGTAAGCAGTTCTGAGGCCCTGAAGAGGAATCAGGCCTTTGTTACCCCCACAGAGTTCAGAGAAAAGGCAAGCGTCTGTTGGATCTGATTGCATAGTTTTCCAGAGTTATCCACATGTCTACTGGGATGGGTGAAGTGGAGTCTGTCTCTGCCACGGACTGTGGGACACCATCTTCTTAGTCTCCTCTATAAAATGTATTGTGATAATGACACCTGGCTCAGCCAGTATCTTAAGGATCTACATGAGATAGGACACACAGACAGTGCATTTAATGGGCTGGTTAAGAGCACTTACTCTTGTTAACTTGTTCTTTCAGAGGACCTGGGCAGATACCACCATACACATTGGGTGGCTCATCTGTAACTCCAGCTCTGAGGGATTCCACAGATACCTGCCTGTACAAGGTGCACACATGTATACTCGGATAGATAGGTATGTAGGTAGGTAGGTAGATGATAGATAGATAGATAGAAAGATAGATAGATAGATAGATAGATAGATGGTAGATGATAGAGAGACAGACAGATGATAGATAGATAGATAGATAGATAGATAGATAGATAGATAGATTATAGATAGATGATAGATGAGACAGACAGACAGATAAATGATAGGTAGATAGATAGATGATAAATTGTAGATAGATAGGTGATAGATGATAGATAGATATAGATAGATAGATAGATAGATAGATAGATAGATAGATAGATAGTAGGTAGATGATAGATGGATAAATAGCAGATTAGCAGATTAAGGGAGAGAAATCCTTTTGAAATAACGCTGGAGAAGGCATGGTGGTCAAGAACAGTGACCGCTCTTTCAGAGGATTCATGTTGGGTGTGGCACCCACTGTTAATCATCATCCTGGTACTGCAGTTGGAAGGTTCTAAGCAAGACTGAAAGCCCAGTGTCCTGTGTTTTTAAAGCACTAAGTTCAACCTGGGAGGGACAGTGCAGAGCAGGTCCCACTGCATCCTTGGCCTGGGTCACAGGCAGCAGCCTCCAGGGACATGAAGAGAAAATGGTTCTCCCGCTTGCCTCGAGAGTTCTGTTTACCACGGTGGGGAGAGATGTGCTCTGGACCAGGTTGGCATGTTTGCAGCCTGGAGCATCATAAAGGGACTTGTCTGCTCTAATCCTGGAGAGTGGGGTTGCTAAGGAGACGATTGTCATGTTTCATCTGTAAACACTGTGAGGCTGTGGCAGAAGACAGCCTTTCTTTTGCGAAGAGAGAAACCCATTCCTTGTAGAGCAGGGGAGGGTGGGTGAGGGCTTGCTTTGCTCTCGGGGCTTGCTTGGGAAAAACTAAATCGACAGGATTGTTCTGTCCTCTGATTGACAGACAGCAAGCTTGAGTGACTGGAAAGCCGGAGTGTGTTGCTTTCTTGCAATAAGATGTCAGGGTTAAAATAAGATCAAGGGGCTGGAAGGATGGTTCAGTCAGTAAAGCATGTCCGCGTGTGAGCGTGATGACCAGTATTCAGTCCCAGCACTCATATGCTTGGGCGTGGTGACACAGGTGTATCTCATTGCTACAAAGTCAGAGGCAGGTGGATCCTAGTCAGCCAGCCTAGCCTGCTTGGTGAGCCTCAGGTTCATAGGAGACCCTTTCTCCATAAAGGTGGGCAGTGCCAGAGGAACAGCAACTGTGATGTCCTGTATCTTTCACATGCACATGCATGCTCATATATGCATGTGTGCCAAGGACCCAGACATGTAGTATATAGACACATATATACAGATATGCACCATGCGCACACCCAACACACATACATATACATATGTACACTACACATATATACACAATGCACCACACACATGCATCATATACATATATATGTACCTATACCATATATACACATGTACCACACATATACATGCACCGTGTACATACACATACATATATATATACATATACTATACACACATACACACATGCATCACACACCTACATACATACACTACATGTACACATACACACATGCACCATACACAAATACATATATACACTACATACATATATGTACATATACTATACACAATACATACAATATACATACATACATTACACACACCTGCATATACTACACACACATATGTACATTACACACACATACACACGCACACCACATACCTACATACATACACTACACACACATACACACATGCACCATACACATACACCATGCACATATACACATACATACACCACACACACATACACATATGCACCATACACACACATCTACCATGCACATATACACAGGTGCCACTCACACACACACACAGGTGTGTACCACACACTCATGCACACACATGTACCATGTACACACACACCAACATACACACACCCCAACACAATATTTTTGAGAAAAATAAAATAATAAAGGCAGACTAGATAGATGGCTTAGGAGACATTCCAGGCAGCTGGAGTTTTAGTTCTATGCCTGTGAGTGCAGGTGAATCTGGGACGCAGCCACATATTTGCACAATTTGGAATTGAGTTTCTCTGTGATCTGAAGTTCAGCCACCTAGGACAACTGCCCTAAAGGTGCAGAACATGCAGACCTCCGAGTCTTCAGAAAAAGTGGGAGCCAGGGCACATCAACGACCAGCTCAAGGTTAAACAGTAACCCAGAGCCCAGGTCCCCTGACTTCAAGTCCTCCCTACCTCTCACCACAACAGGTCAGGGGTTCAAATCCCTTCCCTGGGGCACCCATATCATGTGATCTCCCTCACTGCCCTGACCCACCCCTCCCACCCTGCTGCTTCTTGTGCTCCCACTGACTACACGTCTCTCTTAGAAGCAACTTAAGCTTCTTCCTGGCCCAGGTGGCTCCTAACATTTCGGTCCTAGCTGATCCCTGGGGAGCAGAGGAGGGAGGAGGGGTGAAGAGATGGACAGCCACCTAGGACAAACGTCCTGTGATTTGGAAGCCTTCGGTGACAAACACACAAAGGACCAGGTAAGAATAGCTCTTTGGAATGGTATAAATAGGAACCTACTGGGCCCTCATGCTCGCTGCTACAATAACGAGTGTGCCTGCCTTTTGCTAACAACATTTTAAGTCGGTAATTGGCCCGACGGGGGACACAGACTGTACATGGAGCTACAGAATGTCACAGAAAATCCCAGAAAGGCTTCACCTCCCATCTGCAGGGCCGCCTGCCAGCCACACCCCATGGGGCTGCATTCCTTCATTGAGAAGCCAAAGACATTCAACACAGATGGGGTTTGGGGGGCCTCTCTCCCCAGAGCCTCCTCCACATCAGAACGCTCTTTGATATCCCTTTCCTCCCTCCCCTGGGGTCCCCGCTCTAAAGGATACAGAAGCCCAAACTGCTCTGATCTGCTCAGAAGGATGCATTTGCCTTGGATCTGCGGAGTAAGTGATTGCTCTGGTAATGCGGAGCCTCTGAAAGATGAGTGGACCGTCTCATGTGAAGTAATAACGCTATCGGTTAGAAGAGGACTCAGCAGATGCCCACCAGAGCCCAGAGATCCGGCCCACAGCCCCGCCCCACCTAACCTTCATGAGGTTATCACAATGTCCTCAGTTCAAAGTAGAGGACACAGGGCCACAGAGGAGATCTGGAGCTGGCCAAGAGAGCTCTGAACATGGATTTACCCCAATGCCATTGTAGCTGTAGCCAAAGCTCCTTCGGGGAAGCACTTTCAATTTCTTTTGCAAGGTTAAATCTTTTTATTTTGTTCTCAGACTTAATAATTAATGCAGCGGAGGTTCAGAGAGCCCCAGAAGTCTGCTCACATCAACCAGTTAGCTACAAACACAGCCTTTTTAAACCTCTGTGTAAACTGGAGTCCTGTGTTCTGAGCTCTTTGTGGCTTATGGGTTTCAGCAGGTAATCATGAACACACCAAGGGAGAAGCTGATGCATAACAAGCTTGTCGCCACCTTCTTTGTCTATACCCAGGGCAGACATTAGCAATCAATCATGGATGTCTTTCCTGCCAGAGCTTGGATATGACTATAGGCAGGAACTCCCAATGAACTGGATTTTACAAAGAAATAAAACCTGTTTATTTACACTGTTGAAGACCCTCTGGGTGACATAAAGAATGTGCAATGTGACTATCTATTGTCAATGTTTTTATTGCTTACAAAAAAATATTCTTCCAAATCCAAAGTGAGTTCTTTTGCAATATAGCATAGGCACTCCTATGTGAAGGATACAAAGCCAAAAGTGTTCCAGACTCTCCAATTTTTTGAACCCCGTGATTTTCCAAAGCTTTTGAACTTTGGGCCAGTTTATATTTGGGATAAACTTAGGATGCAAGACCAGGGTACTGGCAAACATTCCCAAGTACCAGAAACGGGGGTGGGGGTGGGAGGGGAAAGCCTTGGAATCGAAACAGTTCAGCTCCCAAGCATTTCTGACGTCTGACTTGCTCTCACACTCATTACAGGTGATGTCATAGTTGGTGATGTCATAGTTGGTGATGTCATAGTTGGTGATGTCATAGTTGGTGATGTCTGCAGCATCAAGATCAGCCTGGAGAGAATACATGGGGTTCACCAGCAAGGCACACATGTGAGTGGAGGGAGGTGACCCCAGAGGGAACAGTCTACATAAGGGGTGTCCATGAAGCCAAGGAGGAGACCAGAAAGAAGGGACAGATAGACAGATGGACAGAGGTGGAGGCAATGGGCTTCAGGGGCTAAGTCAGCCCTGGTGGAGGAGGTAAACTCTGTTAGCTCATGGGTAGAACCTTTGCCTAGTGTTCATAAGGCCCTGGGTTTGATCCCTAACATCTACAAAGAAACTGTTGTGTGTATCAGCACCTCTGTACAAGACATCTCTTCCCTTCCCCTCCTCCCTTCTACATGAGTGGTCATGGCAAGAGGGGGAGCTGCAGGTGGGCCTGGTGAGTCTGGCTTTGATGGACAATAGAGTATCAGAGTTTGTAGATGTGAGCCTCCCTAGGGACTATGGTCACAAGGATGGTGGTTCTTGGGAACATTATCAGCAGATCCAAAGAACATAGAGAAGGCAACAAAAATCAGTCCAAGAGATTTCTTTAGTGAGGTGTATCTTAAGGGGACACAGAAGAGTATGTCACCATTCTCCTAACTTGTACCCAGGGCAGACATTACCAATCAATCACAGAGCTCTTTCTCATGCAGTGTGGGGTGTCCCCTTCAGCAGCCAGAGGGAGCTCAGATGAGTATTAGCTCTGTGCAGATCTTGGAGACATGGGCAGCACCTCCCTGAACTAAGCTGTGATCTGCTACCTTTGAATCTATTCCAGCTTGGATCCATTGCTACTGCCTTCCAGTTCTATCCTCAAACCCCCAGGAGAGTGGTTCACAGAATTAATCTCACAATCCCGCAGACAGCATCAGCCTCATTAAACCAATGAAAGATCAGCCCTCTTCTGGAGGTTTATTATGTGCGACTCAAAATCAACCCCCTGCTGCTCACGCCCCTCTGTAGAGGCTCTGGGAAGAAGAAATTATGCATTGCCCCAGAGGAGGAGGGAGGAGGTGTGGGCTGAGGTTGCAGCATGTCGCACGTCTTACAAATTTTTGTAGCGACAGTGCAGAGGCTTGTTGTGACAGCCTGGGACAGATGCCACAATTCAGAATCTTGGGAGGCTCCAGTTAATGCACACTAAGGTTTTAAATGTTCTACCCACCTGTGACCTTTGCAACTAGGGATCAAAGCATTCCTCCAAGGACTGTCAGTGTGAAGAAGACACCACCTCCCTGGTATACACCTCTTTGACCTCTTCAGGACAGGGACCATCACCATCACGTCAACACCCCTACTCCCCACCGCATCTCAACGCACACACCTCTTGCTGTCTCGCTTCATTGTTATGACGACATAGTGACATAGTGCTGAGTTCTAATGTGATTTAAGGCTTCTCTGACAGGAATGCTAAGAAGGGCCACAGCCCAAAGTCAGGATCAGAAGGATTTGTGCTCTGGCCATTTTCAGGGAGGCATTTGCTAATCCCAAAGCTGGGCCAGCATCTGTGGAAGTTGATCCTGTGTTTGGAAGAATCTTGGTTCTGGGCAGGAGATGCCAAGATATCAAGGTTCTTGGGGCATCTGGCTGCTGGCAGAGTCCACTGGGCAGATTCTGAGAGTAAAATGTAGCCGTCCAGCAGCCATGGAGAACCGGGCACACCTGGAAGCCGGGCTGGGGATGAAATAAGATGGGCGGACTAGAGAATGAAGCCAAGACAAAAGTTCTCTGATCAAGGCTCAAAGTTTAATTTTTAGCTCTGTGGTGTGTGTGTGTGTGTGTGTGTGTGTGTGTGTGTGTGTGTGTGTGTGTAGGGAAAAAACAAGGACCCGCCCTTTGTTTTGGCTGGGTTCTGCTGCTTTGTTTCAGCTGGACAATGTTGCAAAGCAAGCTCAGCAGGCAGTCTGCTCCTGCAGGAAACTGCAGGTGCTGCAAGGCAGGAGACTTCCACCTAGGTCAGAAGACTCCACCCTAGATGGGCTAGGTCGGTGGAAGACCTACTGTGGCAAACAGTTAGGGTCTGATTAGCCTGCTCAAGGCTGGGGGAAGGGCACAGTAAAACATGATGAAGAGGGTGGTATTCCTAAGCACACATACCAGACACACATGTACATGTACATGCCCACACACATGTGCACACATCCATTCACACATATCTGTGGGTGGTGCAGCAGCAGCAGCAGCAGCAGCTTGTTGTGGCCCCAGCTCCTTTGTACTGGCCCACTTCTCCTGGGGACCCCGACCTACACTCTGGTGACATGATCTGCCCCTCCCACCTCCCAGGCAAGGGTGGGGGCTTCTGATGTGTGACTCCCGATGTCCCCATTATTGTTCAGCCTCTCAGCCTCCTCTTTCCCCATCTACCCAGCCCCCTGCATCACGCTCTCCACCTTAAACCAACGGACATGGTTTTTGTTTTCTTGGTTGGATTCCAACAGCTGGGGCCATGACCCAGAAGTCTGCGAGAAGTGTCCGTGGGTTTCACCCTTCAGTGGTCCGGCTTCAGCTCTGAGCACTGGCCCCTCTGTGTGAGCTCGGAGACCATGGTCCGAATGGCCGTCCCAGTGTGGCTCTCTTGCCTGTGGTGAGATGTGTCTCCACATGGATGTCACCAGCAGTAACACGCAGCTGCTGGCTTCTCAAGGCCATGTGATCCTCTGCCCATGCTCCGTCCCAGCCAACCAGGATGGGCTGTGTCCACGCTCTCTGCAGATTTCTGAACTGTTGCTCTCCCCACACACTGCTCTCCCACTCTGGCTTCCTGATCCGGGAACTCTAGCCTCACCCCCAGCCCAGACTGCTTTATCCATGTTGTCACTGTGCTGAGATCTTAAATTTGATTCTGAAAAGACCAAAGCTGACATAACTAGAATGTTCCAGGAAACACTAGGCTTGGTGTGTGGAGAGAAGTTTCTTCACTGCAGGGCTTCTCAGAACCTGGAAAATACGATGACCTTGAGACTGCAATGCTTTGCCAAGCTAGTCGGTATGTATGAGTGTATGTGTGCATGTGTGTACATGTGTGCCTATGTGCATGTGTGTATGTGGGTGGGTACATGTGTGTACACATGTGTGTTGTGTGTTCATATGTTCTTGTATGTGCACATATGCATGTATGTGAGACCATGTGTGTGCATGCATGTGTGTATGTGAGACCATGTGTGTGCATGCATGTATGTGGGGGTTACATGTGTGTACATGTAGATATATATGTATATGCCTATTGTAGAGGGGTACATGTGTATGCATGTGTGTGGGTACATGTGTATGCCTATGTGTAGAGGGGTACATGTGTATGCATGTGTGTATGTGTGCATGTGCATGTATATGGGCACCTGTGTATGTATGTGTGCACATGAATGTGCTTGGGGGGGGCTACATGTCTGTATATGTGTACATTTGTGTGAATATGTGTATGCTTGTGTGTGTGTATCCATGTGTGTACACACTATCTAACAGAACTTAAAGCTGGTGAAGCATTGTTTGACATAATACATGGCTGTTATTTTGACTGTCACTTTCTGCCTTCCCTGGCCACCATTTTCTGGTCACCAGGTGCTTCTCTTATGTCAGAGGCTTTTCACATTCAGTGAAGGTAGGGCAGGTCCTCTGCCACTGTCCCCAGCAAGTGATGGTGACACCAAACTCAGCCCGCAGGTGAGAACAATCTGGACGGAGCAATCACTGAGGTTGTTCTAGAAGAGCCTCAAGAGAGCCTTGTTCCTCCTCCCACTGTGGGTGGAGAGTCCCAACGTTGCAAATCATTGGCCAAGGAGTCAAACAGCTAAAGGCGGACAGAATCTTCTGGAGCAGAAGCCGTCGGATAGAAGGACATTAGGACTGCGGGACGGAAAGCTGGGATTGTTGATACTGGTTCCTGAGGTCCTACAGCTGGCCCATTCTGTCAACCTCTTAATGACATGAGCTAATAACTGCCATTGGCCCCTGTTTAATTTTCATCTCAACTGAAGCTGATTTAAGTTCACTGTTTCTCACAGATGCAGCCTCCTGCCCGGCAAGGAGAATGTACGGCCTCCCCAGCTTGCGGCAGGCACATGGTACAGGTTTGGGGGGGGGGGTCCTACTGACCCTGAATCCTTAGCTGGCAATCCCAAGGTCAAGATGCGTGGCTGGTATTTCATCCATTCTGTGGGTCCCAAGAATCAAGGGCTTGAGTATGGGGCTGGTGGCACAGTGAGACAAGACCACAGCACATCCATCCTTCATCTTTGATACCCAAGCCTCTGGCCACCAGCTCAGTACCTCAGGACTTGACAGCACAACCTCTGGCGGGAACTTAGGTGATGCTGCCACACCTCCTCCTCCTCCTCACCCCCAGGTTGTGCCAGAATTGCATTTTACTTGGATTTCTGTCTCTTGAGCAGTGTCAAGACCACAGTTGGCCCCACTTGGCCAGGAAGACTATCAAGGCAATAGAGACTGCAGTGACCCAGGGTCACAGAGAGTGCCGTTGGGGGCAGCTGGTGACATACATGGCTGGAGCTTAGCTTTGTTTGTCTGACAGGTGAGACAGGCTAATTGTTTCCCCTCTCTGGTTAACTGACTTTCCCACTTTCTCCAGCCACTTCCAAACCCACCAAGCACCGATGTTTGTCACTCCAGCAGGAAACACCATTTAGCTACGAGACACGTTTCCATTCCATACCAACTCTTTCCAGATGTGACCTGCGGAAACTTGTGACAACAGAACTTAAAATGAACGGCGTGGGGAGTGGAGACAGATGGATCTGACAAGCCAATTGGCAAACCAGTTTAACCATATCTATAAACTTCAAGTTCAGTGAGAGACCCTGTCCCCTAGGAAACAAAGAGTAATCCAGGAAAGACACTCCACACGGTCAGAGCAAGGATAGCATGTGACACGCCGACAATCGACAATCGGGGCTCCTTCCAGCTACACTGGTCAGTTTGTAACCTGTTAGGGCATCTTAACATATCCACGAGCATTGAGGTAGCAGGACATGGTTAGGAACACCAACCATAGTCCTGGGAAATACCCAGTTCACAAATAGAATTTCTCACTCACAAGTGATTTCAAGCCCAGCCATTCAGACACGCTAATGATCCCTAAAGATATTTGATGTTAGCTTTAATCGAATGCCCATGGAAAAGAGTCTCGGTGAAGGATTGTTTACACTGGGCTGGCTGGTGGGGGCATGTCTGTGAAATTGTCCTAGTTGTCTATATCGAGATGGGAATACCCAGCCTTTCCTAATCGTGTATACTGCTATGGGAATCAGGCCCCTGTGGGTGGCACCATTCCCTAGGCTGAAGTTCTGAATGGTGTGAGTAGAGAGATGGAGCTGAAGAACAAGCATGAATGAGTCGGTTTGTCAGCAAGGGTCCTGACAAAATAGGACACGTGACACCCAGCACACGTGTCAGCAGCACCGACAATCAGGAGAAATGTGGCCATTGATTATTTAGCTGAGGACTGATGTGAGTGTCTGCTCAGAGTCAGGCACGGATGGTCGAGTGCCAAAACCAGCCGTGGCTACACCAAACTTTGAATTCCAGTCCTAAATCTTACCATGATATTGGCTAAGAAACCACCTACCAAGCCTGTTTCCCTTGTTGATATGGAAGTGGGACCTTAATACATCAGAAGTTGTGGTTGACAGCCAGGGCTGAACCCTCCCCTTCTTTTGTGGTTTCTCAAGGACTGGACAGCATTTAACAGCTTGTCATATAAAACCTGGTAAGTTAACTTTAGACAAATCCAGGAGAACAGGGCTGTGGCTCAGTGGGTGCAGTGCTTATCTGTCAGGCATGAAGCTGTAGGTTCCAGTCCCCGCACAGTATAAACTGGGCCTGGTGGCGCACACCCGTAATCCTAGCATTTGGGAGGTAGAGGCAGGAGGTTAAGGAGTTGTCAAGACTATCCTCAGCTGCAGAGTAAGTTTGAGCTAGTCTGGGCTGCAAGAGACTGTTATGAAATATAACGCAGCGGGCAGGTTAGGGGGGTAAGGCGGCTTACCTGTCAGGCCCATGTGGAGGTGCCCCCCTGAGAAATCACATGGACCTGGTGTAAAGGAGGCTTATTTGGGCAAAGGAGGGGAGTGAGACCTGGAGAAGGGGACCAGAGGAAGACAGAGAGAAAGAGAGGCCAGCCTGGAACATGTGTGATGAGAGAGAGAGGGAGA
>BDUI01000081.1:543468-557589 GCA_002335545.1 Apodemus speciosus
GGAGGAGGGGGCTGTCCTCTTACATGCTGCCAGGCCACCGGCATCTGGCAGTGGTACAGCTGGTAATCTCCATTACTGTCAGGTGATGACATGACTGTTACTAGGTTCCTGGGAGGAGTCTAGCGGAATTGTCCTTAGACCAACAGAGACCCTGTCTCAAATACCAAAAGGCAAATAAATGATCAGCCATGTAGGGTCACGTAGGCAAGGGCCCAGTTTTCAGGGATGCTCCAGTCTCTAAGACTCAGATTCCATCTGATGTGTTTATAAAAAGATAAACAGAAGGGGGGATATGTTTTATGGAGGTGTGGTGAGGTGTGGGGGAAGGGGGTACCTCTGCAGGCCCATGCTGAGGCACCCCTTACTCCTAAGGGACCAGTCATATGATGATATGTTATAGAATAGAGTTTGTTCAGGGCATGGGGAGGGGAGTTAGGAGGGTAATAGAGACAGAGAAAGGGAGAGAGGAGAGAGGAGGGAGGAGGGAGGAGGGAGGAGGAAGAGAAGAGAAGTAGAGGAGTAGAGGCCAGCCATGAGCATGTGGAGAGAGGGGGGAGGGGAATGGGGCAGAGGGGAGAAGGGAAAGCAAGAGAACAAGGAGTGGGGCAAGCATTCCCTTTTATAGTGTCAGGCATACCTGGCTGTTGCCAGGTAACTGTGGGGCAAAGAGCTTAGACAGAATGCTAACACTATCCCCAACCCTTCCCTTCCCACCCCTCCCTCACCCTCCCATCCCATCCCCCACTGTCTCAAGCCCAGACCACTTAGCTCCTGAACTATAATGCAACCTGGGCCCATGTTTTCTTCAATGGTCTCTTTCTCCTCTGACATCTGAGGGGACTGACCTCTCCCTTCAGCAGTACACCACATGATGAGAGGGTCCCATGAACAGGAACCCCCTCCCGGGGGAACATTGTATTATTGTGGCCACCTCTGAGCTCTGGGTGTCTTCTCAAGCTGGAAACACAGGTCCAGGGACACACAAGAGGTTGTGGCTGCCTCCCTGCTGCTCTGCCAGACCAAAAGAAAAAAGGAGACAGAAAACCCCTGTGTGAAAACTCTCCTCTGTGGCTTTGATGTCCCTCTTCCAAAAAGACACTGAGAAAAAGACAGACTTGGGGGCGGGGGGGGGGGGGGGGGGGAGGCCGGGCAGTGATACCCTTCCTGACTGCTAATTATTCTCCCTCTGTGTAAATAATTGTCTGGAAGGGAAAAACAGCGGAAGACTAAGGAGCTGGAGACACCAAAGACAAAAGGCAGTCTGGGATTTGTGGAGTCCCCAGGAGCAGTCCTGACAGGAAAGCCAGGCCACAGAGTCCTCCTTGTGTGTTAAGTGTGGCTTTCAAAGCCCCTGGGCATGGCTGCTGTAATAAAATCAGGGTTCTGCAAAGTGGCATGTGGGTGATCCCGAGAGACTCTGCAGTAGAGACAGGAAGTCAGGCAGAAGTCTCAGCTGGCTTCCGAATCGTCCAGCTCTTGGCTTGGGCTTGGCTTCTCTGCTTGTTAGAGGCAGAGATTGTTCCTACTGAGGGTCTGCACAGTGCTGCTTCCCCAGTTAGGAGCACCTCCAGACCCCGACCCTTCAGTGATACCATCACTACCACTGAGGGTACCCTGGTACCCCCATTCCTGGGCAGGGCCAGATAATGTCTATTGTGTTTTATAAAAAGATAGAGACAAGGCCAGTGATATGTTTGGTGGAAGCCCGGTATGGTGTAGGGGGAAGGGGTCCTCTGCAGGCCCATGCTGAGGAGAGGGAGGAGGGAGGGGAATGTGGCTTCCTGCCTGGTCTTTTGAGTGTGAAGCCCAGCAGCAGCAGCTGTCCTTGGGGTTACCATGTTCAGTCCTCCTAGGCTTGGAGCTTCTAGACCAAGAGAGCTGCTGCAGCCAGTGTGGCTCCCTGGAGGTGTCTGCGTGTTGCAGTGAGCTCCAACCCTGCTAAGCCTATGTAAAAAGCATACAACCAGTTGTTATATTTATAAGCTGCATGCCTAGATTGGACAGATGTGCCACTAAACTAATCTATTCCCCAGCTATGAGATCCCTTGCTACTTGCGACTTCTCCAGGCATTTGTGGTTTTGCTCCATCTTCCTTCCCCCTCCTCTTTCTCCGTCTTTCTTCCTCCCTCCTCTCTCTTTCTCGGAGACCTCCAGTACCACCTTTCCCCTCCACTACCCAACCACAGGCTCTAACCTTTATATGACGAGTCAGAATGGGGATACAGTTCATATGAAATCACCTAAGGACTGAGAGACCTAAGTTTAAACAGAGTATTAGGTCCCAGGGTGAGACACATCTAACCAGCTGCAACTGCTGGGAGTCACGGGTCCTACAGCATTCTTTTCTGCACTTAGGAGATACGGTTTCAAAGGGTGCTAATCGCTCCTCTTCTGTAGTAGCAGTTAGTTAATAACCAGATGTTCCCCATAAACCTCTTACCCAATCATGTAATGCCAAGGCTTGGACACCCCCCCCCCACCCACTTGCATTTTTTTCCCTATAAAACCCCTCCCCCTAGACTTCGTGGTTACTTTTCCTATCCTGTTACATTAGGAAAGTTTGTGGCCCAAGCCCAAGCTGGAATAAAGACTCCCATGGGTTTGCATCAGAGTTGTGGTTCCTGGTGGTCTCTGTCTTGTTTTGTGTTTTGTTTTGTTTTTAATCTGGGCTCAACATTATGTGGTGTATTCCTTGGTCGAGAGAGGGGGTGAAGAGAGCTATTTAGAGATCACGTGTGTGTGAATCAGGATGTATGTTGGCTACATGCAAATACTAGGATAGTTTACATAAGAACGGAAACATCTGAGATTTGGGAACTGGCAGGACGTTAGCAAAGGGTTTTAGGAACCATTCCTAGGTAGCTGCAGAGGAGTGACCCTAAAGAGCTCCCCCACCCCATTCTGGAAAGAAAAGGTCTGGAGCCAGAAACAAGGCCTCCTAGGAGTAGGGGAAGGTCTAGAGCCGGCCTCCTAGAGGTCGGGAAGGTCTGGAGCAGAGCCCGTAAACATGGCTTCCTGGAGGTGGGAGGAGGTCTGGAGCAGGTAAACACATTCCACAAGACAAACTGTATAAAGACTGATCAAACAGGCTGGGGAGGGGGTATCACCATTTCTCCTTCGGGTGCAACCCCAACACGCGTTGGAATAATAAATTCCTCTTGCTTTTTGCATCGATTCTCGGCTCCGTCTTGTTTACTCAGGAGGTCCCCGGAAAGCCAAGGCTCTCTGGAGTCTTACAGGGGGAGAGGGGCAACCTCTCTTGAGGAAGTAGAATTAACATCAGAATATAAACAGCACCAGGGCAACCCACAACACCCACAATCCCTCTGGAAAATGACAAAGAGGAATGAATACATGTGAACTGTATGGGACCTTGAGCATGACATGGCTTTCTCTTGCCTTCCCCTCAGGATCCCTGTGCCCTGAGCAGGCATAAACCTCTTGAATCTTCCTCCTGCTGTTTTGTTTGCAGATCAAACCCAGCTCCTCACCTACCATGAAACACTCTGGATGGGCTCACCTCAGCCCATCCCTAACTTCCTCTACCTTCTACTCCATGCAGGCACACCAACACGCAGACACACCAAGCTTCTGAATATCTCAGATTTGCCCAGGGCTTGCTTCCCCGTAGTCTAAAACAAGTGCCCTTGGCTTCCAGGACCACTCCCACTTCCAACCTCATTGCTATGTGCTGTGTCTGCCTTACCTGTCTTCCCTTGGCTGTGGTGCCTCTCCTGGGTCCTAGACAGACTGTCAGACAACAGCCTGGCTCGAGGAACTTGAGCCAAAGTTGTTGGGAGAGGACACAATGGTGGCTTTGCAGGCCACCATGGTTGTAGAGTCTGGAAATGCTCCCTCTTTCATATTTTATATTACAGTTTGAGGAGTACTGCTGTGTATTCTTTGAAAGTCTGGTAGAATCCTGCACTGAATCCATCTGGCCTGGGCTTTTTATAGTTGGGGAATTTTTAATTACTGCTTCTAGTTCTATCTGGCTGGTTGCTACAGATCTGTGTAAATCATTTTTTTTTCTGTCTTGGTTTCACTGTGGAGGGTCATTCGCATCCAGGAACTCATCTCATTTCTTTCAGATTTTTTCAGTTTAGTGGAATATAAATTTTTAAAGCGCGTCCTCCTGGCTCATGGGATTTCCTCGGTGCCTGTTGTAATTTCTCCCTTTTCACCTCTAATTTTATTAATTTGAGTTATCTCTCTCGTTACTTTTGTTAATTTCGCTAAGGGTTTGTAAATCGTGTTAATCTTTTTAAAAAAACAGCTTTTCATTGCATTGATTTTTTTCACTGTTTTATTAATTTCTGCCACAATCTTAAATGTCCCTCTCCGTCTACCACCTTGTTGTTATCTCGTCTTTGATTTTCCGGCACCAGAAGTTTTATCATCAGGTTTTTTTACTGAGCTATCTCTGATTTTTTGACACAGGCACTGAGAACCATGGATTATTTTTATTTTTCTTTTATTTATTTATTTTATTTTAGGACCATCTTTGGGTCATAGCTTTACACCATGTTGAGTTTCATTTACATTTAATTCTAGGAATTTTTACCCAGCAGAACTTGAATGTTGAAACCTGTTGCTGAAGATGCTGGTCTTTGAGCTTTTGCCCAGGAACGTGGAGAAAATCAAGTTGGTAAGTTCCCTGGAAATGTTACTCCACCAGACTGTGCCATGCAGGCTGCCACGGGAGAGAAGCTATCCACGGTCATATCCATCAATGACCCTACTACAATAATGACCAGCCTGGCAAGATATACCCTCATGGGCAATAGTGGCGTGAATGGTTTAAGGCAACCAACTGCTTGTGTGGATTTAAAGCCCCACTCCAAAGGAGGAATCAGACTGCCTTAGTTAAGGTTTTACTGCTGTGAGCAAACACCATGACCATGGCAACTCTTAAAAGGACAACATTTAATTAGGGCTGGCTTACAGGTTCAGAAGTTCAGTCCATTATCACCAAGGCAGGAGCAGGGCAGCATCCAGGCAGACATGGTACAGGAGAAGCTGAGAGTTCTACATCTTCATCTGAAGACTGCTAGAAGACTGGCTTTCAGGCAGCTAGAATAAGGGTCTTAAAGGCCACACCCACAGTGACACACTGACTCCAAGGCCACACCCACTCTAACAAGGCCACACCTACTCCAACATGGCCATACCCATTCTAACAAAGCCATGCCTCCTTCAACAAGGCCACACCCACTCCAACAGACCATACCTCCTCCATTAAGGCCACACTTCCCCCAAGTCCACACCTCTTTCAACAGGCCCACACTTACTCCAATGGCCACACCTTCTAATAGTGCCACTCTTAGTGCCAGGTTCTCTTTGCCCAGAGGCCTTAGAGACTCTTCTAGCTTCTCTATTCCATGGCTACTCTGTAACTCCCATTCTCATGGTCTCTAGCCCAGGAAACCCAAACCCTGCCCATGTCTCTTCTCCCCAGCTATTGACTGCCAGCATCTTTCTTGACCAATCAGAATGAACTTGGGGGACAGGGTTCCAGAAGCTATGGGTGAACTAAAACAGTCTTGGGAGATCCAAATTAGCATTAGAACACAAGCACCACCAGGCCAACCTACTAAGGCTGGGGAGTAGATGGAACACTGCTCTGTAGAGGAAGAAGTAGGGAAGGAGCTCAAGGGGACAAGCAGTGACTTGCAGGGCTTGCGAGCAGGGAACATGCACTTCACACTGTCACTGCTCCATGTATCTCTATGGTAACGCAAATGAAAACGGTCCCCATAGGCTCACAGGGAGTGACACTATTAGGGGGTGTGGCCTGTTGGAGGAAGTGTGTCACCAGGGGCGGGCTTTGAGCTTTCAGGCTCTCAAGCCAGACTCAGCGTCCACCCTCTCTTCCTGCTGCCTGCTGATCCAGATATAGAACTCCTGGCCCCTTCTCCAGCACCATCTCTGCCTGTGTGCCGCCATGTTCCCTGTCATGACAACAATGGAATAAACCTCTGAACCCGTAAGCCAGTCTTAATTAAATATTTTCCTCTATACGAGTTACTGTGGGGGATGGAGAGATGGCTCTGCGCTTAAGAGCACTGACTGTTCTTCCACAGGTCCTGAGTTCAGTTCCCAGCAACCACATGGTGGCTCATAACCATCTATAATGAGTTCTGTCGCCTTCTTCTGGTGTGTCTGAAAACAGCCACAGTGTACTCATATGAATAAAATAAATAAATCTAAAAAAAAAAAAAAAGAGTTACTGTAGCCATGGCGTCTCTTCACAGCAATGGAAACCCTAAGAAAGGCGATCTGCTTCTTTCTCCGCCCCTACTGTGGCTCTCCCATCGCTTCTCTCCGTCAGCAGCATGCACATGTAGCCTTAGATTTATAGAGACAAGGAGTAGAGCCTTTGGCGATACAGGGCTGTAACCCAGCACTCAAGAGTCCAAGCTTGAAAAACTCAGAGTTCCAGGCTAGGCTGGGCCCCACAGTAATACCCTCTCACAAAATAAAATCGAGGGAATGGCCCAGTGGTTGAGTGTGTGCCTGGCATCTCCACAACCTTGAGTCCCAGCTCACATGGAAAGAAGAGAATTGTTTTATCAATGAATACAAGGCCTCAAATAATTTCCCTGAGGGCTGACCTTTAGGGAAGAATCTGGCAAGGATGGTCTTGGGCTGGGACCAGGGTTTCCAACTATCCCTTTCTACACAGCAAGGGTGATTGTTGTGAGACAGCTCAAGCAGTGGAGCTGGGGTTGAACCTCTGCCCTCCTAGGCATCTGGAAAGTGGACAGTTGCTGGACAGCCACACACATAAATGCTGAACACCACGGGGCCATTCTGGCCACCGCGGGTGTAAATAGGTGGCTGGAAGACCACGCCCAGTGTGACGCTGTGGGAGGGGAAAGCACACGAACTTGCACATGAATTTCTCTAGCTGCTCTTGTACCCTTGTCTTTTCTCGGCCACCTGATAGTATCACCTTGCCTGTGGTACAACCGCGTGTCGGGCCCGAGGAGAGCAATAAGAGAATGTGGGAAGAGCCGGTGGTCTCAGGAGCCCCCGGGCTGGACCTCTTCAAGCAACTGAACAGTTCGCACCTCGCCCTGCGACCACCTGGATCTTCTCTCTCTAGGACAGAAGCTGTGTGTTTATGTTGAGAGTAGAGCACGGTGAGGAAAGGAATCAAGGGAAGGACTGGGGAAGGCTGTAAGAGAGCAGGTGACTTGCCTTGGGTGCCTGGCTCTAAGGCTTCCCTGTGTGGCCCACTTAGGGAGAGGAGAGGGCAGAGGGCGTGACCCTCCAGAGTCTGGGATACTGTGGGGAGTCATCAGGATGGGTGGGTGAGTCCCCACAGGGTCAGCAACCCACCCAATGTCAGCGGCTGCATCTAATCAGCCCCGATACCTGCTAGTTCAGATCCACTGGGGCCCTTTGGCTGTGTGGCTCTTGGCGCCCCACCCCCATGCCGCCCGCCCGTAGCCTCTTTTTCCGGATTACGGAAGCAGCTCCGTGAACTGATGGGATGAGAGGCTGTGCAGATCCCAGTCTCTCCTCCAGCCTGCCCTTCACTCATTCCACGAGCCCCAGGGTCCTACCGTCTTCTCCATCTGTCTCCCCATCTATAAAATAAAGCGGCTGATTCTGAAACTCCCAGCATCCTTCAGGGCGAGACAGGTCAAAGTCGGAGCTTTTCTCAAAAATCTGGCTTTTAAAAGCTCTCCAGCTTCCTTCAGGTCAAACCCACCTCTTGCCCATTGACAGCCAAGGAGGTGCATGGATTACACAATGGCAGACAGGCAACATGAAAGATCTGGCCTCTGTGAGGAGGAGCTAGCCTGCAGGAGGGAGGGGCAGGGTGCTGAAAGCCCTTTGTTTAAATGACCATGAGAGCAGAAGGAAGGGACAGAGACTGAGCAGATGAGGCTAGATGCTGTAGACTGGCCTCACAGGAGATCAGCAAGTGACTCTTAGAGAGTTTGGTGCACCAAAGAAAAGGTGCAGCTGGAACACACCAGGGTGTGGTGGGGACTGTGGCCAAAGGGACGCCACCATGTGTGTCCTGGCTCTGGCTGAGTACACCAGATCTATGTGAAGTGTGACGTTAGCTCCAGGGGAAAAATAATGAGAGAGAAAGAGAGGTGCATACTGGTGCAATGGGCCTCTTTTAGTCTCTGATCCAGCAGTCCCGCCACACTTTTCAGTCACCTGAGTCTTGGTGACATGTTTGTCACTAACTCATATCTATCTTTGGCCCTATCCTTTAATAGAACATCTCCCTGAAAAACTCTTAGTCACCCTTCAAAACCCTTCCATGTGTTACTCTGCTATAAAGATTTAGTGGCATGCTGTTTTTCCATGAAACATCTTACAACAGCCAAGACTCTGAAAGAGTGCTCTCCTCCCAGCCAGCAGGGGGCGCCACATGCAGGAGGGAAGGAGGAGGCGGATGACCCCTAGAGTCCCCTTAGCGGATGCTTATGGCTTCCTGGAATGTCTCCTAGTCACCATCCACGTTCACTTGCTGGATGTCTCCCTGATCATGACAGAGTCACTAGTGACCATGACAACCACAGACTGTGGCTGTCGGACATCGGCCTCCCGACTGAGGGCCTGACCCACTGTGTGCATGTGTGAATGGTGTGCAAAGATGTGTGATAGTGTGTCAGGGTGGCAGAGGGCGAGCACCACTCCGCCTTTGGAAGGCAGAACCTCAGTAAGCCAGGTGATAGTTCCCTGTGGGGATTGGTTGCGGCCCCTCTGCATTGGAACCAGGATCCATGACCTTCACACACACACACACACACACACACACACACACACACACACACGCACACACTCACATGCAGACATGCACATACTCACATGTAAACATGCACACACTCACATGCAGACATGCACATACTCACATGTAAACATGCACACACTCACATGCAAACATGCACATATGCATGACACACATGCATACACACACTCATGCATGTACAAACATACACATGCATAAATGCACACATGCACACATGCACGCATGCACACACACCATGCATAAATGTACACAAATGCACACACATGCACACATGCACGCATGCACACATACCATGCATAAATGCACACAAATGCACACACATGCACGCATGCACACACACCATGCATAAATGCACACAAATGCACACACATGCACACATGCATGCATGCACACACACCATGCATAAATGCACACACATGCACACATACACAGCACACATACATGCACACAATACCACATATACATGCACACACCATGCATAAATGCACACACCCACACACACATGCACACACGCAAATGCACTTGTATGGGCCCACACATTCCTGCCCACACAAAGCCCTTCTTCCCAGGTCTCCCTGCAGCATCTGTGGGCTGCACCCCTGCTCTCAACACCCATCCCATGCTGCAGCTGCTATATCCTAGCCTGTGTGTCTCTGCTCCCCTTTGGTAGTCGGCTGCAGGCAGAGGGCGGCTGGACGAGGGCAGATAATGTCGCCCGACAGGGAGGCTGCATCCCACCACCTTGGACACATTTATCACTTGCTTGTTAATTAGGCGAGAAAAAGCCAGGTCAGAACAACAGGCAACTTATTAATGCTGGGCTCAGAGATGGCAAGGACTTGCCCAGAGTCACACAGCTCATCTCTCTCACGGTGTAGGACAAGCTCAGTTGCTATGGAGACTGAGCTGAGGGGTCCCAGACTTGACCCCACCAAAGCCTTCAGCAATGTCCCCTTCCTTGTGTGGTTTAAAACTAAATGCCACTCTACTGCTTAATAAAAACTACAAACTGGCTTAGTGGAGCTTGCGTGTTCCTAGCAGGTACAGAAAATCCTGTTGGCTCCCTGTGTAAGCATTTCATAAATAAATAAATAAATAAATAAATAAATAAATAAATAAATAAATAAATAAATAAATAAAGGCAAAAACCCGGAACCCTGCTCCTTGCGCTCCGCATCACGGAGCCTCTTTATTATCACATCAATCAAGGACTTCTTACAAAGCCAAGAGCCACCTGCCCAGGAAGTGGGTCAGCCAGGTAAACCAACCCCTTGGGAAAGGAGGGTGGGATCCGGGACAGCCCCAGCTTAGATGTCCCCAAACGGAAAGTGGGGCATTGGTCTGGGCTCGGCTTTGAATCGTGTCTTTCAGTCATGAGGGGCCTCCCCGTCCCAGATCGTTTACACAGGTGCCCGGTGCTGGAGCCTTTCCCGTTCTGCCCTGTTTCGCTCCCAGAGGGCCGCGGAGAACCCGAGAGTGACTTGCTTTCGGCACAGAGATTATCCGCAGTGCTCAGAAACAGCAGGGTGGGCTTGGGGATCAGACTGCCCCAGCTATCTCTACCGACGCAGAAATGGGCCAGGAGACCAGATGCGAGCAGCGTGGGCCCAAGGGGTGTGCGAACTGGACAGCCTGCCTTGACCCCACACGAACCCTCTCGCCATCTAGAGGTCGTCACAAGCTGTTTCTGGGTGTTCACTGGTGGAGGAGACTGGTCCTAGTAGATCTGGGATTTTCACGGGCAAAATGGCCACTTCCTGGCCCCTCCGTGGGCACTGATACCTGAGTTAGAGGATAGAAGTGCATACTGGGTGACTGTGGCTTCTGCTGGGCGTGGCTTCTGCCGGGCGTGGCTACTGCTGGACAGCCTTGGCTTCTGCTAGACAACCTTGACTACTTCTGGGTGACTGTGGCTACACCTGGGCGCGCCTGTTGCTGGGCGTGGCTACTGGGCGTGGCTACTGCTGGGCGACCTTGGCTACTGGCCAGATAAGCACAGGCTAGACACTCCCTTGCAGTGTCTTAACTTCAGGACGCCCTCGCAGCTCCCAAGGAGCTCATGGTCTGTCTCTATCCTTTTTCCGACGTCAGCAAGGACAACGGAAGTGAAGTGTTGTTAGAAGTCACTCTGCACACACGGTTCTGATGATCAGAGCATAGAACTTACCCCTTCTTTCTCCCGCTGCCCTTCTTCTTGCAGGAACACTTGACGGGGACATGTGCTGGCCATTTTTGGCCACCGTGATCCCCGAGCAATCAGTTTGTAGGAGGAAAGGCTTCTTCCCACTCACAAGTTCAGACACGTCAGTCCACGCCTGCCGGGCTCCATTGCGTCGGGCCTGTGGTGAGGCAGAGTGATAAAGACAGGAGCTGAGAATGTGGCGGAAAAGCCGGGATGAGAACCAAATGTATCCTTCATGGGCTGGCTGCAGTGACCTTCTTCCAAACGGGCCCACCTCCTAATTTCCACCATGTAGCATGACGATGGATGGCAGTGATACTGGTGATGGTGATGATGATGTTTTTGATGATGATGGTGATGGAAATGGTGATGCCAACTGTAACTTCATTGAACCTATCAGGTGCATTGAGCACCATCTTCCTGAAGCAATCTCCTGTGCCTTATGCGCGCATTCACTCGTCTGTCACAATAAAGGATCGTGATAAAAAAAAATTAACTCCACAGCTCCCTAACTTCTGCACAAATTAAGCCTTATTCATCTATAACTAGACAACTGAAGTCACCGAGTTTGAGGTATTCTTCTTTATGCTGTTTGTGAGTGTGTGTGTGAGAGTGTGTGTGTGTGTGTGTGTGTGTGTGTGTGTGTGTGTGTGTGGTGTCTCCCAGAAGGAAGAGAAGGGACAGCATGGAGCTACATCCCAAGAAAGCATCAACAAACCATCAATGGTTCTACCTGGAAAGGTCATTCCCACAAAGATGGTCTCAGAGCAGAACAGAAGCGGTCAGAGGGCAGAAGTCAGGCAGCTTCAGGAGAGACCGTTTTCTCTGCACTTATGGAACCTAATGAAGAGACTCTTCCCCTCTCCGAGCCTCAGTTTCTTCATCTACATACCTCAGTGGGTGAAACTGTAGCCAACAAATTTCCACCAGGGAAAGGCTGACTGTTGTAGAATACTATACAGCCATGAAAAATGAATAAGCAGTAGCGCTACAGACGAGCCTCAGGGATTATTATCCCTGACCCCAAAAGATATGCAAGCCCACGGCGTATGAACCCAGAGATGCAAAGGTCAAAGCAAAAGCTAAATGTTCCGTGGGGAGGTGGGATGCAGGAGCCACTACGAATCTGGAACCGACCTGCTTTCCCTGGATGAGGTAAACTATTAAGCTCCTCCCACTTGCGTGCCTGGACGGCAATGCTTCCTGCCCCACAGTAGCCTTGGGAGGAACACTCAAAGCTCAAAGCCTCTGCGACACTGAACAACTATGAGACATGAGGCACYGCCTGCCTGCCCTGGCTTTTCTGCCATTACTCTCCCCTACTGTCACCGTTAGTGAGACATGGATTCGCAAGGATGATACGAAAAGAGCGGAGAAATTATTAAACCCAAATCCTTTTTCGTGGCTTCCGCTAGGAGCTCGTGAATTATTGATGCCGCCTTTCCCTGAGCCGAGCGGTGGGTCCACAGCTGCGTGCGTTGTTATTATTATTAGCCTTTAACTGGATGCCGTTTCCACTGTTGGGTCTGCATGATGCATTTCACAATAAAACCCGTAAGACGTTAAGCGGGATTCATTATTGAAAAGGACCGGCACCCCTGTTCCCGGACTCCAACTGAAGCCAAGACTCTGCTGGCTGCTTCTGCATGACACATCTCCCTTCATGATCGGATCCTCGCCCTCTGGAGAGAACCAGTGAGCCTGGAAGCCGCCCCATCCATCATCCTCGGGCAGCGTGTTTTACATCCGTCTGCAGATAAAGATAAACGGGGTGCTGTGCCTCTTTAAGATGGCCTGCAGGATAAGTGTGCAAAGGATAGCGTTCACAGTTTACCGCGGGTGTCTTCCCGCACGCGGGTGAAGCCTGCTTTCGTCCAGAGTCCCAGTCAAGAGCCAAATGTGAGGAAAAGCAAAAAGCCCAGAGCTTGGGAGATGCAGTCTGGCCAAGGACATCCTCCTGGAAAGAGCATCTGAGGCTCCGGGGATTTTCCCAGCAGCCTGCGAGGCTATGATGTCGCCGTGGCGTTTGAGCTCTGAGACATTAGGAAAATAATCAGCAAGACTTTGTGAGATTGGGAATGGAGATGCTTACCAGGACCTAGTCCCTGTCTTGCAAGCATGAGAACCTAAGTTAGACCCCAGACTCACAGGGATGGGGTGCTGAGACTGTGGCCCCAGAGCTGGGGAAGTGGAGACCGGGTCGGGGGTGGGGTGTCCCTGAGATCACAGACAGCCTACTCAGCAAGTCCGGGACAGAGAGAGATCCTGTCTCAAAACAAAACAAAACAAAACAAAACAAAACAAAACAAAACAAAACAAAACAAAACAAAACAAAACAGACGTGGTGGCCCACTCACACTTTCAACTCCCACAGTCCGAGGCAAGTAGATCTCTTTGTGAGTTTTAGGTTAACCTGGTCAACATAGCAAGTTCCTGGATACCCAGAGCTACACAGTGAGACTTTGTTTCCAATAAAACAAACAAATAAGAAAACCCAAGATAAACGGCTCCTGAGGGACTTATTCATACTAAGCCTTTAAGCACTAGAGTCTGGCAGATATCTTCCCTCTGAGCTCTTAGGATCTACTTCCCCATCCATAACCCTGAGCTAGGACTGGTCATGTCCATCTGGGCAGCTCTTACTCCATCTCCTCATGGCTGTGTTTTCATAACTCACCCAACTTACGTCTTCTCCTCTCTCCACCTTCTCTCTCTCCTTCCTGATTCTGACTCTAGCTCCAAGCCAGGGAACAGAACCTCACCTGCCTTCTGCCCAGCTATAGGCTGTCAGTATCTTTATTCAACCAATACATGAAGGAGAAAGGTCACATGATAATTCTCTCCTCCCTGAGTCAACCAGGGCCAGTATTTAGCATTACAATTCATAGCCACAGGATCAAACCTCGACACACACCCAATGGGCCTCCACACCCCATATCTGCATGCAGTCTCTCTCACAAGGAGAGTTTACAAAACCTCTGACCTAAGGAAGGTTCCATTTCTCCACTTGGTGTCTGGCAATTCCCAAACAACCCTGTGCTTCAACCTCTGCATCACAACCACACAAAAGGAGATTCTGGAACAAGCTGGAGCCTCCAATGTAGGAGAGCCACTCCTCTTCCTCTTCCTCCTCCTCCTCCTCCTCCTCCTCCTCCTCCTC
>BDUI01000081.1:565966-577555 GCA_002335545.1 Apodemus speciosus
AGAGAGAGAGAGAGAGAGAGAGAGAGAGAGGAGGGGCAAGCAGCTGTTGCCAGGTAACTGTGAGGTGGAGCTTAGACAGAATCCTAACCTTACCGATCTGTCAGGAAAGGAAACTGAGGCTGGGGAGGTCCCACTCCCAGCTGGAGGTCACCTTGGTATCTGTGGAAGTCTGGATTCCATTCACACCCTTCTGGCTTTTAACCCCTGGTTTGCGTGGGTGTCCCCTGCAGGCAACCTGTGGGTAATGTGGCCCAGTTCTTAGAGAAAGTCCCTGGAGGAGCCTGTGGGAATGTGGCCCCGTTCTTAGAGAAAGTCCCCGCAGGGAGCCTGTGGGTAGAGTGGCCTTGTTTTTGAAGACTCTCCAGGACTGTAGCCAGGTGACTGTGTTGGGGGTGGAGCAGCAGCCCCTGCCGGAAACCCAGGAGGGTGGAAACCCGTGTTCCCTCTGCTGCCACCCTCCCCTTTCAGGAAGTATCCTGGGGAGACCTAGGAGCAGCGCTGGGCCCAAGAGGACTTAATTCAAATGGCAGGCCCAGAATCCCCTCCGATCCCAAGGGAGCACTTTTGGCAAACAGAGCTTGGGAATTTGTCTCTGGAACGCTCGGGCTCCTGTGGAAGAGGAGGATCCCGCGCACATATCACCCTGCTCTCTGTTAATTAAAGGCTGTTATTTATTTATTTATTTATTTATTTATTTATTTATTTATTTATTTATTTTTCTGCTGCTGGGGGGGGCGGAAGTACGGCGGTAGTATGTCAGGGTCGGGATGTACGACTCTGTGGCCGCTGCTGGGACTTGGTAAGATGCGGGAACTGTACCCCCTCCCTGCGCGCCCACGCTCAGGGTGACAGCCTAGTGTGAGGGAGTGAGTGGGCATGTTAATGAGAGGATTTTGCCCCCCCCCCCAGCCGTGAGGAGGCGGGTTCAACCCGTGAATCGATCTCTAGTCTCTCTGAGTCTTTGGGGCCCCACAGGAACTGAGCCTGTGGCCAAGAGTTCTGTGCCTCTCGGAAGAGCTGCTTGTCTGGTTTTGGGAATGAGCAGCCACGACTGGAGGGAATTAGTGATGCCTCTCTCTCCTTGCCCCAATCCTCCCCACTCCTCCTGCCCCATTTCCGACCTCTAGAGGGTTTAGATTTAAGTCTGAGGGAGTGGGGTGTAATGGAGAGTGATCTGTACAGTTTCTGTGACAACAGTGTGGTCGTCCCTAAACAGCTAAAACCAGAGGCCCAGAAACCTCACTGCACAGTTGGAATTGTAGAGACGGGCCCTGCGTGGTTATCAGGGAACTGTGCACAGGGGCCAGACAGGACACTGACCTGTGTCAGGGCGAGGCACTGCTCCATCTTGTGTTCTTGCCGAGGCCATTTAGATTTAACTAGACTCTGATCTCCTTGATGGAGAACCCCGTGGAAAATTAGCCCAGCTCTATTCTAGGATCCCGAGAGCCAATGCCCCAGCTAACTTAGCTTCTGTTAAGCCGCCTGCCTGTACAAACCTCCCCCTGCAGTGGGCGAGGAGGAAGCTGGCATGTGGATTTTGCCTTTAAAAACCCTGACCCTAAACACTCAAAGCTGCACTGAGTGGAGTCCCAGGCGGCTGTAACAAAGACTTGCAGTTGGGTAGACTGCGTCCGAGTGTTCCTCTCTGCAGGCCCCCTTAACACCTTAATGTCTACTATCGGTCCCATCTGTAACCCACCCCTGTTCTGGGGTAACACGTGTGCCACCGTTCCTGGCTTTTCATGAGGCTGCCGCCTTCCAAACACAGGCCCTCCAGCTTGGCAAGTACTTCACCCACTGAGCTGTGTCTCCAGCCCCTGGAATGCGGCCTTTAACCCACTGCGGCTTCAGCCACTTTGTCAATGCCTCATCTGTGGACGGGCAGCATTTCTCTGTGTGGAGTGTGGAAATTAAGCCAGGTCAAAGGTCACAAACAGCCTGTAAGCCACTTGGCGCCCAGAGACTGGTTTTGGCCTGGTGGTGTTGATAGATTTGCTTTCCAGTCGGGTTCCTGGCAGCCCTGGGGCTCCTCGGTGTCTCGAGTCCACTCGGGCTCCCCTCAGCCGTCGGCCACTTGATTTTAATTAATGCCAGCTGGGAGCTGTGTACAAGAAGGTGAGGGTTGCGGCTGGGTGGCTCAGTGAGGGGACAGGAAGCCCCTGATCCACACACATGGTGTTTCCATCGTTGAGGGGACGTCAAGGCAAGTGCCCAAGCAGGTCACACCACACTCGCAGTCTGGAGCTGAGACCGTGAACACAGGCTCACACGCTTGCTTGTGCTCAGTTCGACTACTCCTCTCTTACATCATCCGAGATCCCTGCCTAGGGAATGGCGACGCCCACAGTGGGCTGAATCACAGCCATTCGTTTATTGAGACCGTCGTCCACAGACAGCCCAAAGTAGGCAACTTCTCCCTGAGACTCTCTTCCCAGGTGACTGGAAGTCGTCTCGACTTGACAGTTAAAGCTGACTTACTGGCACAGGGGGAAGGCAAGAAGCCACACAGTGCCCAGGGCCACACGTGCCAGGGGCTGGTGGGTGACATTTCCATTGCCACTTTAATGTCTACTGTTGGCTTTGCCACGTGTCTGAGTTAGGGTCTCTGTTGCTGTGATGAACATCATGACCAAAAGCAACTCTGGGAGGAAAGGGTTTATTCAGCTCACACTTCCACATCACTGTTCATCATCTAAGGAAGTCAGGACAGGAACTCACACAAGGCAGGAACCTGGAGGCAGGAGCTGATGCAGAGGTCATGGAGGGGTACTGCTTACTGGGTTGCTCCCCATGGCTTGCTCTACCTGCTTTCTTATAGAACCCAGCACCACCAGCCCAGGGGTGCCCCCCCCACAGTGGGATGGCTCCACCCACAATGGGATAGCTCCACCCACAGTGGGCAGGACCCTCCCCTACCAAATTATTAATTAAGAAAATTCTCTACAGCTGGATCTCTACAGATGGAGGAGGCTCGAGATGACTCGAGCTTGTGTCGAGTTGAAATAATACCACAATACCATAAGGCACAACCCCTAGAATTCTGGAATGCAAATCCAAACAGCCACAAACAGTGCCCCAGGGAGGAGTCACAGAACCTTTCAGAGGCCCTTCATGAGTCCAGGGCAGCTATTGTCCCCATTGCTCTGACTAATCTTCCACTATGTTAAAGGTCAACCGAGCAAGGCCTGTGCCTGGTCCCTACAGTGCAGGGAGTTCCTGGACCTCAGCCACTTCATCCAGGTCAGCGTTTCTCAACCTATGGGTTGCAACCCTTTTGGGGTGGGTCAAACAACCCTTTTACAGGTGTCACCCAAGACCATTGGGAAACAGACATTTACATTACGATTCGTAACAGGAGCCAAATTACAGTTGTGATGTAGGAATGAGATCATTCTAGGGTTGGGGGTCACCACAGCATGAGGAACTGTGTTAAAGGGTCACAGCATTAGGAAGGTGGACAGCCACTGATCTAGAAGGCTCTAATTTCTGAGGCCTCCCAGGCCACACGGAAGGAGATGGATGCTGCCACCAGACCCTGGTCTCAGCAGCTACAGCCACACCACAGACCTGGGGCAGGGACAGCTGACTCTCCACTGAAGAACAGAAGCCATGGGGCACACTACACAACAGGCAGTGTTTCTTTCTCCTGGCGACTTCTCCAGGTTTGGCTAAAGGCTGGGCGTGGGCAGAGGCTTCACAGGAAAACCAAGAGTATTTGGAGGGCCAGGGTCTGATCCTTTCTAAGTCCAACCCTACTGGGGGCAGGGTTCACCAGAGAGTGTTTATCTGGCATGAGCATAGACCAGTCTCTCTCTCTCTGTTCCCTCCCACACCCACCTCTCTCTCTCTCTCTCTCTCTCTCTCTCTCTCTCTCTCTCTCTCTCTCACACACACACACACACACACACACACCATGCTCACATGGTACATCATCATGCCTGTCTCTACTGGGGTCCATGGCCCACTGGAGGAGGTTTTCTCTACAATGGATAGAGACAGAAGTTCTCTTCTTCCTCAGTGGGAGAATAGAACACAGTGGTTCTATTTGTGACAGACCGATGACTTCTGGGTAAGGAGAAAGCCACAGAGCAGATGCCAACCAGGGTAGAGTCACAAGGGACGTCTTATCTCTAGACACACTGGCTTCTCAGAGTCAGTCACATACAAGCCTTACCCCAGCCTCGGGCTTGAGCCGGGAGCAGGGCAGGCACACGTCACAGGCATGGCCCCAAGGCTTGGAGCAGGCAGGGGTGCTGGCCACGGCCACACAGCAAGTTTCATTGGAGTAGGTCGGATCTGACCTTTCCCTGGCCTGTCCCCCTCGATGTTCCTCAGGCATGGGGAGGAGGCACGCACAGCCAGAAGAGAGCCCTCAGGGACCTGCGTGTGGGTGGTGGCTCCTGGTCAGGACAGGAGGCCTTGGGGTAAATGAGGCAGCTTGGATCCCCCCCCCCGGGGGGTTCTGCTGGCCTGGGGCAGTCAGTGAGTCCACTGAGCGACTACCTGAGTCCCCCTCTCTGTTCCGCCTCTCCCCTGTCAGTCCCTCCCTTCTTCCCCAGCAGTGCCTCTTCCCCCATGCTCTGTGGGGGCAGAGTAACAGCAGCTCCTTCTCCAAGCGCTCTGGGTGGAAGGTGCCTTCCTCCGTTTCCTAGGTAAGTTTCCATTCCTTTCTTCTCCCTGTCTGATGCTGTAATTGGGCCATTTTCCTGACTCCTTAATTCAACAGCTCAATTTCAGAGCCATACCTGGCATTGTCTATCCTGAGCCTCATCTCCCCTCCTCTCTCCTCCCTCTTCCTTCCTCCCGCTGCCCCTCTTTCCTCTACCCTTCCTCCTCCCTCCCTCTCCTCCCCTCCCTTCCTCCTCTCTTCCTCCTCCCTCTCCCTCCTCCCCTCCCTTCCTCCTCCCTCCCCCTCCTCTCTTCCTCTCCCCCTCCCTTCCTTCCCTCACATTCCCTCCCTCCTCCCCTCCCTTCCTCCTCCCTCCCCCTCCTCTCTTCCTCTCCCCCTCCCTTCCTTCCCTCACATTCCCTCCCTCCTCCCCTCCCTTCCCCTCCTTCCCCTCCCTCCCTCCCTCCTCTCTCATGCTCCCTCCCTATCACCTCTTTCCTCCTCTCTACTCCCTCCTCCCTCTTCTCTCCTCCCTCCCCCTCCCCCCTCCTCCCACACCTGCTCCCTGTGACATCACCACTTTGCTCAATGCAAATCAGACCCGTTTTCTCCCCCAACCCTTGTCCACAATTGATATCCTTGGTGGATTATGATTTGGAGCATCTTTGACTCGCTTTAAATCCTGCCGGCAAACACCCTCCTCCCAGTCCAAGCAGGAAGCGAAGCGATTCCAGAACCCTGGCTTTGTTCCTGGGGTTTCCTACTTAATAAATAGTAGCAGCCTGCTTCAAGGTGAAATGAGGGAACCTCAGAGGAAGAGACCTCAGAAGGAAGCGGGATGCTGCCAGTACCTCGATTCAGCTCGCCCGCCTCGTGGAGCATGGCCGCCAGCAGAGCTGTGGCATCAGCAGAGCTGGGCTGGAATCTCTTCATGGCTGTGTGAACTGGCATGCTGACTTTACCTCTCTGAGCCTTCATCTTGGGTTTGCCACATGGTGGTAGTGGTGGAGGCGGGGTGGCTAAAACACCAGCGACTAGAGCTGAGCATTCTGGGAAGGATTCTCATTACAGTCCTCCAAAGGCCAGCCTGAGGAGTGTATCTACTGTACAGGCGCAGACATGAAGGGCCAGAGAGGCTCCGACACTCACGTGATGTCACACAGCGGGTGTGAACTGTGCGGGAATTGATTCAACTGGATCACACTTGAGAGCGTGTCCCTCCTGCTCGGCTCGCTGGCTCACTCAGAGCTCAAGGCCGCTCTGGTCAGCAATGTGACGCTCTGTAGGCTGAAGTCAAAGGACACGCACAGAGCCACGTCCGGGGGCGGACATGCGGCAGACCAGGGAGATAAATAGCCGGGAAGGGCCGCAGTGTGGGGTCCCTGAGGGTGTTGGCTGGCCGAGACCCAAGTCCCCAATGCGGGTGTCGGGACCGCTGGGGTTCCGACTGAGTCACGGGCGCCCTGTCTGGCTGTGGATCAAGTCTGCCTGCTCAGCGCAGCCCAGCCCTGGGCTGATGGGGCGCCGAGCGCTCACAGCCTGCGGCCCCGCCCACCCCGTCCTCTCACAGTGGATCCCAGGACTGTCCGCCTGACCCCTGACCCCGAGGGAGGCTGGCAGGCAGCGGGCGTCAGTGACAGACGCTTGCCTAGCCTGGAGGAGGCCCTGAGTCCCACGCCCAGAACCCCCGTCTACACAGACATGAATGTACACGGCTATGTGCTCACACATGCACAGACACAAACATACAAACACACAGGCACATACTCACACACAGACACACACATGCACAAACACATGTACACAGGCACACAGATAGGCACACACAGAGACACACATTCGCACAGCTGACACATGCTCACGTGCAGCACATGCACGGATGCACACATACATACACGCATGCGCACACACACAAATAACTGGAGGCTGCAGAGCATCTATAGGATTGCCTGTTATTTGACATTAAAATAAGAAACATGACTTTAAGCCGTGCGGTGGTTCCCTTCCAAACCACAACAACGCAGCCAGCTAACAAAGGACAGTAGAGGAAACAAAGCAGACAGTGCGACAGCTGCAGACATGTGCAGTGTGTCCCTGCTGCTCTCTGTGCCCAAGTGGAGCACTGGGCTCCAGTCTCCCCACCGTGTGTGCGCGTGCGTGCGTGTGTGTGTGTGTGTGTGTGTGTGTATGTGTGTATGTATGTTTGTGTATGTGTGTGAGTGTGTGTGTTTGTATATGTATGTGTGTGTTTGTGTATATATGTGTGTGTATGTATGTGTGTGAGTGTATGTGTATGTATGTGTGTGAATGTGTGTGTTTGTGTATGTATGTGTGTATGTGTGTATGTGTGTGTATGTGTGTGTTTGTGTATGTATATGTGTGAGTGTGTGTGAGTGCATGTGTGTTTGTGTATGTATGTGTGTGTTTGTGTATGTATGTGTGTGTGTTTGTGTATGTATGTGTGAGTGTGTGTGTTTGTATGTGTGTGAGTGTGCGTATGTATGTGTATGAGTGTGTGTGTGTTTGTGTATGTATGTGAGTGTGTGTATGTGTGTGAGTGTGTATGTTTGTATGTGTATGTGTGTGAGTGTATGTGTGCACATGCACGCACGTATCTGGAGCTGGAAGCTGTGAAGAAAGTCAGGTTCCACCCAGACATGCGGTCAGACATGGGGACACCCAGGGCCCTGGGCTCTTTGGAGCTTACTTACTGGTTTCTCAATCTAATGAATCACATTCCGTGTTTAAAACTTGGATATGGGAGGTTGGAAGCTTCGGGCTAAGCTCGGCACCTCTTATCTGTCATGGCTGATGTCAGGGACCTGGCTCTTAGTACCCTGACCTCACTGCCGTGGGAACTTTCAAGTCTGTAAAAGAGCAATGTTGGCGGTGATGATGGTGATGATGACGATGGTGATGGTGATGATGATGGTGATGGTAGGGATAGTGATGGTGGTGGTGACGGCCATGGTTAGTGTGGTGATGACAGTGACCATGGCCATGGTCATGATGCTAGTGCAGATGGTAATGATCAACCCGTTCGCAGGGACAATCATCTCTGACCATCACAGTCGGCCTTTGCCGCAGGTCCCTGGCGTGGCTATTTGTTCCACCGATGGGGGCACAGAAGACCACGAGCGGTTGGCACAAGGGCAGACACACTGCAGAGCTGAGACTCACATCCAGGAAAACCGGCTCCCGAAGCAACCAGAGCCATCTGTGCTGTCCCCGTTGTGGGAGAGGAGCTTCAGCCGGGGTGCTGAGCCTCTGGAGTGTTCGCTGGGCATCGGAAGTGCCGTGCGCAGATCGGGGAAGGCCTGGTGTATTCACTGTTGTGTTTGTTAAATATTTGATCTGGGAAAATGAAATGGCATCTTCTCTCCAGAGACCCAGGGCCAATGAGATCTTCCCCGGGTGTGAGCTCGAGAATGAATGCGGCTTGGCTTACCGAGCCTGTATCCGCTAACACGTGACTGAGCTGCAGTGTTTTCACCGGTTCTCCTCCAGATCTGTCCCTACAGCTTCAGCCTCGAGCGGCAACGCTGCCTCCAGAATCATCCTTCGTGATGACAATGCTGTGAATGGTGACTGAGTACATGCCACACCTGCACATGCCACACCACACACTGGACACTGCACACACTGAATGTGCCTCACCATACACTGCACACACCTCACCATGCACTGGACACTGCACACACCTCACCATGCACTGGACACTACATACAGTGAACATGCCTCACCACACACTGCACATGCCTCACCACACACTGGACACTGCACACACCTCTAGTCACCCCAGTAATCTGTGTGTATCTGAGGTATCATTTGCTTTGCCTCAGGTCTAAGTCACAGATCTTTGTGATATCACACCATTGTATAAAAGAGGAAAAAGACTTAGGGAAACCTGCTCTTCACAGAGCTGCACCACTAGGAGGATTGTGTGTGTGTGTGTGTGTATGTATGTGTGTGTGCATGCATGTGATAGTGGTATGCATATGTTTGTGTGTATGTTCATGTATCTGAGTGTGCACATGTGTGTATGTATGTGAGTAGTCTATGCATGTGTGTGCATGTGTATGAGTATGTTTATATTCATATGTGTCTGAGTGTGTGTGCATGCATATGTGACTGTGTGTGTATGTGTGACTGTGTGCATGTAAGAGTATTGTGTATATTTGTGAGTGTGTGCACATGTGTATATGCATGTGTGTGCATGTGTGTGAGTGCATCCATGTGTGTGCATACAAGTATGTGTGGGTATGGATGTGTCTGCATAGTGGGCATGTGGAGGTCATGCCCCTGGCGCCTCCCATCTTTTGTTGGAGACAGGGTCTCCCATTGGCCTCATATTTTGTTGACTGGCCACCAGCCTGTGGGCTCTGGGAATCTACCCTGCATCTCATCACCACGGGGTCAGACTCATACCACTGAGCCTGATTTTTACCTGGATTCAGGGAGTCAGAACGCATGCCCTCCAGCCCCAGATCTGGAATTTGAAGACAAGGCATGGGACGGATCACCGACTCATCCTTCTGGAGCACTGAGCAGCTCTCTCCCTCCCTCCCCTCCCCCCCCCCCCCGCACATCTCATCCCTGACCTCAGCCACAGAGCCACAGGACACTTAACTATGGCACACAAACCCCTCCAAAGCAGCTTCCACGCATCCTGGCATCTGCTTCCTGACACTTCCTGCCACCATGGTCCCTACACTCCAGTCTCCAGACCCTCTGCTCGCCTCCCCCCACCACAGCACAACTGCACACACTATTTTCTCCATGACCATCTCTGTTCCCAGCATTCATGCTCCCACACTGCCCTGAAGCTGTCCCTTCTGATGCTGCATGTGAGCTCTTCTTCTCCCTCCATGTGTGCCATCAGAGCACGCTGTTCCAGCCTGGATTTAACATGTTGACTTGCGATGCTTGGGGGCCAAGAAAAGTATAAAGTTCAGGGCTGAGAGCCTATCCCAGATCCCCGACCTGTCATTGTGATGATTAGCTTTGATGCTCAACTTGATACAGCTGAGACTCATCTGCAGTCTGTGTGAATGTGTGCATGTGTGTATGTGTGTGTRTGCAAGTACATGTATGTGGATATGTCTGTCTCCCTCCCCCTCTCTTTGTCTGTGCATGCGTACATGTGTGTTCATGTGTGTGCATGTATGTACACGTATGTGTGCGTGTATGTTTGTACATCTGTGTGTGCGTGTGTGTATGTGTACGAGCATGCATATGTGTATATGCATGTATGTTTGTACATCTGTGTACACTGTGTATACATGTGTGTGCATGTGTATGAGCATGCATGTGTGTATATGCATGTATATTTGTGCAGATTCGTGTGTGTGTGTGTGTGTGTGTGTGTATGTGTCTACATGTAAGGATTGTATTAACTAAGTTGACTGATGTGGGAAGACCCTGTTGTTGTTGCTGGTTTTGTCCCTGAACTATGTAAGAGCGGAGAGATACAAACAGGCAAGCGACTGTGGATGCATTCATCTCTCCCTGCTGTGGACTGTGGACATGGTATGACTAGCCTGCTTTAAGCTCCTGCTACTGTGATTTCCCTGCTGAAATGAACTGTAAGCCTGAATAAAGCCACTTCTCTCCCTCAGCTGTTTTTCTCAGGGCATTTTAGACAGCGATGCAAACAGAATTGAGTCCCGTGTTTCCGCAATCCCACCTTGTGCTTTCTGAACCTTTGTGTCCCTAACTGCAAAGTGGAAAAGGCACAAGGTGACCCACACTCCTGGACTACTCAGAGGATGGGAGAGCGCTTTCTGGATTCTTGAGAGGAGAGGCAGGGCTGACTGGGCGCCTGTGCTCACTGCTCCAGCCCTCTCCCGCGGGTGTGGCCATGCATGGGCTGAGGATTGCAGAATTCTCTCAAGATGCCTGTGCACCGGAAAGACCTGAGTGTGCAAGTGTGGCCTGGCCAGGGTATAGCAGGGTCTAAGTGAACCATAGCCTCAAATATGCTCTGTGACAGGGGCTTCTTAGACCCAGCAGAGAGGAGTGGGGGTTGGGCAGGCCACAGCCTCATCGAGCCAATGCACAAACCACTTCAGAGCCTGCTGAGAGGTGAGCAGGCTCAGCCACGGGAGCCACTTAAGGGATCCAAGGACAAAGCAGTTCTTTGGGAGGTCAACAAGAATTTGAGTCGAGAAGGGCAAGCTTGCAACTTGATCTACTTGAGACATCTCTTAATGACCTCCTGTTGAGAGCTGCATGGCCTCAGCAACACAGTGTGTCTAGGAAAAGAGCCCCTGGGCATTTGAAAGAGCAGGTGGGAATCATGTGTGTGCATGCGTGTGCATCTGTGTATGTGTCAGTGCCCACACATCCGCCTAAATCCCATGCAGTGAGTCATGAGAAACACAGTACACATGATACCAAATACCACACATGAGAAACACACACATGAGAAACACTCCTCACACTGCCCTCTGCACCCAGTGTGTTCCCCTGTACCCAGTGTGCCACCCTCTACCAGGTACTGACCTTCTGTACCTGGTGCCAAGCCCCTGTACCCAGTGCTAGCCCTCTGCCTTAACCAGTCTGCTCAGCATCTCCTCCACCCTCTTCCTTCCCTTCTGGTTCAACACTTCCCTGTTGCTTCATGCAAAGCTCACAACCTTCCCAAACCAGTGCTGCCTGTACACCTGATCTTCCTTCCTTCCTGTCCCCTTCAGGAGCTCTCCTCGGCCAGCACTGAGGATGCTCAGGGCCACACTTGAAGTTGAGCCAAGAAGCCACTGCCTCAGCATGGTGGAAAGAAGCTGCCAAACAGTGGCAAATATGTTGTCAGTGTGGAGGAGAAAGGATCTAGCTACTACCTATCCACGAAAGAGACTGTGGTCCTGGTGCTAGCTCCTCACACCTGGTGCTAGCTCCTCACACCTGGTGCTAGCTCCTCACACCTGGTGCTAGCTCCTCACACCTGGTGCTAGCTCCTCACACCTGGTGCTAGCTCC
>BDUI01000081.1:578561-589064 GCA_002335545.1 Apodemus speciosus
GTGCTAGCTCCTCACACCTGGTGCTAGCTCCTCACATCTGTTTCTAGTTCCCCAGACCTAATGCTAGCTCCTCACACCTGGTGCTAGCTCCTCACATCTGTTTCTAGTTCCCCAGACCTAATGCTAGCTCCTCATATCTGGCGCTAGCTCCTCACACCTGGTGCTAGCTCCTCACACCTGGTGCTAGCTCCTCACACCTGGTGTAGCTCCTCACACCTGGTGCTAACTCCTCATACCTAGGGCTAGCTCCTCACACATGGTGCTAGCTCTTCACACCTGGTACTTTGTGTCTCCCCAAGCCTAGTATGAGCACCCCAACACTTGGTGGGAGCTCCACCAGTTAGCATAATCTCCCCATGCCTGGTGTGAATTTGTATGAGTTCCCCTGCCTGGTGACAGTGCCCCCATACCTCGTGTGATCCACATTCTTGGTGTGAGTTCCTCTGCTGATGTGAGCTCTCTGCACCTGGTGTGAGTGCTCATTTTCCATCCTTCCAGGTGGGAGTGTGTCTTCAAGTCGATGTTGGTTTCTGGGTCTTCCCTTTTCTACACAGAGCGCAACCAGGGAAGGGCACACACAGAGTCCTCCTGACAGGACTGGGGCCACTGGCCCACCACGTGTTTGCCTTTCATTTGTTGCTTCTGGCCTCTGCAGTCACTGACCTCTCGGGGTCCCACCCTGAAGCAATTTCTTGTGAAAACACCCAGGACAGCCTGCCCGTTGGTTATCTCAAAGCTGGGTGTTCTAGGGAGCATTAATGTTGCATTGCTGCTGAGAGTCATGGGAGAATGTGGCAGGCTTTGGTTTTCAGATCTCTCCCCCGTGTGTGTGTGTGTGTGTGTGTGTGTGTGTGTGTGTGTGTGTGTGTGTGGTGTGTGTGTGTTTCAAGGATTCAAGGTCATAAAAGAGAACCAGCCTCCCTTCTCCCCCTCCTCCTTTCCACTCCCCTCTCCTTTCCATGTTGCCCCTCCCCCTCTCCCACTTCATTCACCTTAGATGCCATTCACCCATCTTATGTGCTATGAGGAAGGCCAAGCCAGTCGAGCTGAGAGACCCCAAGGAGCTTCTCACATAGACCAAGCAGCGGCTGCAAACTCTGCTCAGGGTTGCCCATCGGGAACATGCAACCCGGGCCCTAGCTTCTTCTAATCCAGATCCTGGGCAGTGGAGACAAGCCACAGCCTGAATTCCTGGCCCCCAGCCTCTGTGAGTCCAAATGGCCACCTATGTCAGCCAGGGTGACTTGTTAAGACGGTCACAGCATGTGATGCAAAACTGGGATGCAAAACCAGAAACACCGGGAATTGGCAAAGACATACCAGTGGTCCCTCGTGGGGCGACCTGCTCCTCCTACTGATGCCTAGGTGAGAGCTTGGAGTCAGAAGCCTGTCCTGTCTGCTGGGTGGGAATGAAAGAAGATAACTAACCACCTTTCTGAGTCTGACAGAGAGTTCACATTTTCCCTCCCCCACGGGAAAGGACAGAGGAGCAGAGACAGGCAGGGCATCAGGGCGCGTGGCATCCAAAGATGTAAGCGCTCAGCAAATGTCAGCATGGAACGCCTTCCTTTAAATGCCAATAAAAATACATTTAAGGGAGGAAAGGTGAGCACCTTGGGACTGGGGCCAGAGCTCCGTCAGGAGGGCGCTTGCCTAGCATGCAGGAGGCTTGAAGCAGGGAAGATCAGGAGTGCTTGCGCACGCACGCCTGTAATTCTAACATTTGGGAGAGGGAGACAGAAAGCCGTTTAAGGACAACATAGGCTACATACAAAATTCATGGCCAGCCAGGGCTACATAAGCTTTGTTCTAACACAAATAATCCCCTATTGGGCTGCCTCATCTAGCCTCAATAGAAGATGCACCTCTTATTGATATCCGTAGGAGGACTCCCCTCTTCTGAAGAGAAACGGAGGAGTGGATGGGGTGAGGGAGGTAAAGGGAGGTGGATGGGAAGGAAGGCCTGAGAGGAGATAAGTATGGGAAACTATGGTGGAGATATAAAGTGATTGATTGATTGATTGATTGATTGGCTGGTTGATTAAAAATAAATAAAAAATGAAGACAGTGGCTACTTTAAAAGACACTGACAACTGACACTCGGGCTCTGAGGGGTGAAAGTGACTGATTTCATTCACAGAGACTTGACCCTGCACGCTCTGGGAGGTCGGCTGCTGGAGGGAGCTGAAGCATCCTGGGAAGGCTCTTCTCCGTTGTCACCTGGGCTGTCCTCACACTCGTCACACACTCTGCCCCCACACCCATTAAGGAATGTAGTATCTAGACCTCACATTGCTTTTACAAAGTACTTGACTAAAACAACATAAGAGGACGTAATTTGCATCCCGAGGGGTTGCGGGGGAGAAGAAAGGCTGCAGATGCAACATTGTATCTGCAGTCAGGAAGCAGACCAGACCAAGGCTGGGGCTCAGCTCCTTTCTGTTCAGCCTGGGACTCCGACCTTCTGGTGCCTTCTACATTTAGGGAGGTTCTTCTCTCTCAATTAAGCTAGTCTAGGCGACCTCTCTCAGACTTGCCCAGAGACTTATTTCCATTGTGATTCTAATTGTCTCCAAGTTCACAGAAGATCAACCATCATCCTACTTCATGGGTGATAAAAGGGAGTGTCGTGAGCAGAGTGACAGCCTTGGTCAGAGTTAGAGTTGAAGATGTCTAGCGTATGCCCAGTGTGCTAATTTGCATATGCTTGGCCCAGGGAGTGGCACTGTTAGGAAGTGCGGCCTTATAGTGGGTGTGACTTTGTTGGAAGAGGTGTGGCCTTGTTGGCGTGGGTGTGGCCTTGTCAAAGTGGGTGTGGCCTTGTCAGAGTGGGTGTGGCCTTGTCGGAGTGGGTGTGGCCTTGTCGGAGTGGGTGTGGTCTTGTCAGAGTGGGTGTGTCACTGTGGATGTGGGCTTTAAGTCCATCAACCTAGCTGCCTGGAAACCAGTCTTCTCCTAGCTGCCTTCAGATGAAGATGTAGAACTCTCAGCTCCTCCCGCACCATGCCTGCCTGGATGCTGCCATGCTCCCACCTTGATGATAATGGACTGAACCTCTGAATCTGTAAGCCAGCCCCAATTAAATGTTGTCCTTATAAGAGCTGCCAAGGTCTTGGTGTCTGTTCACAGCAATAAAACCCTAACTAAGACGCCAGCACAACCACAGGCAGTTCACAGTGCCTCGTGTATTGGCATTTCCAGCTGTCTTTTCCCATGAACTTTGTCACCGCAGGCACCCATCAGAGTGCATGAGGACATTAAGTTGTCCCCCATTCATCTCTGGGGACTTCTGGTACAGCTTGTGACATATTCACCTGTTACCTCATCTCCTCGAGCTCAAGTGTTTCTGTCAGTAAAATGGTACTAAATGTCTGTGGCATTTTGTTTTGTGACAGGATCTATGTATCCCAGGCAAACCTGTAACTCGCTGGATAAACCAGGTTGGCTTGGAACTTGTGGCAAGCCTCCTGCATCTGCCTTCTATGTGCTGAGATTATATGTGTGCACTACCCCACCTGACTAAAATGTCTTCTGGGTGAGTATAAAGCACAGTGTGTGTGTGTGTGTGTGCATGTACATGCATGTGTGAGTGTATTGTGTGCATGTGTGTGTGACTGTGTATGTGTGTGTATGCATGTGTGTGTGAGTGTGTATGTGTCTGTGTATGTGTGCATGTGTGAGTGTATGTGTGTACATGTGTGTGTGTCTGCATGTGTGTCTACATGGGTGTGTATATGTGTGCGTGTGTATGTGAGTGTGTGTGTATGTGTCTGCATGTGTGAGTGTGTGTGTGCATGTGTGTGTGTGTGCATCTGTGTATGCCTGCCCTTTTGATAAAGAGCCCAGCATGCCTCATACGCAGCTCAAGGATGAATCTTAACTAGCCACAGCTACCATGAAACTAGTTCCACAGAAGCCCCCATTCCAAGACACCAAAGCTGCAGCAACAGCATAAATATAGACACAGGTGGATGGGCAGCAGACATGCATCATGAGGCTAATAACTGGCTAATAACTGGCGACACTAGCTTCAAACCCAATTAGTCCGTCCACAGACTCTGTGCCCATGAACCTGCCATTAATAACCTGACGGATGGGTGAGGGGCGGAGGGTGTTCTGGGAAGAGGACACTCTGGCAGGCCCACTTGACTCGGAAACTCTGGTGTCGCACAGGCAGCCTGGGAATGCTGTGGGTGGCTTCTCCAACAACCCCACTCAAGCTCAAGAACAGTTCGTTTGCTAAGGTAATTAAAAACATAACCTGTGCTATTAAATCCCGCCTCCATTTTTTAATGCCGCATGCTCCACCAGTGCACGGAGTTGTAGGCCTGCTCTAATCACCCATGACATGTCAGCACAGCCCCCGGCTCCCACTCGGCTGCCACTCCTTGGAGATGACTGTGACTGGAGCTGACGGTTTGTTTTAAAGTCAAGACCGACATCTCTGATAATTATATACACACCCCCTTTTGCTGGGAATTCACTGTGGGGATAAAAGGCTGGGAGGTGAAGCTGCCACCTCTTGTCTGTAGATTGGGGAACGTGCCAAGGCTTTCACGGGCAGCAGATGACAGTCGCTGTGGGGTCTGCGGTGGAGACAACACTCCATCACCACCCAGACCGCTATGAAACTGCAGCCGGCACACGCGCACCTCCTCTCCCTCACTTTGCACCCCACTTCCACAAACGAGATGTGTGCACATGAAGGAAGAGCCACCTACAGTGGCGTTGCAGAGAAACCATTGCTATAGTTGAGAATCTACTTTGTCCCAGGGTCCTCCTAGACCCTCAGCATCATCCAAATCTTCACGCCAGGCCCTAGGTCGTGTCTGGCTGCCATTTCTAAACAACGATACTCAAGAAGAGAGAATGACAATGAACTGACAGAGGTGACTCTTCTGATCTGGTTTCAAAGCTCCTGCCATGAGTCTGTGTGGCTCAGTTTACGGAGTGCCGGTCTAGCATGTGGAAGCATGCATGCGCGGCTTGATTCTTCGCCCCCCCACCCCCACCCCGGTCTAGCATGTGGAAGCACGCATGTGCGGCTTGATTCTCCGGCCCCGTAGAAGACTGGATATAGTGAGCAGCTGTGATCTCCATGATTCCTGTACCTGAGCACAGAGGCGAGAGGGTCAGAGGTTAACTTCTCAAAGACCCGGCAAACTGTCTCTTCCTCCTCAACCAGATTCTTTCCAAGTTCCCCTAAACCTATGTCAATAGAGAAAAGGAAGGAGGCGTTTGGGTTGCTGGTCAATCCATCCACCAAATATTTGAGGGATCCGAGCAACGTTGGGGCCTACAAGACTCTGCACGTCTTCATTATCAACCTAGCGCGTACTGATTTTCAAATTTATTTTCCCAGAGAAAGTTTCAAGATACCAAAGACTTCTGAGCGACTCACAAACCCGCTACTCAAGGGTTCCTGGTGAGGAAAAGCAGCCGGATGTGAGACTTCCCAGACCCGAATGATCCAGCTCAGCCCAGGCCACCCTTGGGACATGTCCTCGGTGTCTTGGGGGGAGCATCTATGGGCGACACCCTCTCCCCCTACACACACTTGTCTCTGATGATAAAGTTGATTCACAAGTGAGCTGCACTGGCTGATCAGCAACCGTACTGAGATTTAGGAGCTGAGTGGGGCTGAGTGGAGGGGGCCCGCCCTCCTTCCACACAGCAGCAGACCAGGCAACCAACATGGCGAAAGCACTACCCATGGCCACAGGGACAGCACCAATACGCCAAGCAAAAGGGAGGAACCACATCCGGCCAGGCAGAGCACAGTTCACCCTACCACCCAGATGGCTTGTGGCTTAAGATATATGACTTGTTTATTTCTAGAATCTTCCATTTGATATTATTAGCTACTCACAGCCAACAACAAGCAACCACCACGAGGGAAAGCCACCAGGGAAGAGAAGCATGGCGGAAAGGAACTGCCCTTCAAAGAGGAAGGGCAGAGGCAGGTTGGAGGCAGAGCTCCCCTTTCCACATGGGTCATCACCTCTTTTCTTCTTCAAGGCCGACAGGTCATTAGATAAGGCTCACCACTCAGGCTACGGGTGGGTGATCTGCTTTCCTCAGGTGCCGATGTGGAAATAGTGCATTAGCAGCAGCAGCAGCAGCAGCAGCAGCAGCAGCAGCAGCAGCGTCTAAACACGTGTGCACTGGAGCCTGGTTACCGCGGAAGAAATTAAGACTCATAGGACAAAAGTCAGTCGGTGTTTTCTGATTCAGAAAGTGAGTGAGCATATTGATAAATGAGTGAACAGATGGATGGATGGGTAAGCAATGGATGGAGGATAGATGGGGCAGTGGGTGGGGAGGTGAATAGATGAGAAGATGGACAGATGGATGAATGGGTAGATGGGTGGATGAGTGTATGTATGTATGGATGAATAGATGGATGGGTGGGTGGTGAATGAATGAATGGATGGATGATGGATGGTTGGACAGACAGACAAATGGACAGATGGATGGACAGATGGATGGATGGATAATCAATGGGTGGATGGATAATGGATGATAGATGATGGATGGATGGACAGACAGACGGATGGATGATGGATTGTTGATGGATGGACTAAAACTCTAGAGAAAATTCTAGGATGCAAAGTGATAGGAGGGGAAATGCACCAAGCGGCAGTGACTGGTTTGCCAACCATGCATTCTGCAGAAACAGAGGTCACCTGCACAACACTGGAAAACACACCAGACAAGCAGAGAGGAAATGAGAATAGCCTCGCTTCAAAAGTAAGGAGGAAGCCAAGATGGGTGTGAAAAATATCGGGAGTCTCCCGGTTTCTGGAAATGAGAGGATTCTTCCAGGGAGGGTGCACGAGATGCCTGGACGCTGCCCTGCCTCTTCCTATTGTACAAGCAAGGCAACGCAGGCAAAGCACCATCAAGTGGGAATGGGTGTCACTCACTCGGGGCTCCCCAACAGTCAATACGCAGTGAGCTCAGTGGGTGGGGGCTGGGGCCCATGTGTTTCCTCCTTCCTGGCGAGGGGTGGCTGATTGTTCTAAAACAGGGCATAATTTTACCCCTGAAGGTGCATCCGGTGCTATTAGGGATAATTTTGTTCATAAGCAGAATAAACTCAGTGGACTCTCCTCAGAAGAATTCAAGAACAAGGTTGCATTCCCTTCTGTGGCCGGGCCGGACCAGGCCAACAAGAATGGGGCAGGCAAGCTGTCAGTCACACAGAGCTTGTCTGCAAGAGCAAGATGTAGGAGCCCCTAACACAGCAGAGAGTGGTAGGCTGGTTTGAGGTCAGGAAGGGATGGATTCTTTCTGCCCCTTAGCCAGCTGTGACTGAGACTCCCCTCTCTGAGCCTCAGTTTCCTGTTTATGAAATGGAGACTACAGTGCCCCCTCTGTGAACAGCTGAGAGGGAGCTTAACTGGTTGCCATAGTGATGCCAGGCCCAAGCAAGCTTCCACATCGCACAGAGAGTATGTTACGGCATGGGCCACCAGGCCCCACACTCAGCATCAGATTCTGTAGATCCGTGGTCGGGTGGGACCTGAGAATCTGCATGGTTTAACTTGCATCTCATCCAGGTGTTGGGTTAACCCAAAGACCATACTCCCAAAACCACTGATGAGTTCCTATGGAAGATGAGACAGTGCCCATCAAAGAGTAGGAACTCATTAACTATCCAGCTCCTTCCTTACCACCATCAGCATCACCACCATCAGCATCACCACCATCAGCATCTCCACCATCAGCATCTCCACCATCAGCATCACCACCATCAGCATCACCACCATCAGCATCACCACCATCAGCATCACCACCATCAGCATCACCACCATCAGCATCTCCACCATCAGCATCTCCACCATCAGCATCTCCACCATCAGCATCACCACCATCAGCATCTCCACCATCAGCATCACCACCATCAGCATCTCCACCATCAGCATCAGCACCATCAGCATCACCATCATTAGCATCTCCACCATCAGCATCTAAAGGACCCCTTGAGATCTTACTATCCACAGTGGTGACAGGAGCCAGGAAGGCCGTGGAAGGTTCCAGAAGATGATGATAAAGGACGTGTTTACTGAGGCTTTTCTGGAGCCAGCAGGTGAGCAGAGGGAGCCAGGAGTGTGCTTCTCTTAGAGTTTCTATAGCTGTGATGAGCACCATGACCAAAGGCAACAGCAACACGGGGAGGAAGGGGTTAATTTGCCTCACACTTCCATAAAGAAGTCAGGATAGGAGCTCACACAGGGCAGGAGCCTGGGGGCAGGGGCTGATGCAGAGGACACGGAGGGGTGCTGCTTATTGGCTTGCTTCCCAAGGCTTGCTCAGTCTGCTTTCTTACAGAACCAGGGATAAACAGCCCAGGGATAGCTCCACCCACAATGGGCTGGCTCCACCCACAATGTGCTGGCTCCACCCACAATGGGCGGCACCATCTCTTATCAATCACTAATGAAGACAATTCTTCACAGGCTTGCACACAGGCCAGTCTGGTACAGGCATATTCCTCAATGTGGTTTCCTCCTCCCAAATGACTCTAGTTTATGTCAATTTGATACAAAACAAAAACAAAAACAAAAAATGAACCAAGATGGTGCTCAAATATGACTTAGGATTGACGAACACAAGAGTGAGGTTGGGGCCTTGTTCATTATTGGGGGTTCCCTACAAGGGTTAAATTCAAACAATGGCGTTTGCTCTTCCTGGATATGTGGCCTTAGGAAAGCCACTTCCCCTTTCTCTGCCTCTGTTTCCTCTGTGGACAGGAAGTGAGGATAGCCGTGGCTACCTCCCAGGGCTGACATTGTGCTTCCGTTTCCTCTGTGGACAGGATAACCATGGCTGCCTCCCAGGGCTGAGTTGCAGAGCGCGAGAGCTCAGCAGAGTTCCCTGCAGCCAGTGCCCAGGAAGCAAATTGTGGTTCATCTCTGGATTTAGTTACCTTACTCACTGTTGTGACCAAATACCTGACATGAAGACATGAAGGAACTTAGGGTGGAAGGGGCTGTTCTGGCTTTCAGTCTGAGTGTCCACTGTGACCTAGAAAGCCAGACGTCGGGAAGGAGAGAGAGAGAGAGAGAGAGAGAGAGAGAGAGAGAGAGAGAGAGAGAGAGAGAGAGAGAGAGAGAGATGAATAATGGCCGTCATTCTGGCAATCAGTCTGGGATGGAAGCCCACAGAACGTTGTCCCTCACATTTAGTATGGGTCTCTCTTCTTCAGTTAAACCTCTCGGAAAACCATCACAGGCACAGCCAGAGGTATGTCTCCTAGTTGACTCTAAATCCAGTCAAGTCAATCAGGAATATCAACGCCTGTGCACTCCCCACCTCCTGAAGTACTGGAGATAAAATCATCGGACCCCCAGCGTCCCTGCCACAGAGTCCCGGCTGTGGCTAGCGGCTGTGCTCTGTGTCTCCTGACCTGGGCTCTGTTTTCCTTCTGAGTTGGTTTATCTGCCTGCGTCTCCTCCCTGGGGCCCCTCCACTCTGGAATCGGCAGATTTGGACTGTTACCTCCCAGATCCAATAACGCACCTCTGCTCTCTGCCGACAAGGTAAATATAATTAAAAAGCGATTATGATCTGGGGCTGCAGTCATAGCAGCACTAGACATAATTACACAGCAAGCGTGGGTCTCCAGGCACCGGGCCTCTCTATGTGACATTTACCACGTCTCCCAGTGCCCTGTGCAGGGCTGGCATCTGAACCTTTGGCAGCCGAGTCTGGCCTGTGACAAGGACACACAGGCTCTGGGCAGGGCAGGTCCAATTTTCGATGATTCCCTGAACTTGAACCAATTTTCCCCGAGCTCTCAGCTATAGGAGGGAGCTGTCAATAAAAGCATGTGCATAGACTTGTGAAAGAACTTTGGTGACCCGAGAGGATCATAGGTAGACAGGAAGAGCACCCGGGGATGTGAGGCACCATGGAGATGCTAATTAAAGCCACAGTGAGACAGCCACATCCTCCCATGAGAAAGCCCAAGACAAGGGAGTCACATCTGGAAGGTGGGCTGCTATGCATCAGGGAAGGGGGTTTGCTGTGCCTTGGGGGGAAGATGAGCTGCTGAGCATTGGGGGGAAGGTAGGCTTCTGTGCATTGTGGGGAGGTTGCTATGCAGTTAGAGTCAGTATCCTGTGCATTCAGAGGGAAGGCACACCAGGAAGGAGCTCTCCAGGTCCTCATAACAACTAAACCGTTTGCCTGGTGTGGTGGCATATACCTTTAATTCCAGATCCCTGGGTCTCTGCAAGTTCAAGGCCATCCTGGTCTATACAGAACATTCCAGAGCAGTCAGGGTTACACACACACACACACAGAGAGAGAGAGGGAGGGAGGGAGGGAGAGAAAGAGAGAGAGAGAGACTGTGTCTCAAACAAACAAAGGTGGGGCCAGAGAGAGGGCTCGGTGGGAAGAGTGGAGGAACAGAGCTAGGACCCCAGCACTCACATAAAAGCTGGTCAAAGTCTTGTCTCTGTGACCTCAGCATGGGGAGGCGGGTGGAGACTCAAG
>BDUI01000082.1:34979-55680 GCA_002335545.1 Apodemus speciosus
CAGGGGGAAAGTTCCTGAACAGAACACAAATAGCTTATGCTCTAAGATCAAGAATAGACAACTGGGACCTCATAAAATTACAAAGTTTCTGTAAGGCAAAAGACACTGTCAAAAGGACAAATCAGCAACTAACAAGTTGGGAAAAGATCTTCACCAACCCTACATCTGACAGAGGGCTATATCCAATGTATACAAAGAACTCAAGAAGTTAGGCCCCAGAAAACCAAATAACTATCAAAAAATGGGGTACAGAGCTAAACCAATTACAATTTCTACAATTGCAGTTCAAATTCCATATCACCAAAGTATTATAAATTGTATACTAGGAAATTACTTTGTGTCAAACATTAAACTAATTATATGAATAATGGATATTTGCTATTTTATTAGTAAAAACTTATAACAAGAGTAGTTAAGTACGTTCTGTGATATGTAGAATTTCTCAGTGATAAGCTATGAACTTAACTCCTTCAGGCACTGTGACCAACTAGCGCCAGAATGGGCCAAGAGCAGAAGGCCACCTCTTCTGCAGGTACACAGTCACACCGGCTTCTTCCCATAATGGCAGAAGCTGCTTTCCTGCTGCAACAGTCTGCTTGAGTGCCTGCCCGAGATCCAGCCTGGACAGGGTACTCCTTGCTCCTTCACAAGAGAAAGCTTAACCCCTTGCTAGCATATGACTCTCCACAGTTGGCAGGCCTTGCTCTACAAGAGAGTATCGTGTCTGGGTCTGTCAGGTAAGTTTTCATTTGTCCTCTTGAAGCCTGCCCTGCAACAAGGCACTCATGTTCCTTTTCCACTTTCGAAGACTAGCCCTTTCCCATACTTATTATCAACACAGCTTACACGTGGCTCCACTTAGCACAGCATAATGTTCCCTGGCTCCCAGTTTCTTAGCCAGTAGCCTCTGGCTTCCCAGAGTCTCCATCTCCCAGACGCTTCTAGAATTGTCTAACGTGGGGTACAACCCAAACAACTGAATGAGAATCTGTCTTTTAATAAAATACCTAGAACTACAGTTTGATGGTGGTTCAGTACCCTGCTGGTTCATATGTTTGAACATTTCACTCCGCCCCGCCCTCCCCAACTGGTGACACTCTTTTGGAGAAGTTATATAGAACCTTCAGGAGGTGAGCCTGTTGTGTAACTTCTGGTGAAACATGAACAAAATCTATTTACCCCAGGAAGGGAGCCAATGACAGAGCAAAGAAACATGTTACCAAAGAATACTTGGCAAAGCAGTGGGTTCATTGTGCTTAGTTATGGGAATATGTGTGAGGGGTCCTTAGAAGAAAAATGACTCAGGACATTCTTTAATCACCATAAAGCACCCACCTCAGCCTGGATGACAAATCATGAACTCTGCATTCCTGAAACTCTGTGGGAMTTGTCAGCAAGCAGACACTCAAGTAGTCTCTCAGCAGTCCTTACTGCTTATAGAAACTCAGGGAGGAAGGAACCCTGCAAATGTGATCATTTCGTGGACTTCCTGCAACTTTTAAATTGGTTATTTCTTGAGTCACATACCTCCATTTAGGATAAAATGTTAGTACTTGAGATTTTTGATGGTAGCTCTGTCTCCTGCCTGCTACCAACACATCAAACCATGCTACAGATTCCCACTTTCCTAAGGGCCACAACTGTCTCTTCTCTATCCAGAGGCACTTTTTGTCCCTTGAGGACAAATATCCCTCCTCTTCTCCCTTGTTCCCTTCCCCTTCTCCCCATTTCCTGTCTCTGTCTCTTTTTCCTTGCCCTCTGTCCCTTTAGGGAAAATTAATCTGCTTTGTACTGAGAACTTGATCTTGGTGGTCCTGAGCCAATACTTTTCCTTTCAAAAGCTCAGTGGGTAATGTGCTTCTCTAGCATATAAGAACTCCTAGGTTTGATTCATAACACCATATACAACTGCAAGTGATGGATGGTATATGCCTCTAATTCTAGCGCTCTGGAGGTAGAAACAGGAGAATCAAAAGTTGGAAGTCATCCTAAGCAATAAAGGACATTTACAGCCAGCCTTGAATACAAAGGGCCCTGTCTCACTGTAAATCAGCAATTACTGAGTATGCGCTATGCACACACACAGTCTAAGGCTTAACCCCAATCACCGTATTACAAACGGAAATATATAGGATGCATATCAGAGTTTTCTAAAAGAACAGAACTGACCACTGAATCCATATTAAATTGGGATTCATGGAGTGGCTTACAGGCTGTGGTATAACTACTCCAACAGAGACTGTCTCACAGTGGAAAGTCCAAGAATCCAATAGATTTTCAGTGCATGAGGCTAAATGTCTGAGAGGGCCTTGAGTATATGTTGGGATCCCAAAGAAGTTAGCTTTAGCACCAGTGAAGGAACACCTCTGCCACAGGACAGAGAAGCTTCCCAGAGAGAAGGAGGGTTCGTTGGCAACAGACAGGGTCTTCCTTCTTCCAGGATCTTTTATACAGGATTCCACCAGGTGTGGCCCAGATACAGGGTGGGTCTTCTGACCTCAATGATCCACTTTTATGACAAGTCTTCCCATCTCAAATAATCCAATTAAGAAAAAATCCAATCTTGTAGGTAGACAACTTCATTATGGGCACACTAATAAGTTGCCCAGTGCCAAACGGTCAGTTCTGCAATGTCCAGAAAACATGCATACAAAACATGCAAAAGAATAATACTCTATGAACTGAGATTATATTTAGGACTATATACACATACACACTATAACCATGAATGGAAGAAGAGGCCGTGAATTTGAAGGACACTGGGGAGGGAGAAATGTAAAGGTTTGAAGGGTGGAGAGGGAATGGGAGAGAAGGGGAGGCCTTGGCTGAGCCATGGTCGCCATGCTTGAGCTGCCCAGACTCTCCTCATGGACTCGTCTTCAGATAAGTGCTGTAGGCTTATATTTTTGAGAATCTACTTTAATAAGTGCACTTAAATGCTTTAACTTACCTCCTAGCCCACCACCAACCATGGGTAGCGGAAAGGAAAGGTTAATAGGATAATGGGAGGATTAGACCTGTTCAGAAGTAGTTCTTTGAAGCTAATCCAATCTGCACTGTCAGGATATCAGCAATTCACTTCCCAGGAATCAGCAGCRGCAGTTCGATCCACTCACAAACTCCATTCATGAATCAAAACAGCAGTTTGATCCAGAAGAAATTGAGAGACTCTGCCAATTGGGCTGAGTCTATGGAAGCAGCAAGAAGCCACCAGAACACTACCAGAAGTCCTTTGGTGCATTTCTCTCTATGAAGTCATGGCAAAAGGTGACCAGCAAATAGTGGCAAGGCGAACCAATACCACACAGCATCATCTACTGTCTGTTGGGCATCATGTGTTCTCTAAAACATCCTCTCCAGCAAAACAGCACATGCCCCTTTTCTAGGATGCCTCCAGAAAAACATCATGTATCTGTTCTAAGAAAAAGATCCTCCCACATGACTGCTTCAACAAAAAACATCCTCTCATAAGACAGTTTCCAGAAAACATCACATGACACAACTGAGTCTCCAAAGAAACAAGAAATTTCTACTTCAAAGGGTCCTGGGAAGGACACAAATGACTCAGTTAAAACATATTTCAAAGTCACTTGGAACATTTCAACATTGTCTGGGACCTAAAGAGACTCTGTCTTAGAGGCCTGTAATAAGGTTCATCGGTGTTCCATGGCTATACTGTTAATATGTGCCCAAGAGACTTTCATAAGTAGGAACTCAAAGGACAAACAGTCCTGGTTGACACTGGAAAGACCAGGTCTAAGAAGTTCTGTCCCAAAATGCTGGAGTGGAAAAGAAGTATATCTTTAAAGTTGTTATATCCCACTAAGGGAACACTCTGGAATTTAGTGTGAGTAGACCAGATCCCTTCGAAGCGGATGTGAACTAAGGAGCTAGAGCCGTAGAAGGATGAGTGAGGATGGGCACTGCGGAGAGTTGTACATTTGAGTCCATGGCTATGGTGAGCTAGCAGGCATGTGAGCCTGTTCTGAGCAAAGGATGCTTGGTTGCAGTGGAGCAGATGTACAGAGATGAGAGACCATTTGATCAGAAAGCACAAGAATAGGAGAGAGTCCCAGAGTTTTTCATGTCCTCTAGCCTGGGGTTGGTTATCCTGCACATTCTTTCTGGATATACCCATTCTTTTCCTACAACTTCTCTTTTACCTGATTGTGAAATGGTCCCCAGACCCTCATGTGTTTTCAGAGTCGGCCCCTGGCTGACTGAACTGTTAGAAGGTTGTAGAACTTTGGGGAAGTGGCTTCTTGCTGCAGCAAGCACATCAACAGTGGCAGACCTTAAGCTTTCATAGCCTAGTCCTGTTTATTGTCTGCTTTCTGCTTCTTGATTACAGATACATGCTCTGTGTTCCATCTCCACATCTTCCCCTCCATGATGGAGTATAAAGAAAATGAGCCCTTCACTTCTAAGCTGCTTTTGTAGCAGGTATTTATGCACGGAGATGAGAAAGGTATCTATTACACCCTTTAGCCCAAGCAAGCCTGAATGCAGTCCTGATATTTGCCTGTAGCTGTCAATGAAAAACATTTCTAGTTTACAAGCAGTTGCCCTGTAAACACCAATCTAATGTGAAGCATTCTTTACAAGAAACACGTACTCAATAATTTGGCATTATAATAATAAATAAACAAAACATAAAACCCAGAAAAAATGTTCTGAAGCAAGAGACTTCCACCATGAGTTTTCAAGTTTGTGCTCTAATTTATGTATTGATTGCKTCAAAGTCTGGCCAATACAAATTATTCCCCTTCCTCCTCCTCCTTGAGAATCCCATCCTTCATGGATGAGTGGATAGTCTTCCTGAATCTGGAATTTGAGGTGATAGGCACAACAATCTCAAAGGCTAGATTAAGCATCTTGGCAACCTCACACACTCTTAGCACATCTGCTATTACAGACTCTGCCAAAGACAGCCCAGGAGGCAGGGATGGGGACTGGAGAAGAGTTCTTAGTCTGACAAAGGTGACTACCTCAGGATCAGATTCAGAGACTCTCAAAGGGTGTGGTAGGGATGAGATGCCCAAGTGTATCATATGTCCATATGTTGAATACATATGCATCATATGTGTGCAACATCCTTCTCTCATTCCCTGTACACATGTGCTCCACAACCCAGAGATGCAAAGGAAGGACTGAGCAAGATACCACAGTAGAAACATAGCAGTTAATAATGTCCATTTGTTATGAACAGAGTGAAATATCTGAGGCCAGTGTTTAAGAATCTTTTCTGTTAGCATTCCACAATCTATAGCCTTAGGCCCTGAACCCTGACTAAGGGTGCCAAAGAATGAAGCAAGGACAGATACATGGACACAATGGCAGTGAGGCTGGAAGCAAGTGAGATCACTACCTCTGCAACTGGGACCTTCAAGGGGAGAGCCTGGCCTTAGTAGGAGGTTGATCTAGGTGAGCAGTCTCGGGCTGTAACCATTCAAGGAAGAAGCTGCAGTTGCTAGTCCTTGTACATATTTGTCAATGCCCATAAACACTAATATTCACACCAGATCGTATGAAAAAAAGTTGTGCCATTCCTCTTGAGTCTGGTCCATATGCATAATGACTTTGCCAATTTTCCATGGTTCCAAAGCCCTGGAGTCATCCACATGGCTGTGTCTATGTCAACAATTCACATTCAGTCAGGACTCCCCTTATTCCAGGCTTCCTTCCATCCCTACAGAACATTAAAATACACATAGGCAAACTCTGAAATGTTATCTTCTGTGCATTGTTTTCAAAGTTCCTATCTTGAACAAGGTGAGCTCTCAAAGGCATTTGCTATTTCAGTCGCAGCCTGTTCAGAAAGACACCATGTTACCTCATAAGATTCATTACATTCTTTGTCGGTGTAAATCTGAAAAACTTCAGTAATTCTCTAACAGGCCTGCTCACTTACTTACTCCCTCAAATAAATCTTCTATTTTTAACATAACCACTAAAAATTGAATTTTTCTTTTCACTCTCAGTTGTTACATGTCTTCTATCATAGACACTTCCAAATTTCACTAGAAGACTTACGAAAAATCAATTGATGAGGAAACACAAGCTTAAAAGATAATGACAAAATTTGAATCTGTGCCTGAAGTCAGGTTCTAAAGTTGACAATGATTCAGTGGAAGTCTTACTCGTCTTAAAAAAGTAGAATAGAATCTTGGATCTCTGTGAGTCTCAACCAGGAATTCTCACTACAAGTCCCTGGAAGCCTGTTAATATTTCAGGTTTTAGAACCTCCACACATGCATGCAACAAAGAGCAACAACAGCATCAACCACAAATCCCAGGCCTTAAAACTACTGCTACCTTGTGATGATTTTAGGTAGAAAAAAAATGTGTGTATCGGGTACTAGCTAAGTAGCTAATCTATAACCTACAAGGGCCTAGCAAATAGTAAAGTCTGAGTAGATAGCTAATCCTGCCCACATTACATTCTTTGGGATTGTATCCTGTAGCCATTTTTATTGGCAGTGGTGATAATCAGTAATACAGTTTTGACTTATTCTAACCTCATTCTCCTAAAATTATGTCAGCAAGCTGGAACATGGTGGCTTACTCCTGATCCAAAGACAAGAAGAGCTGGTTCAGGACCTCTGAGGGTGCTTCTTTCCCAATGAGATCACAGGCACTGCCTAGTGCTAATGTGAGAAATTCTTCATATACCAAGATGGTCAATTTAAAATCTCACACAGCTTGTGTGTAGGTGGACTTCAGAGTCTGTGGACAATGCTCAAAATAGTCAGAGCTCCCACATTAGGCTTCAAACAGGTCTGCTGCTTCTCCCTGTTCTTTGTGTAGCATATTCTAAACCTTCAGATGGATGGTCATATACTTACAAGGGGTATCCTTGCAAGTGAATCAGTCAGTACACCAGCCCAGGGATATGCTGATTCCTACAAATGTACAAACCAAAATAAAATTGAAACTATTGTTGGCAATATCTAATATAGTACAAATAATACCAAAATAATATCTAATCAGCTAAGTACAAATAGAATCATTTAACTTAAGCAAAGAATCACCAAACAACATGATCCCATCTGCCTTCCCCACTTGGGAGAAACAAATACCAGTGTTTGAATCTCCCCAAACCAATGTGTTTTCAATTTCAGATGATACAGTAATACTGTGGTTCTGTGGTCTTTCAAAACACTTGGCAAAAAAGTCTTATAACTTTCTTAGTAAATGAACTGGACTAAACACTTCCCATTGGGACACAGCCTGCAAAGTGTTCACACATTCATTCACTATGCACATTATAGAGAGTCATCCAATTGAACCCTTACTTCTCCATAAATATTTCCCAGCCTTTGTCCCAGTGTCTATAGATGATTCTTCACTCAAGAGTTATAATTATGGAAAAGTGGAAAGCACAGAAAGTGTAAAGAAAGATGGGAGGGGAGGAGAGAGGGAAGGAAGGGAGAAAAATGGAGGGTTCACTTCTTCCAGATTAGATTCATAACTCATTCCCTATCCTTGTTTTCTATTTGATGTAGTCTTTTCAAAAAACATCTTTTGGAAGCTGTGGTGCCTTGAAAATGCTTGACCCAAGGAATGGCACAATTAGGAGGTGTGGTCTTGATGGAGTAGGTATGTCACTGTGAGCATGGCCTTTAAGACCCTCATCCTAGGTGCTGGAAGCCAGCTGCCTTCAGAACAAGAGGTAGAACTCTCAGCCCCATGTCTGCCTAAATGCTGCTATGATGCCACCCTGATGATAATGGACTGATCCTCTGAACTTGTAAGCCAGCCTTGATTAAATATTGTTTTTTATAAGAGTTGTTTTGGTCATGGTATCTGTTCATAGCAGTAAAACCCTAACTACTACAGGGCCCTAGGTATGTGGTGATATGTTCAGTGATAAAGCACTTGCCAAGCATCTGTGGGGCTGAGTTTGAGTTTTATTTCTAGCACCACAAAATAGCACAGAAACCATCCTCTCCCTTGGACCATGTCTTTCTGTGTGTACATCACTACTCTAGCTTTACCTGATACCACATTTCAGTGTGTTATGCTCTTTCTATCTTATACTGATGGCTTCAGCTTCTGTTTTCCTATTTTTTATTTAATATATTCTATTCCTATATCCTCCTAGCTCTATTAGTGTCTTCAATAGCTAAAGAGTGAAAAGTTCAATGTTTAAAACACAGAAAATGTTTTCATTTTATTGAATATTTTATTTATTTATGTTTCAAATGTTATCCCCTTTCCAGATTCCCACCTCCCCCCGAAACCCCCTATGCCATCCCTCCTCCCCCTGCTTCTGTGAGGGTGTGCCCCCATTCACCCATTGACTCCTGCCCTCCCCACCCTTGAATTCCCCTACACTGGTTTTATTTGATCCACTTGTACTTGAGCTTTGCACAAGGAGATAAAAATGGATCTGGTTTTATGTGGTGGTCCTTATAAACCAGATGCACTGAATCTCATAGAAGAGAAAGTGAGGAAAAATCTCAAACACATGGGCACAGAGGAAAAGTTCCTGAACAGAACACCAATGACTTATGTTCTAAGATCGAGAATTAGCAAATGGGACCTCATAAAATTGCAAAGTTTCTGTAAGGCAGAGGACACTGTCAATAGAACAAAACAGCAACCAACAGATTGGAAAAATATCTTTACCAATCCCACATCTGATAGAGGGCTAATATCCAAAATATACAAAGAACTCAAGAAGTTAGACTCCAGAGAACCAAATAACCCTATTAAAAATGGGGAATAGAGTTAAACAAAGAATTCTCAACTAAGAAAACTGGAAGGGCTGAGAAGCACCTAAAGAAATGTTCAACATCCCTAATCATCAGGGAAATGCAAATCAAAACAAGCCTGAGATTCCACCTCACACCAGTCAGAATGGCTAAGATCAAAACTCAGGTGACAGCAAATACTGGTGAGGATGTGGAGAAAGAGGAACATTCCTCTAGTGCTGGTGGGATTGCAAGCTGGTACAACCAATCTGGAAATCAGTCTGGAGGTTCCTCAGAAAATTGGTCTTCAGGACCCAGCTATAGCACTCTTATTCATATACCCAGAAGATGCTCCAACTATAATAAGGACACATGCTCCACTATCTTTATCACAGCCCTATTTATAATAGCCAGAAGCTGGAAACGACCCAGATGTCCCTCAACAGATAGACACAGAAAATGTGGTACATTTACAGAATGGAGTACTACTCACCTATTAAAAACAATGATTTCATGAAATTCGCAGGCAAATTGATGGAACTTGAAAATATCTTCTGAGCTAACTCAGTCACAAAAGAACAAACACGGTTTGTACTCACTGATAAGTGGGTATCAGCACCAAAGTTTGGAATACCCAAGATATAATTCACAGACCATATGAAGCCTAAGAATAATGAAGAAGGATCATGCCACATACAGCCACCAAACCCCGGTGTTATTGTGGAGGCCAAGAAGTGCTTGCTAATGGAAGCCTGATATGGCTGTCTCCTGAGAGGCTCTGCCAGAGCCTGACAAATACGGTGGCAGATGCTTGCAGCCAACCATTGGACTTAGTGTGGGGTTCTCGGTGAAGGAGTTGGAGAAGCTGAAGGAGCTGAGGGGGTTTGCAGCCCCATGCAGGAAGCAACAGTGTCGACAGGTCAACCCCCTCCCCGAAACTTCCAGGAACCAGACCACCAACCAAAGAATACACATGGAGGGACCCATGGCGCTGGTCAGATATGTGGCAGAGGATGGCCTTATTTGGCATCAGTGAGAGGAAAGGCCCTTTGGCCTGAGGTTGTTCGATGCCCCAGTGTAGGGGAATGCCAGGGCAGGAGGACAAGAGTGAGTGGGTGGGGGAGCACCCTTATAGAGGCACTGAGAATAATGGGAAGGAAGATGTAGTCTTCCCCCATCCCAGCGGTGTCGTTGTCATCGTCGTCGTCGTCGTCGCCATTGTCTTCTGCAGAACAGAGGTTCAGCCGAAATAGTACAGGCCTCAGAAGACAAGCCCACTCAGGGCAGGTAACCCGGCTCCCACGTCTCATCGCTACCATGGCAGCACCGATGTCAGCAGAAGGTGCTAAGGCAGGAGCGTTTCAGTGGGCAATGATGGATGGCTGTCATGGGCAGCTGGCAGGCAGCATCTGGGGCAGCAGCAGGGCTGGCAGGGGTGTGAGGCTGCTACCCAGGTCTAAGGACCAGGGATGAATGCTTCAGCTCAGCAAGTCAGCCACTCTGATAGTTCTTGTGAACTCTTGTGCACTTTGTGGACATTATAGACACTGAGGAATAGGGTGGGATCCCAAGGTAGGTGCATTGCTCAGTTAGAGGCAGTAGCTAAGCTCTATTAGCATGGAAAGGGCTTCAGTTTTTTTCCTTATGTGACTGATTGTCATGGTCCTCTCAGCGGGCTATTGTGGTTACATGTTCCAGAGCAAGTTTTGGCATGGATCTGACCCCATGCCTAATGTGCTCAATTCTGAGTTTCACAGGGTTTGGGCTCTCTCAGCCTTACCAGTTCTGTCTGATGGCATGTTCTACTTGCCTCACAAACATCATCGTCACCATCACCATCATCATCTTCATCATCATTGTCATCACCATCCCCACCACCACTACCACATTATCATCATCGTTATCGTCATCGTCGGCATCACCACCACCACCACCACCATCATCATCATCATCACCACCACCACCACCATCATCATCATCACCATCATCATCATCATCATCATCATCATCATCATCATCATCATCATCATCATCATCATCTATATTACTTAGCATGCTATGGGTTTTAAGCTGTTGGCAGATTTGGTTGGGTCTGCTGAATAGCTGGTCTTTGTCACAGCATTTTACAATCCTGACTGACCAGTTGGGAGCAACTAATCATATGTTCTGGTATTCCTTCACCTCTGAGCTCCCCCCCCCAATCTCTAAAGAATCTCCATTATTCCGATCTCCATCGTTGCCTTTTAATGTGTGGAGACTGTATGATACGAAAACAACCCACCAGAAATTATACTACTGAACTTGTTCTTCAAAAGACACCAGTCTGAACAAGGAAAACTTTTCAGAGACAGTCCCTAGATCTGATGGCAAGATGGTCCTAGACCTTTCCTCTGCTTGTGTTAGGAGAGATGGCTCGGGTGTGCAGCCAGGGTAGGAGCTTCTGTGGATGCTTCCGCACCTGTCCCGTTCCTAAGCCAGCCATCTCCTGTTAGCCTGTAAGTTGATGGGTACGGAACACTTACAGCGAGCATGGGTCCTTCCATGTTTAGAGCTTTAATAATAGCTTCAGCACAACACCTGCATTTTTGAAATGAGGAAATATAAAAATGTATGGACAGTCTGGAAAACAGCTTCCCACTGTACAATTCCTTCTTACTTTATTATAAAACGACAATTTCCACAACTCTGAGTACAGGCAAAAAGTAATTAAGGAAACACACATGAAGGAATATAATCCAGTTTCTAAAGGAAAAAAAAAAATGTGTTTGGCTCTGTCCACAGGGAGCAGAGAGGCCTAAGGCCCGTTTTGTGTTTCAGCACTCTGGGGCTGACGTGGATGGCTAATGCTGGACGTGGGGGTGTGCGGGTCAGCACAAGATGGCTGCCACCTCATGCCCAGGAAACCCAGACTGCAATCTGTTACGTGGCTGTCTTAGTCAGTGCGCTGTCGCTGCGATGAGACACTGTGGCTATGACCTACATCTGGATGCACAGGCAGCCAGAAGAGGACAGTTTTAAAGCATGCCCCAGTGACATACTTCCTCCAGTGTGACCACATCTCCTAATCCTTTAACCAGTGCCACTCCCGGGTGACCAAGTGTTCAAATCCATGAGCCTGTGGGAGCCATCCTCATTTAAACCGCCACACTACTCCAGCAAAATGCCACGTCTGTGATTGTGAATAGTCCCTTGACGTTAGAGGCCTGAGCTTTCACCTTTGCCCTTTCACCTTTATCAGTCTGCCTGTGTGTGTCTGCCTGCAGGCTTGTGTGCCAGCCTCCATGTGCATGGACCTCTGTGCTAACTTAGAAGTGTGTCTCGGTGTGCTGGTTGGTAATCGGTGCATACGGTGTGTGCATGGTCGCCTGAGGATCTCCAGAGTGAATATAGCATGTACTCTACTCCTGTGTGGCTCCGGGAACCATCTTCACCCTCACATCCTCTGTCTCCTTTCTCAGCACTTCTTCTGAGACCTCACACTGGATTTTGTGAACTCACGATTAACATGAATATCACCCAATAAATTAATAAACTCACCTTGCATTCCCCAGAGCAGTACATTTTTGCAAATACCTTCCATCCTGCCTCACCCAATCCTACACTCTCAGCTTGTTTTCTCCCAATGGACCCAGAGTTGCCATCTGAACCCTGACTGGCACCAGGCTCTGTGAGTCATTCTCCTGATATTCTGGAAAGCAGTGGATGACGATGGCTTGTTAAGCAGGCCCACCATGAAGAATGTACCCATCAATAGTGTGTGACCCTTTGGCAGCTTCCATGGAGCTGATGAAGATGTCACCCAGCTTGGCAGGCCAGGGGTAGAAATAGGTAGAGGAACAGGTAACTGTCCTTCTCCTTTAGCTCTACACTGCACTCTCTCTCTCTCTCTCTCTCTCTCTCTCTCTCTCTCTCTCTCTCTCTCTCTCTCTCTCTCTTAAGATGTCATCTCTCTAGGGATGAAGTGAGAATATCTCCCTGGGTATTGATGTCAGTATGTCCCAGTCACTGTCTTATGCCCACTCCTGGATAACTTCCACACAGGACTCTTGTTGGCACTTCAAGCCCAGTGAACCTGGGTGGGACACCCCTCCTCCCCACTCCATGGCTCTACTTCTCATTTCCATTTCTCTTGTCTATGAATGCTATCTTGGTTTTTGAAGCGATAACTCGAGGAACCTATCACTAACAACCCACTCTCCTCTTTCCTTTACATACTCAGTGCCAAACAGCATCAGTAAAAACCAAGTGTGTAGCTGGGAACGTGTCTCCCTAAGGATCTTTGGGCTGCCTGGTCTCCACAAGACATTCTACACCAAAGTCTAGCTATCCTCCTATCAAGGCAAAGGAAAGGAATTAGGCAGTGGTGATATTCAGAAACCATATTAGGTAAAGACCTGATGGTTATCAAGGGGAATATACATGTAATTTATGAAACACCACTTACCTGTGAGAACAATCACCAATAGATAAATTCTGAAAAAAAAATACCTAGAACTAACTAGTTATAGGATACATTGGCCCCATGTAAATTGAGAATGTAAATGAGTTAGCCTGTTGGATAGGCAAGGAAGGACTGTAAAGCAATTTATACAGAGGATGTTAGATGTTAGATGTTAGATGTTAGATGTTAGAGCACAAATTCTCAATGCTGTGACCAGCTCATGGTCTTTGATAAAGAACTTGAGTGACATGGATTCTCTGAATCCAGGGTCTAAGGAACTGGGAGTTTGGATTTCTCTTGCAGGTTGGCAGGACTCTGTGGCTGCCCAGGAAATGGCAATCAAGGACAGAGCAGTACCCATTCAAAGCAAAGGCTAAAATAGTGAGCGTCCACAGATTGCATGAGCTAGACATGGACTCTAAGTCAGAGTCAGCACCAAAAAATAGTCGAGCCTGGGCGAAGGGGTTACCTTCCTGTATGAAATTCCCCAGTAATCAAAGATAAGAATGTGTCATATCAGGGGCTTTAGTTGAAAGGTTGTCTGCTAAAAGAGAGGTCTTGTTTACATGGCATGAATTTTGAATGAGCTCCAAAACATGTCTGTCTCTACAACTTTGTTTTACTCCAAGCACGGTTCATGGCCCAACTCCGTTTACCTCCCCAGGAGCTCATTAGTACTGTAGATTCTTGGACATCACTCGAGCCTGCTCCATCAGGAGCTTTATCAAACATTTCATCTGCACATTAAACTTGGAGATATAAGAGCCCAGCAGGTGAGATTCCACTCTGCTCACTCTGCCTGACAACTCCTTGTATAGAAGCAGTGGTACCAGTGTTGGAAGTGGACAGTATCTTAACCACTGTCTATTTCTATAAAGAGAATCCATGACCACAGCAGCATATAAATGAAAACATCTCACTGGGAGCTTGCTTAGAGTTTTAATGCACACGTGACTATCCACCACAGTGGGGAGCATGACAGTATGCAGGAGGGGCAGGCAGGCTGGCAGGCATCCCTGAAGTAAGGGCTGAGAGCTTACATATTGTTCGTATGTTGGACACAGCAAACAAAAACCTGGACTTCGTATGGGCATTTGAAACCTCAAAGCCAAGTGGCATGCCATCTCCAGCAAGACCACACCTCCTAATCCTGCCCAAAACAGTTCCACCAGTTAGGGACCAAGCATTCAAATATGTGAGGCAAGGGGGCGACTCCCTTTCACAGGCAGTGAGGTGGCGGAGACATCGCTTGATCCTCACGCTCAAAGACAGTGAGCTGGAGGGTCGACTAGAAGATTTATTTCCAGAAAAAAATGTAGAATGAGTTCTGAATATGATGGGACACATTACTTTATTTTTTATTTAATTGTGTGTGTGTGTGAGCGTGTGTATGTGTGTATGTGTTGTGTGTTATCTCTCTGTGTGTATGCTCACGTGTATGTAGGCAGCCAGGAAGATCAATAAAAGGTAGATCCACTGAAGGTGGAGATACAGGCAGTTGTTTGATGTCCAACTTAATTCAAGTCCTCCACAATAGTGCAAGCCCTTAACTGTTGAGTGAGTGATCTCTCCAAGCTTGATGAAACATTATTAATTAATTAGATATATTTCTGCCTTTAACCTATAGTGATATATAATATTTTATTTTTGAGACATAGTGAAAATACCGTGGGCCTGTGCAATATAGCTTCAGCACCAACCAGCAGGCTTGAAATGGCACAGGAGGCAAGTGGAAGAAGCATGCTAAGGTGGCCGTCATCCTGGAGTCTCGGTCACATATACCCATGGTTTCCAGTATCTGGATGATTACTACAGAAGACACCTGTGATCACTGGCCCCTGGCAGCTACTTATAAGACAGTAGGTTTGGTTGACAGACTGTGAAACTCTTCTGAATGAAATATGGCGTCATACATATGGTTACCCATTTCTTGCTTCATTGAAAGACTAAATGAGGTTATAATGAATGACCCACTGGCCCAAGATGGAGACTCCCTCTTTCAGGTAAAAGAAAGATTTCCACCATCCCTAAGGAAGAATCCATGCCCTTTAGTAATATTTAGGAGATGGCATATGTCTGTAATCCCAGCACTTGGAGTTGAAGGTGGGGGTATCAGGAGTTCAGGCTTATCATTGGGGACACACAAGACTGGCACAGGTTGCATGAGACCTTGAAATAAAAGTGAAATCCAAATAAATAAAGATGGTGAGTAGCTGATGGATTATTAAGTCGATGGAACTGGCTGCCTCTATACTACTAAGAAAAACTGGGAGCTACGCCTCTTGAAATTTATCTAAGACTCTGAATTTTTCTGACATTTTTCTTAATATCATCTTGTCAGCTATTAGCTCTCACTTGCTTCCCACTCATCCTTAACTTGTTGTTTTTGAATCATTGTAGGCTGCAGAAACATATGGCTGAGCTTGGAAGACTGTATACAAACAATGTAAACAAGTTCTACTATGGTGTCCTCTGTAGAGAACTGGACTTTGAGTACCTCGTAGGCTCTTCAAGGGTCTCCTCCACACACCCTCCAGTTTTGGAGAATGTATCATATAGGCAAGGTGAAAAGCTAGGGAAGGAAAACCAATGCCTTCTTGTACATTCAGCAAACAGGGTCGGGGTCTTCCCTAGGATTTCTTGTGCCAGTGCCCTCAGAGTATACATCCTGGCTCTGTGCCCCAGTGGGAGTATTATGAGGTATGTCTTAACCCAGATTCTTATATTTTGCATTTGTAGAAAGAGGCAGTTATACTTGTTTGGGGGATTGCAGAAACTATTCCTCATGTGTGGCTCTGCAGTGTACGAGTAACATAATAGATGTGATTCCTGCAGACAGATGCAAAACTGTGGCACATGAGCAGCAGGTACATAACCATGTTTGCTTTGAATTTGCAAAGACTCGAAGTCTTCAAGGGCTAGGAGGGAAAGAATGAGGAAGCACTGACTATGTGCGTTGGGAAGGACTCCCTTCTCTTTGGATTCTATTTTGAGTTGCCTATTCCTACAGTGTCTGCTCTGTCCCTGACTATCATCAGCCACTGTAGCCACCTCCACGCTGCCTTCTTTATACCTGCATACCCAGCCAGCCTGTTCTCCCCAATGCCCCACGGACTTCTGGTCCTTTGAAAAAAGCCTTGCTATCAGCGCATGTGCCTAGGATTGACTTCACTTCCTACCCACCATCCCTCTTACTTGCACCCACCTCACACTGATCAAAAACAAACTGTGATGGATTTCCTCTGAGAGGCTCAGATGCTTTCCTGTCTTCTGAAAGTAAATGTAAATTTGCCTGAAATGTTCTCCAACTGGCCCTTTATGAAGTCCTTACAGTCATGTCACCTTCACAGGAAAGCCTTCTGTGCCACCCTCAGGCCACTTTCTCTGCACTTTAGTCCTTATCAGCTGCCAATCAGGTGCTGTTGTGACAGCATTGTCAGGCTGACTGGAATTTAGATTACATAGGAGATGTATCTCTGATCATATTTATCAGAATGTTTCCAGAATGTTTTAACTGAGAAGGGAAGACACACCCTGAATATGGGTGTAGTCGTGGAATTAAAGAATAGTTGGGGAGAAAGTGAGCTGAGCACAGAGCTCTTCACGCCCTGCTGCCTGACTGGGTGTCATGTGGCCAGCCATCTTCCCGGTGGCCATGATGGCCTACCCTTTCAAAGCCTTTGGTAAGCTGCTTTTGCCAGGTATTCTGTCAGAACAGTGAGAAAAGTAACTCATAGTATTGAATTTACACACTTACCAGGCAAAGGTGAGTCCCTCCTTCTTGACTGGAACTTTGCACACAGCATAGAAGTTGAGCACATCTCTGGATCCACGTGGCCCTGGGGCAGCATGTGAGCACCTTGGCACTGAGGGTCAATAGAGATGCCTGGAGACTGCTCAGTGCCTTCAGCATCAAGGCCCTGTTCCATTGCATCCCATCAGCTGGTCTGTGTGGGTCCTGGGAATCAGCATCTTGAGGAGCTGCCAGAAGCAGTTAATATAAATCACAGCATGAGTGATGAAGACTTCAGATCATCCAGCTCATCTGGGTACCGTGTTGAACTCACAGCAAAATTGAAGCAGTAAATTGCAAGTCAACATTTTCAAAACTGAAGCCAAAAGAAAACTCAGATTATGGCACTAGTGATATAGAAACAGACCCAGCTTTTAAAAAATATGTGATCTTCCAATGACACGTCTGGGATCCGTGGAGAAGCCACAGCAGAAGACTGCCAGGTATGAGGAGGAAACCAATCTGATTCAAATCACTCTTTTCAAGGAGTTGGCCAATCATACTCCAAGGTGCTGTTCAAAGAGACTAAAATGGTGGGAAAGATTGTTACTGAATTACCCTTTTCCATGTTAACAGGGTTTTAAAAATATGATTGGAAATGAAATTATAAATGTTTGTTGTTTTTAAGTGAAGAGAACTCCTCCTCCAGAGGTTTCTATGGTTTCACTTAATACTTTTGCTATTAATACATATCAAAATAGGAATTGAGACACAATGGACACTAATTAGGAGAAGACTAACCAAGGTTCAAATAATTTTGAAAAGAAAAAGATACCAGGATTGGATCCCAAGGCCATTATTCATACGGAGATTTTATAAGGTATTTTCCATGCACAGTCCTTCAGGAGTGATAAAAACATCACACCTTCCAACCTGAAAAAGTCTGGGTGAACTACACAGAAGAGGAGAGCTACAGGGTAAGAATGTGTACCTCTCCAGGCCAGGGAGGCAGGGGACTGCTGAAGCGGAACTGAGGACAAGCACCCTTTGTAAGGCACATTCTGAGCCATTCCTTGCAAGTAGGACTATCAGGAGCACTGGAACACTGGGGCATCTGTGAGAAGCCACCAACAATAGCATTTATTTGAGTTGATACCCACAGCCAAAGAATAATCAAAATATCTTTATAGGAAAATACCACATACAGGCACTTCTCACCAGTGGCAGTGTGGATCATCAAAATCATTGGAAAATATGGATGTTGCACATTATCCTAAAGACTCGCTTTTGTTTGTTTGTTTTTAGGAAACATTAGAGCCATTTTGTCCTTACACAGACCAAAGGAACTTGTCTCCACAGAATCATGTGTGCTGCCCATAATGGCTGTTGTCCTCACACATTCATGGTGAGATTCCAAACCAAAGCCCTCCTTTTTGGAGCTAGCTCTCCACTGTAGTCCTGCCAGACCATGCAAATGTCAGTGTGTGCCAAGCTCCTGTCATCTCTGGGGATCTTTCTAGACTCAGGCCAGGAAACAATGATTACTTCTAAAGAGACTGAGATGACTTAACAATGTCTTGACAGATGAAACTCTCAAGGAAGTTTATAGACAACCTCATGAGATCTGAACCAAAGATACTAGCAGAAACACATGATTGCAGCCTCATAGGGAAAACATTAAAAACAGCAACATTTTCCCAGTACAAATGCAAATTAATCACTTGATTTTTATTATCTAAGTCGGGAATTTGGAAATTCTTTCCCAAAAGGTTTGCACCAAGAAGAAAATTCCACCAACACAGGACTAATCAGCCTGCTGACCACACCCTGCTGCAATGCTTAATGCCCACATATGTCATGCTTCTTCCATTAGAAAATGTGAGTGCCTTTGTCTCTTGGGCTCTTTTTCTGACTTTGCAGAAAGAGGGATTAGCATGAGCCTTTGTCAATCCCAGAAGCAAGCATCAGTGTAAAAGTTTATTAGTTCATCCTCTACTGGCTAATGTGAGGTCAGTGCCAAGAACACAAGCTGGAAAGAGAGGGCAAATAAGTTAGCCTTTCCAATCCAAGTCGTCTTGCTCACATCTGTGGATCTCAAGCAGTCAGAACGTCTGAATCACTGGGCTTACTCGCCAGGGTGGCATCGAGACTATCCAGAGTGGCCAGGTCCATCTATCTCTTTAATCATTACCCTCTGAGTACTGGGGTACATGGCCTGGGGCATAGCTTAATCTCTCAAAGATTACTCAAGTGGGAAGTCACATGATTGGGTCTAGGAGTAAATGCAGATCAGAGTGTGGCCATAGCACACAGAACAAAATCTTACAGCATTCTCAGAATACAGAAAGAATGCAGATAAGAGGAGTGGCATAAAGCTCTTCCTGACTAAGACGGCAAAGGTTCCACCCAAAGATCAATAACAATTCTTCTTGTCCAATTCTGTGCCTTAAACTCCTAACAAGACAAACAGAGAGAGCTGTCATTTTCTTCGGAATCGCCACAGTTGGCTTAAGCGTCCCCCATCAATCGTTCCAAGAACTGTGGGTCTGGAGGTAAAAATAGAGAGCAATAACAGAAGCAATATATCCTGAGCGCCAAAGCAATGGCGCTTTGAGTCTATTTAAAACAGTCGATTATCCTGCAGTGGAGGAAGAAGGGGCTGTGAGTGATGAATCCAAAATTTGCTGCGTGCTAGCTTTCATCTTAGCAGCAACAATCAAAGGAAGTATCTGGGTTTCTGGTGGCCTTCAGAAACTCCAGTCTTAATGAACTGAGAAAGGTTGCATGCAGGAAGCTGACATGTACCTCCTTTTCCCATCTGCTGTTTGATCAGTGTAGCTTCATACTTTAGAACACCAAACAAGGGTGCTTACCCTCACAAGGAGGAGTAGCACTTTGAAGATAGCAGTATTGTAGGCAGGATGAGGATGAGTGGGAGCCAAGGAGCTCAGAATGGGGAACCTACTGTTCCCCACGTTATTACAGTTGAGAGTAAAGGGGGAAAGGACACCAAGTGAATGAAATTGATTCCTAGGCTATTCCCCAGAATGCTCCCTGGGTGTGTTTTTAGTGTCAGTTTAACTGGTGTAACGGTTACCATTAACTGTCAACCTGACAAAACCTAGAATAACCTTGGAAGAATCTGGGTGAGTAAGCTAATTGATGTGGGAAGACTCAGCCCAGTGTGGACAGCACCATGCCCAAGGAAAGGGGTAATGAACTGTGTAGAGTAAAGTCAGGCTGGAACGCAGGCAAGCAAATGAACATGAAGCCATTCAGTTCTCTGCTCGAGACCTTCATCTTGGATGTGACAGAGTTAGCTATTTGAAGTTCATTGTCAACTTCGATATAGGGATAGAAATTGTAAGGTTGAAAAAAATCCTCTCTCCCTTAAGTTGTTTTGATCATATTATTTTATCCCAGAAATAGATTAAAATTGGAACAGCAGGTAAACCCAGAACAATGACTACTGTGACAAACAGTGCAGGACATTTAGCTCTCTCCTAGCTGAGGGTAAAACTACAGGGCCATCTCCTATCTGATCACCTCAGTCTTGGATAAAGATGACTCTCAGGAGGTGACCTCTCCTAGGCTCGGATGGTCTTCTACACATACCCCAGTAACCTGAGAAAACCTTGGGGAAGAGCCACCATTAAAGACCGATTGGATTGCCGATTTGTCCTTTTGACAGTGTCTTTCGCCTTACAGAAACTTTGTAATTTTATGAGGTCCCAGTTGTCTATTCTTGATCTTAGGGTATAAGCTATTGGTGTTCTGTTCAGGAACATTCCCCCTGAGCCAATGTCCTCAAGGGTCTTCCCTAGTTTCTTT
>BDUI01000082.1:56808-77078 GCA_002335545.1 Apodemus speciosus
AACCAGGAAAGGGGAAATGAAATGTAAATAAAGAATATATCCGAGAAAAAAATACTGATTGGAGTACCCAAAACTTGGGAATCTAAGAGAGGAGTAGCTCACAATGAGCAACTTCTGTGGAGGAAGATGCAGGCTAGAATGACTGGGGGATCCAGACAGGAGAACTCAACATGTAAGGGATAAAATAATTTCCTCAGTTGAAAATGAGTTCAACATTTTGTTTCCTACTTCAAAATTATTTTCTCTGTAGGTATTCTGCCCCCACAGAAAAAGTTCCATAGGAGCTTGTGGAGGTTTGAATGAGAAACACCCTGGCAGGCTCTGGCATTTGAATACTTGTTTCCCATTTGCTTGTGCTATTTGGGGACGTTAGGGGTGCAGCCATGCTAGGAGTATAGAAGTACAAAAGTGGAAATGGGCTTTGAGATTATTTCATCTCTCCTGGTTTTCAGCTCTCTACCTTTCATTCCCTTCCCCCCTTCCTGTCCCTCCCTCCCTCCCTCTCTCTCCATCCCTCTGTTTCTAGTTTCCATTTCAAGTACTGTGCCTTACTGTCCTTGCCACCATGTCTGCCACATGTTGCCATTTCTCTGTCCCTACATGACGGAGTCTCATCCTTTTGAAATCATGAACCAAAATAAAATCTCTCTTCCATAAGCACCTTAATCTAAATGGAATCTAGCACAAAACAGAGTAACATAATATTATACATAATGAGAAAGTGTGGGGGGGGGCGTATCTGAGAATCTGTGTATCTATGTGTGTTACTTGGAACATGCTAATTACACACAACTAACTACACTGAACTACTGTGCTATACTCACAATATCTTTGTCTTATTTTAGATGTGTTTGCACCAGCACCATGTCTAAATTGACTGTTTTCCAAGCTCAGGTAATCGTTCAGCCTGAGCCTAGAGAGCGGCCTAGAAGACAGCACAGCACCACACCCAACACTGTGAATATTAGCGGCAACCACAATAGGAATATCGAAGGATATTGTTTTGTTGTTGGATCTCTGCACTGTAGTCGTCATTTACAAGATGATGTTGATGGTATTAATGATTTTACTGTTTGCCAAGGGGTTCATCTAGGATGGCACTAGCATTGTTTCTGCTAGAGAGGTGTTGTTTCCATCCATATAGCTGCCTAGACATCAGTTTGGAATTTTCCTTTTTCCATAATTCCTTGGGGATTGTAGCCTAGAGAAAAATTCCTTCTTACTTATTCTGTCTGTCCTTCCCTCCCTCCATTCTTCTGTCCCCTTACTTTTTGTTTCCTCTTCCTTCCTTCCTTTCTTCCTTCCTTCCTTTATCTCTTCCTTTCCTTTCTTCCTTTCTTCCTTTCTTTCTTTCTCTCCTCTCTCTCTTTCTCTTTCTTTTTCTCTTTCTCTCTCTTTCTTTCTCTTTCTTTCTTTCCTCCTTCTTTCTTTCCTTCTTTCTCTCCTCTCTGTTTCTTTTTCTCTTTCTTTCTCTCTTTCTTTCTCTTTCTTTCTTTTCTCTTTCTTTCTTTCTTTCTTTCTTTCTTTCTTTCTTTCTTTCTTTCTTTCTGTTCTCCAGTTCCTTCTTCTCTCCTTTCCTTTTTTCTTAATTTGCTTGATACTTTCTAAGTGCTTTTATTTTTTCTAAGTTAAAGAAGTTAGAGAACATCACTCAGGTTTTATTTATAATTTCACCCATAGTTGAAAGTGACAATTATTTTAGGGTTCCAGCACTTTCCAACAGCTCCCCACAGCCTGACTGTTGGAACTGCTTGTTTGCAGAAGTATGGCAGAGCTAAGGAAAAGAAGGCTGGAGAGTGCACAGGGTTTCATCTAGACACTGGAATGGCTGTTTCTTTACTGCTGCAACCTTAAGCCTGTGTCACCAAAGCTCCTGCCAGGCCAGCTTTTGAGAAGACAGATAGCATGGGAAGATAAGGCCAAGGAAGAGGTTCAAATAACCTTAAGCTGCATTTGCAAGGCCCCTAGAGGATGAACTGAAGGAAAGAAATCAGATAGCAGATCCCCCAAATGGAAACTTCCCAAAGTTCTCTACTTACTGCAGACAGCCAGGTTCAAATGGAAATTCCCCAAGACCCTATGGGGCTTGGTTGTGGGCTCTATCAAGGAAAAGGCTGGCATCTAGAGGGATGGTTTACCATGTCACAAAAAAGCTCTGAATCCTGGCAATCCCATAACTCCCTGCAGTGCCAGAAGGTTTAGGAGTTTCTGTATTATTTCTGTGAGTTCCTCTGGGAAACAGAATTACTTATTCTACTCTGTTTACTTTTGTTTAGTTTTTTACTGGTTATAAGCCCTTATTTCTTTTCATTCTTACTTACACTTTCTCCTCACTCTCTTTATTAAAATGCCTGAAGAACAAAAACCATTTACAGAATTGTGAGATTGTTCTGCAAGTAATGTCATCACTGAAAAGAGAAAGAAAATAGATACATCTTAGTCAGTATCTGAGTCACTTCAAAATTTAAAGTTGGTCATCCTGAACATGCTTTTTTTTTTAGCATAGACTATTTCTGAAGCAATTTCTAAAGGGAAATAGAATGTTAATATTTTGAGCAGATATGGATATCAGCTAATTTTCTCATGCRCTTTTCTGTCATTAGAATTCTAGGTCATGATAGGTTGTGTGCAATAAGGCTACAGTGCACTTCGGTTTGTCTTTGGTAACTTTTAACCTGTATTTATTTGTCCTTCCTTATCAATCTCTTCCAGGTGTGGCTTTAATCAATTTTTCTTTGGTTCATGATCTAGTTATCCTGTAGAACCCCTCAAAGGCAAGGCTTTTGAGCTTCCTGACTTGACTCCAATCTACTAAATACATGCTGGGAGCCAGTGTGTTGGGTTCCAAGCTTCTACCCCTTTCTTGCTTTCTACCTTACAGTATGACATCCTTTACGGTTCCCTTTATAGATATATTTGTTGAACACACACATGGTCATCAGGACCTTTGTTCTGATGGTCATGACTTATTCTCCGCTTCTTTTTATGTAGAGAAATTATGAAATTTCCCCATATGAGATCCTTCTCACACCCCCTCAGCCTTGTGCTACTGTGTTGTATGTTTTTTTTCTTTTTCAAATGCTGTAGCATTTAAGATTCCCACTATGATGATTTGTCAACTTCATTGGATTTGTAATCACCTAGGAAGACACACATCTAGACATGTCTGTGAGAGACCTTTGGAGAAGTTTAACTCAGGAAAGAAGATCCACCCATAATGTGAATAGCACCATCCTTGGGCTGAGGCCCCAGACAAAATAAAAAGGGAAAAAGGAGGAATCTGTCTGAAACTGCTTTCTGTTACCACGATAAATTATCCTTAAACAACAAATCCAAATAAAGTCATTTTTCTTTAAATTACTTTTGTAAGGAATTTTGTAAGAGCAAAGAGAACAGTAATTAATTCACCCAAGAGTCATGCTCAGGCCACACAAGCCCAAGTAGACACACTTAAAAGGGAGGACATGTAACAATTTCCTTTATAGTTTACAGTGCCAATCCAATTACCTTTTCTTATATGAAAATTCAAAGGAAAGATTCCTGTGCTCCCTCTTCTCTAACATTAAAACCAAAACACTTAGGCCATGTTTGCCTATAAAATTCACAAAGAGTAATAGTTATGCTTCCTACACTGCATCTGACATGGTGCTTTTGGAGAGAAGCCTGCAAAACCTCTTAGGCATCTGCTATAGTTCTTTTCCTGTCCTGGGACAGAAGAAACCTCATATATCAAACTGCTGGTACTCTCCACCTATTCACTACAGAGTTTCACAATCAAAATGCTGTCATTTGAAACTTGAAACATGCTTCTTTCTAAAAAAAAAAAAAAAAAAGACTTGCAAGCAGCAGGCTTTCAGGTAGAAACTCCTTCCTAAGTTTTCCAATTTCCAAGACAAATCAACTTAGAAATTGGGAAGAGAGAACAAAATGTTAATTGTCCTTCAAGAACTAAGCCTTAAAATTCAACCTTTAGAGCTTCAGAGTTCTTAAGAGTCTAGAAATGTCAGCAAGAGAAGAAAATCTGATACTTGAAGTCCAACAGTTAACATGCTATGACAGGAACGTGTGGTAATAAATGATCGATGACATTAGTCACTCTCTTATAAGATAGATAGATGACAGATAGGTAGATAGATAGATAGATAGATAGATAGATAGATAGATAGATAGATAGATAGATAGATAGATCTATATTTTACAAAGCTTTCCTCATAACCAACAAACTTAGAATCCGAGTCTTTAAATTACTGTTCAGTCACATCATCCATTGTAGTATTATTACTTTATTAGGAGGAACTATAGATTACATTATTTTATTGTTATCAAATAGTATTTGGTATTATTTCCAGCATTTAAATATTCATTGTAGACCGCAGTGCATTCCTTTAAAATTAGTACTACTTATTAATTTAACCAAATATTTCCCAACAGCTGTAATTTTAAGTGCCATCAGCACATTTGGAACTGTACAACAAATCCCTAGGAACAACAAATATTCAGAAACAGTGTTCTCACCAGTACCCTTCTTTCCTTCTCGTTACAGGGCACAGTAGAAACTGACATGCTTTTCCACTTGACCGCATATGACTGGTCCTGGGACCTTCTCCTCCTGAGTTTTTTCAGACTGGAAAAGGAAAATAGCTCATTTCTACCTTGAGGCAGAAGTTATGAGATGCAAACACAAAGAAGAATGATGAAACACATGGAGAGACAGGGATTCAAATAACAGTTTCCTCTTGCCTAGAGTATACCCACTGCTAACTTTCTCTTGATCTTCCACCCCAGCTGTTGCCATGGTTTCTCCTGTGTTAAGTAGTTCAGACTAGGTTCCAATTTTACACTCAAGTGAGTTTTTCACTAATGTATAGAATCAACTTAACCACAATATAATTAAAATACTGAGCCTATAAAAATAAAATAGCCAACAGTACCAACAGCAGCAATAACAGGGGACATGCATATACAAGTAATGCCACTGAGAGCCGCGGTGCATTAAGTAATAGTAGAGAGTAGCATCCTGGGATTCATTAAGTTCTTAGACCTAGAATTAGTAGCTGTGATTGTCAATCTCCTTGTCAACTTGACTCAACCTAGGAAGGATATATACATCTGGATGCATCAGTAGGGTGTTTCCAGAAACTGTTAACTGAATAGAGAAGACCTGCCCTCAAAATAAGTGACACCATTTTATGGGTTTGGTGCTCAGAGTGCATACAAAGGGAAAATATAGAAAGCCAACTGAGTATATTTATGCTCTCTCTCTGCTGCCTGACACAACTGGCTAGTTCATGCTACTAACTACAGTGTGCTGACATTATTTCCTCTACCCCTCAAATCAGGTTCCAAAATTAACTCTCCCTCCTGTTATTTCTCAAATAGAGATGAGAAGAAGACTACTGTGTAGAATAAGCTGGATTTCTTCCTTTCTTCTCTCTCTCTCTTTCTTTCTTCCTTTCATTCTTTCAACTGTTTTTCCTGTTTCCCATTTGCCTATCTCATTCAAAGCCCTCAGCAATATTAAGTATGAGTTGAACTACCTCCTCCAATACTCTCAGAGAGTTATGTGAACAGAAGCAACTCTGTAAATAAAGCAAAGCCAGGGAGCACAGGTACAGATACAAGCATGCACATTGTGGTGGATGGGGAGTGGGATGGCAGCTGAACTGAGTACAGGTACTTGGTTTGGAAAGAGGAAGGAGGAAATGTGTGTTTTGGACAAAACTAAGGAAGACCACTGATGATGGGACAGGGTTGCCTGCCTAAGACTAAAGAACATCATTTAGACACCACTAACCTGGCTCACGCAGCTGTTGAAATGACCCTGAAAGGATCCAGAACGTCACACTACAGCAACATGTCCACCAGGGTCATCTCTGGGGAGCCTAACCTCCAACTCAAGCTCACCCATGCCTTGTTGAACCAGAAATGAACAGTAAGCCCTCCTTAGAAGTTCACTGGTGGGCAGGAGAACCAGAAATGAGCAGTAAGCCCTCCTTAGAAGTTCACTGGCAGGCAGGGGAGGGCTGAATGGTTGCTGAATGGACTTGCCTACTCTGTCTTGGTTGTCTTTAATAGTGGGGCTGAGGATAGACAAAAGAGTGGAAATTTAAATTTTGATGTTTCATCTCTGTCCAGTTTCTCTTTTGCTAGTTTAAATGGAAATATTTTTTAAGACAAAGAGCTAGACAAAAGTCTGGTACAAGAGTTCTGTGAATGCTTTTGTAAGGAGTTGGTGCTTAATCCTTTGGCCACCACACCTCAGAGCTTGATCCGTGGGCAAGTAGCAGCAATACACATTTAAAATGTAGATCTGGGGCCTTAAACCTAATGAATCAGAACTCCACCTGAACAATATGCCAAAGCTGTTTAAACCCACACTAAAAATAGAGAAGACCATGTAAGCAACATGGAGTCATTCCCAATGTCGTGTTAGAAGTGTCATGATGGAAATGTGTTTTAGAAAAGTGATTATGAAACAGGCTGAAGAATGCCAGAACACAGGCAAATATGTTTCTCATTACTTGCCACTTTCTCTCCTGATGAGTCTCATTGACCTGAAGGAGAACTTTACCTTTGAAGACAAATTTTGCATAAAAGTGTGGGAGGCAATGCTGACACATCATAGCCTTGGAAGATGGGCTGAGAAAGTGTATAAATTTCTGACTCACAAGGTAAGTAGGAGGACAGGTCATCTGCAGGCGGATGGGTCAGCTGCAGGAGGATGGGTCCTCTGCAGGAGGACAAGTCATCCTCAGGAGGACGGGTCATCTGCAGGAGGATGGGTCATCTGCAGGAAGATTGGTCATCTGCAGGAGGACAGGTCAGCTGCAGGTGGACAGGTCAGCTGCACAGAGTTTTACCTAGAAGAGGGAAGACTTAAAATCTGTGGAATGTTGAAAAGAAAAATTTGGGGGAGATGTAGGAAAACAGATATGGAATCAACCACAGATGAATCAAAAATATGCCATGGAATGGTGGTGGCCAACTGTATGCATCATGGCAAGTGGGTATTGAAGCAGGAAATGTCATGAAAAGAAATACGTGTTGATTTCACTGTGTCTTACCACTTCAGAAAGGGCTAGATGTAATCAAACATCACATTGACTAGCTGCACTTAATGATAAAGTACCAAGTCTAAAAACCTGAGTTCAACCTCTCAGACCCACATGCTAAAAAGAGAAAACTAACTTTTGCAAGCTGTCCTCTGACCTCCATAAAAAGAATGTGTGCATTCTGCAAATGTGTGTATACAAATAAATACATAAATTTTATATTTTAATATTAATAACAAATGTAAAATAATCTTTAAATGTTAACAAAATAATAATAAAATAATAAAAATAATAAACTTTTAAAGAAAATAAGGAGGAAAAAGAGCATCCAAGATGAAGAGAAAAATACAACAAAAATGACAAATTATTCAAATAGAAGCAAAGTAATAAAGAACAAAGGTGTAAGAATGGAGAGACCACAGGAAAAACATATACTCTGCACTGGACAGACTGGGCCTAACAGAGAACAGAGGATGAACACCACATATATCACAGCTATCAAAGAGTGGGATATGGCACCTAGACACCACCTAAGAAAGTGCAGGCTGTACATCACACACATGTCACCTAAAAGAGAACAGAGGCTGTGTGCCACACACATCACCTAGATCATCATCACAGTCCCTTACGTTGGGGTGAATGGTTCTGGTTAATTTATGAGTTATAGATATATTGTCAGCTTAAGGGATAGTTTGCAAATGTTGTACCTTTGGATGGGGAGGAAACTAGAGAGCTCAGACTCAGAGATTTCTACCTTTCCTTAATTCATCTCTATCCTCCTATCTTAAGTAAAGGAAACAGGGTAGAAGAGATGGGGGGATATAGTAATATCATAGAAATTAGAGGAATAGACAAATAGGGATAGGTTATCAAATTTACTCTTAAATAAAACATTGTATGGCCATAATCTTACATTAATAGAAATCTTTATAATTGATGCAAAATTGAAGCTATAATTTCTTACATTGGTACAGAATTTGCATATTGATATAGGATTAAGGTTTTCATTGGTATATATCTGTATATTGAAACAAAATTTGAAGTTAATATYGCTGCTTTTAGATAGGCATTGTGTCTCTGCAACCCATTTAAAAATATAAGGCTTTGGCCCAGTCCTTCTAATAGCTGTGATTACAAACTATTTTAGGTTGGTTAGTAGCGCAAGTTAAGGGGCAGATAACAAACTCATGGTTATGTAGGCTTCTGATTCAATTATAATAAATTGTTTTAAATTTACTTGAACAGAAATGTCCACAGTAGTTAAGATTTAACAGTTCAGATATACTTTACATAGATTGCAAAAATCATCAGAAATCCACAGAATGTGACATTTAATGTCATTATTACAGATCATTTGACCATGAGACATGCCTGTTCCTGACAACCTCCCTTTCATAATTCAAAGAAGAATTGAGCATCTTAACTCCAGGAAGGGTTGCTTATTATAGCAAGGTAGCCACTGGGCAGAAATTAACTATATCATCTGCAGAGAAAATACTGTCCAAAAGGACAAAGAGATGTGGGATATTTTACTGCTAAGCTCTGCTAAGACAATGTAAGTTAGTCCTTTATATTCCCACTTTATCGCTGACTCTGCCTGATGGCTCTGGGCCAAAAGGCTAAAGGCAGATGCTCCAAAATTATAAGAAATTAGGGGAATGTCCAGGTAGTCAGATGTCTCTACAGATTAAGTTTTAGAAGCTATGTTTTGTGCTTCTTATATACTCAGGTAATATTTAATTAGTTCTCAGATTTCTGATAGTTGAAGACTAGTTACAGTCTCATAAGCAAACATAAGTTGTATAGCATTGAGAGATATGAAATAGACTTGAAAGGATGGTTTTCACATGGTAATGCAAACTAAAATCAGAACATAATTCAGGTATAGAATTGTAAACTCTATAAGTTAGGATAGATGGTAGAGTGCTTTATCTAAATAGACAAGTATGATAGACTGAATGTTAAGTGTATAATGTATTTGACCATTTAAATGATTGGGTAGTGGAAGGGAAAGATGGGACTGAAGGACTCAAAATGGGGAGAAGAGAGAAAAACAGAGGAAGAGGAGATAGAAGGAAGATGGAGTAGAACCACATGACCTGAAGAAGCCATAAGGCATAAGGGGTCTCATAGCTGGGRAATAAATTAGTATAATGATAGATCTGCTCAATATAGGCATACAGCTTATAAATATAATAACTTGTTGTGTGTTTTTATATGGGCTTATTGGGTAAGAAATTACCACAATATAGGGCCTTCTAGATATGATGTTTCTGGCAGTAGACTGGGCCTTCCAACATGATAAGCAATCAGGACAATCCCCCATAGACATGCCTATAGGCAAATGTGCTCTGGGAAATCCATTCTCAGGTGACCCTAGCTTGGGTCAAGTTGAAGAATAAAGCTAAGAGAGAGGCTATATAGCATGTAGACTATTAACATAGAGTGGAGGTTGTTTACCAAGGAAACTTTCCCGCAGATGCTAAAGACTAAATGTCATGTAATTTTCACCTGTCATAAGTGAGCCTCCTTAAGAAAATCAAAAGGTTTAAAAATAAAGCATCCTATCAGAGCCAAAGGAGATGGGGGAATGGAGGTGGGGAGATTTCTATGAGGGGTGACTGGGAAGGAGGCAGGATTTGAGATGTAAATAAATAAAATAATTRAAAATAATGAATAAATAAGCTCATTTAATTTTTTCAACCTTTTACAGCTATAAAAACCATTCCTTTGTTTTGTTTTGTCTAAGGACAAACAAAAATATGTCAAGGCAAGATGAAGTCTACAGTCTCAATTGATGATTATCCTATTGTCAATCACACTAATTTTCTTTTGTGGTTAGTGGCTGAAATTTTACTTTTAGGTAGCTTTTGATCCACAAAGAACTTGACATCACCCATTAGATTTCCTGAAGTTGATATTGTTGAACATTCTCTGCCAAAGTTTGGTCAATTTATGGCATCATCAATAGTGATGATTCTGAAACTTTGTCCAGTTTCTATTATTTTGTTGATGTATCTGCTGCTAATGGTCCCTTTAATGGAATATAACTTTAAATTAGGTTGGTTTAACTTTGTTATCTTTTTAATTAAAATATGGCAACACTTGCTGCTCTGTCACTTCAGGAAATAAGTTAGAAGTGAGAACACTGCATGACTGTGAAGCAGCTCTGAATCTGGTGAGGGCTTCTCTGGAGCATTCTCCTGTGAGGCTTTTAATTGTTTTGTAGAACCACAAAGTAGGGCTTCTGTTGTCCTTCTCATTACACTACTCTGGGCAAATACCAATTGTAACAGAGTTCCATTTGGTAGGAGAAAGATGCCCATTTGGTGTAGTCTACACATCTGAACAGACTAGAAGAAGAATGCATCAGTTTAGGGAAATAGAATACTGTTTTTCTGTTAACAGAAAATGCAATACTGGATCCAAAAATACATTCCACCCTCTATTCTCTACAATTCAGACTATTCTGTCATAGTGCTTAAGAGAGAGAGGCCCATCCCTCATGGTGCTTCCATCTACTAGACAGATGCAGATAAAGAAAAAACAAGTAATTCAATATGTAGCCTGTCATATGGTGATAGAGACTGTAAGCCAACAGAGGAAGGGACATGGATATAGGTATGGTTTCTCTTTTATACAGGTTAGACATGGAGCAAAGCCTGCAGAGGTGTAAAGAAATCAGGGAGCAATCCAGTCTGGATATCAGAAGCATTCCTAGTAATAGTGACTAGGAAGTGCAAAGTCTATGGCATGCTGGGAGAGTTCCGGGAACATCTTAGGGGAAACCAGAGAGCAGCATAAAGGGAGGCAAGTTCTGCTTTTCTCAGTGCTGTATTCTCAATACTGTTGCATGGCAACAGCCCTTGAAGGTGTCACAAGTGAAGGAAGCTGGCTGATCACAAATTCATCCACAGCAAGAAGACAAGAAGCAAGAAAGAGGACAAGGAGAGGACAGAAAATCAAGTGAGAACTCTCCAAGTCTGTCCCCAAAGAGGTAATTCCTCTAGCAGGTCTCTACCTCCTAAAGGTTCTGTAACTTTTCCAAACATCATCACCAATTGGAGAGCAAATGTTTAACTATGTGAGTCATTCAAACACACACACATACAGATACACCACAGATACAAGTGTTGCTTTAGTTACATTTCTATCACCACTGTGAAAGCATATGTGACCAAGCAATTTAAGGAGAGAAGGGCTTATTTTGGCACACACTCCAAGGAACACAGGGGTTAAGGTGGAAAATTGTGGTGGTTGGTCATATGGCATCTGCAGGAGATGAATACTTCTGCCTGTTTTGTTAGCCTCGAACCCAGGCCTCTGGCATGGTGATTTAGGGTACCTTCCCTCTCAGGTTAGGTAGTCTGAAGAAACACCTCCACAGACATAGCTATGTCTTTTAGGTGATCCTCAAGCCTCTCAAATTGACAATGTGACCAGATGAGTATTAACCAATGCAGGTTTTTCTCACAAATAAAATACCTGACATAGTTGAAAGCACTTAACAGAACTATTGTGCTTTGGGGACAAATATGGAAAACAGAAATTACAAGACAGACGACATCTGAACTCTCCTCAACTTCAGATGTGCTCCTGGCAAACATTTCCTTTTCATCTTCGTTTTTGTTTTCTTTTGTTTTGTTTTTTTGTTTGTTTGTTTTTGCCTCTAGAGTTTTCATGGTATTTGTGACAATCTCATAAAAAAGGAAAACCAGTCACGAAATAGAAAAATATGGATCTTATTTAAACACATATAAAAATTCCAATTTCAACACCCAGATTTGTTGGCCATGTGGTTTTATTTATGTGGCCAAAAGACATAAATTCATTTAATGTGAAAGCTGGTAACATTGAGTGTTTCTAGCACAAAGGGGGTTGAGCTAGCCTCTGCCTTCTGACTCAAATACCTTCAAAGTTCAGAGGTCCAGAGAAGTTCAATGATGGCGAAAATTAGAACAACTTATCTAAAGCCAGAACTTGGCAGGAATTCCTGCCTGCAAGATTGATGAAACTATACGGACACGAAGCAGATGTAGGCTCAGTGGTGCTGCGTACCATGTAGTAGAGCATCCCTTCCTCCAGAAGGGAATGGAAAGGGCAGAGAAGGACACCCAATCCTGGTTCCGTTCTCCACCACAGGACCTGGGGAGACAGGAAAAACAGGAGGTCATATTCTCTCTGGTGTTTCTGCTTTCCTAGGCTTACAAATATAAATTTCTCTTATCTCTTTATAATTGCACCAAAACTGTAACTACTAGGACATACTGGATCATATAAAGAGTTGTATTACCTTGGAAATAGTGTCTGCCTTTGTAAAAGTTAGGTCTAGCTGATTCTTCTTCCCACCCTCATGACCTCAGATATAAGACTCAGACTCAAAATATATCTACAAATACCTTAGCCACATAGCTAGACTCTTTTCTGAGTAGATCATAACTTACTAGAATCCATTTGCTCTATTCTACATTTCACCACATGGCTGGTTACCTGTGCTAAGGTACCATGGGTCCATCTCATCACATCTTCCCTGGCAAATCTTCCGCACCTGAATCCATCCCAGAATTCTTTCTGCCTCCTTGACACCCCATTTCCTAGTTCCTGACTAAGCCATAGGCTTTTAATTTGACATGTAATGCATCCATACAATATCCCAAATATTATCTCTACATGTCTTAGTATGTCTTTACCACAGAACATGAATAACTGAGGCGGGGTAATTTATTTGAAAAGCCAGGAATGGGGGGTAGGGTGGGAGGAAAGGGCAGTTATTTAGCTCACAGTTTTAGAGCTCCATGATCCTGATGGTGGCTTCTGTGAGTCTCTCATAAAAGAAAAAAAAGAGACAGTCATTAGTCAAGAAAGTCAAGCTTGCTACAGAACCGTTCAACATTACAGGAACACTAAGTGCTAAGAGCTAACTGGATCCCTGAAGACAGCATTCATCAGAGTGATGTTCCAGTACTCTAATCACTTTCCATGAGGTCCTAGCTCTTGAAGGTCTCACCACTTCAAGAGCCACATAAACACCAAGCACCCATCACTTGTTCCTTTGGGAACAAAACACATCCAAACACAGCAATGGCTTTTGCCTCTGGTCCCAGAAAAAAAGGAGACTAGCAACCTTCTTTTAGGTTGGCCTTTTGTCTTGAGTCTAATGAAGTGATGGAGAACCAGGAAGTGATGGCAAGAAGAGATTCCATGTAATCCTCAGAGTGAACATCTGTTATATTATGAAGTAGTACTGAAGAGGACTGCAACATCAGGGCTACAGAAGTGACTCTGTTGTGATGAGCATTCACTGCTCTTTTAGAGGAGCAGAATTCTACTCCCAGCACCATCTGGATAGCTCACATCTCCTGTGACTACAGCTCCAAGGGATGCAGCGCCCTTTGCTGGCTATGGGCACCCGTACATATACATACAGAGAGACACACACATAAATAAAAATAAAATAAGTTTTTAAAAAGAGGATCCCAGTGAATAGAGAGAATGCCCATGTTTATAAAAGGCTCAAGTTGTTCATTCACAGAATTTAACAAGATGATGAGAAAGTTTCAACCCAGTTTTCAATAATTTGATTTTTTTCTAAAATCTATAAAGCAGAGCAAAGCATCAAGATTCTAGAAGAATACTAAGGGATTTTGAGAAACAATAGAAAAACACATAAGAAAGGAATGAATAAAATCAGGATATGTGGACCTGAGATAGGCAAACAGAGTCAGGTAGGAATCCTAGAGCAGGTGCCAACTGTTTGCACCTGAAAACTGGCCTGACATCTGGGGCATTGGGAAAAAACACAGACATTTTGATCTATAAAGAAGAAAACACATAAAACTGAATCCAGATCTTACAGCATGAATGAAGTTCCAGATGGGTTAATATGTAAAAGACAAACTTTGAAACCCTTAATATAAACACAGGAGAAGTCCTGGGTGCTAGCAAGATCAATAAACCAGAAGATGGATTACAGGTTTATATCAAACAGAGTAGAAGTCAAGGCATGAAGACAAATGGTAATGGTCAGCCTGAAAGACGAAGCCTGCCAAAGATATAAAATCAATAAACACATATGCTTAAGACATAGGTTCCAAAAATACATATTTTAAAAAGGTAGAATACAAATTAAGATAAATAAAATTAAAAGTGAATGTGTCATGTTAACTATTATAATTGAATATTTCAACAATCTCTCAGAGACAAATAAATTAATCATAACAAAATTAAAATAACCCAGCTCTCATGATCTGATATCCAACACATAAATATATCTTAAATTAGAGAAAATTCACAATTGATTGTGTAGCTCAGGAGCTATATTGACAGTTGATCATATGATGGATAGAAAGTCAATTTTTTAAAAAGAGTATGGCCCCTTGGCTGTCTACTTGATATACCCAGAAAGAAAGAACTTCAGTTGGAGAATTGCCTCATTAGACTGACCCATGGGCATATCTGTGGGACATTTTCTCAGTTGCTAATTTTTACAAGAGGACCCAGCACCCTATGGTTGGTGCCACCTCAGGGCAAGATGGCCTGAGATATAAAAGAAAAGCAGATGAATATGCATTAGGGAGCAAGTGGGGAGTATTCTTTCATAGTTTCTGTTCCAGGATCCTGCCTTGAGTTCCTGCCTTTTCCTCCCCACATTGCTTTTTATGCCATGGTGTTTATTACAGAAACAGAAAAGCAAACTGACACACCCATAGTGGGTCAACTCTGCTGCAGTGAGGTGGCCCACCATGAGCACACGCACAGCACAGGCAGTGCTATTGCAAAGAAAGACGGCAGGAGGATAAGCTGTGAGGCCTGGGATGGGGTGAGTCTGGAAGGAGTTAGAGGGAAGAGCTGAGGGTGAATATATGTACAAAACACACTATAGACATGCACAAAGTTCAATAATAATAATAATAATAATAATAATAATAATAATAATAATAATAAAATATGGCATTAAAAGTTACTAAGGTGAAAATTTGCCAAAACATTAGGCCATATGGAAACTTAGAGGAGCACTATGGTATGCACACACCTAAACTTGGACACAGTATATACACACACTCAATAAACACAGAGAGAGAGAGAGAGAGAGAGAGAGACAGAGAGACAGAGAGAGAGAGAGAAAATAAAGTCAAATGAATGAAGAGATGTAATATCTTTATTTCAATTAAATTATGAATTAAAAATTGCTAATGTCATCACAGCATTGGACATAGGCTGAAGTACTTCTCCTGTAGGTAAACCAGATGAAACAAAAACACAAATGTGCTAGAAACGGTTACTGTGAGAACACAAGGCAATCAACAGACATCTCCATTGATAAAGCTTTTAAGTTTCAAAGAGGACAGTAGGGGTGGCAGCCAGAAAGTCTACAAAGCAAACACCAGACAGGTGATACAAACCTGGCTATAGAGGAGATATGATGCTGATATGATGTGCCATTCAAGGTAGTAATTAGATCAAACAGGGAAATGGAAAGCACTTTCTATTGTTAAAGGGGAAGAAAGCTGGAAGTGGGTTTAAAAGGTTACAGAAGAGCTGAGCTGCTGGGGCAGTAAGCCAGCATGGAGCTTAGCAACAGAGGGATCACAATAGAAAAGGTTGGCAGGCAGGTTGCCAGTCAGGAGCCAGAACCCTGATTCATCTGTTCAGCATGAGGAGGGACAAGGAGGGACAGAAATGCATCTGGCCTCTCCTCACAACTTCCCATCCATGCTTTTGTCCAGCCAAGCCCAGAGGGAGAGCATTTGAGCCGATTCTCCTGCTCTCTAACAGGCTGGTATTTGCCATCCTTGTTATCCGAGTGTCTACCGACCAAGGATTACAGCGGCTCCTACTGGGAGCGCCCACTCCTGCAGCTTCGGCCTTGAAGATTACATGGGTCCTGAAGGTCTAGAAATGGTGCTCAGGGTGGGGGTGGGGACCCCCAGCCATTGTGGGCACTGGGTCCTGAAGGGCTAGGATCAGGGCTGGAGGGATCCCCAACCACTGCGGGCACCTAACTACTTATGTGTTTCCTCTCCCTCCTCCCTCCTAGAGTCTACAAACATTCATTCAGCGCTTCAATTCAAAGGTTATTCAATTTTTCAAGGTTTCTGACTTGAAAACTCCAGAAAGAAAGTGTTAGCCAATACAGAAAGCCAGAATAATCCAGAAAATTATCAAACTATCCCCATAGTTGTTTTTCTTTTGGAGTCTTCTATTATCTGAAAGAGAAAAAAATTGAACAACGGACTAACACTGAAACTGTTCCTAAACTTTGAAATACAGTATTAGTTTAGAAGGTACATCTCTCTCTTCCAAAGCTCTTCCTGAAGTTAGCAGAACCCTCCAGCACTATTTTGTCTCTTCTGTTTTCCCAGGCAGCGCAAAGAAATGTCAAGATCTGGAATAAATATGTAAGTAAGCCAAGTACAGTGAAGCCTGTGTGGAGTACTTCTGGCCATTGGTTTCCAGTGACTGTCACACACAATCTGCTGGATGGCTTTAGCTGTTTTTATTTTCCTGATCTTGACTTTTCAAGATGAATTCTTAAAAGAAAACTAAAATCCACCCCCCCAAGGTTTTATCGATTCATCTTTGGATGGCAATGGTGTACAGCTTAAAGGCATGTGTAAACAAAACAAAAAAATTATTCAGGATAGACACTTCCAATCTGTAAGGAGCACAAAGAATTGGGTGCTGCTTTTCTAGAAGAGCAAACTATTAATAATTGTCTGTATGCAAGAAAATACTGATGGAATATTTTAGAAATTGGTGTTCGACTCACTCCTAAAATCTTTCTAGATTCGTATTCCTGCCTCAAAACACTTCTACCAACCTACTCAGATGCGTGTGCCAAAGTTTGCTTTTCTTTCTCTCCTGGTATTATCAGCTTTTACAGTGCCTGCTGGTTTGAGAAAATGAAAGGATGGTTTATTCTCAGGCACATTAGAAGTGTCACTCCAAGTGAGTGATTGGGCCAACTGGATGGAAGGCATCTCGTGTAATTCCATCTTGGAGGGGAGAAAAGATTACAGTGGACAAGAAACAAAAGCATACAATAGAGCTTAGAACAGAAGATCAGATCAGCCACTGGTGGAGATTAAGAAATAAAACAATGGTTGCTTTGACAGGATGGACTCAGAAAGATCATGTGGCTTCCTCCCAGGGTCACCAATGACCTTCTCCAGGAAAACTTACTCTCCAGAGCATCAGCTAAAAGATGTGACATGGGTTCCATAAAAATCCACTGGCAAACAGTCCAAAGAGGGATGCCTCACTGTTGCTGTGAAGAGCTTTCATTGTGTCTGATAGAATCAGGGTGGCTCTTGTAGATGATATCGGGAAGTAAAGAGTGTGCTTGTCATAAAGAACAGGCTCTGGAGGACAAAGGTAACAGGGGCATGGAATATATGGTCCTGAAGCAGAGTTAAAAAGCTGGAATCTTCACAGTCTCAGATAAACATAGAGCCCTGAGAGGCTGTCTGAAAAACAAGAGGCAACAAAATTATGGAGTAAATATGTGGAGGCAAAGTCATGAACATAGATACTAGAACGAAAGCCCTAGAAAAAGACATGCAAACAGACAAAAACACAATAAAAGTTGTTTTAATAGAAATAATGTCCTTTATACTCAAGAAACAGACTTTGAGCTTACTAGCTATGTTGACTTTTAAGTGAAATAACTTTATATGTATGTCATCCTCTGCACCCAAAAATAGCAAATGAAAATGTTCCATAAAGTACCACAAATCACTCGAGCTTTAAATATGCTTTACTTTTTTTTCATCAAATTTGGCTTCTTTTTTATTTCTCATTAAGACCCAAACTACTGCCAATGTTGAAATGTATGGTTTTATCTATTTTCAGCTAAAGTTCTAACATATTTTATATGAGTTTTTTTTTTCTTTCCCTTTCCATGTAAAAGCCTGGCCAGCCCATCCAAGTTTCCTCAACTGTTTCAGATTCCTGTCTTACTACTTTTTTTCTATTGCTATGACAAAATAGTATGACTAAAACTTATCAAAGAAAGCATTTAACTTGGATTACAGTGTCAGGAGATTACAGCCCACGATGCCAGAGCAAAGGTAGCAGAAACAGTTGAGAGTTTGTGTTTTGATGACTGGAGTCTTTTGAAACCTCAAATCCCACATGCAGTGACACACCTCTTCCAACAAGGCCACACCTCCCAGTCCTTCCCAAACAGTGCCACAATTTTGTGAGCAAGTATGCAAATATATGATCTTATAAGGACCATTCTCATCCAAACTACCACAATTTTGTTCAAGATTGCTAAACAGTAGTTAGCCTCATATCAAATTTTTAGTTAATGCTTGTTTTTAGCTATTTAGTTTTGTTTTGCACTCTTCTGATTCTTTGATAAACGAGGATGCATAAGGTAGGTGACAAAGATCTGCCTGTTACTTCTACAAATATGTTTTCACAACTGACACAGTTCTGTCTTTTAACCACTTTCACGGGGCACATACGATTGCATCAGAGTAGAGTTCATGTGGGACTTAGCTTGATGAGGGAAAGTGCTTCTTTCAGACCCAGGCAGGGAGGAGGAGCAACTGGGCCAGTCATATTTTCACCAGGTCTGTCACCATGCTATTGTCAAGTAAATCAGCCTTTCTTTACCAGAAGGGTAAAACTTCCTTTAATTGTTGTCTTTCTTTGTTTTTATCCATACCCTCTCTCCAGTCATGGAACACATGTGACAGTCACAGCACATTTGAGGGAGCTGGCTCTCTCCTCTCCTGACATAGAGATGAAGCATTAAACTCATGCTGTTAAACTCGGCAGTGAACAATTTTACCTGCTGAGCCATCACATGAGATAAATTTTATTTTGTATTGTTTATATTAGAAAAATAAAACCCACTGAATGTGATTATTTAGACTACATATTAGTTTTCCTTCACTTTCATCCTTGAACTTTACAACCCAAGAACAAAGTAAAACATCCTGCAAGACTTGCCCCCACTGCCTCAATTTTGATACTTACTAATCATCTCTAATACATAAAGGTCACTATGAATTATTTCTGACTGTTGGTACAGCCAAAGTGCAGAAATCAAAATAAATCACCTATACTAGTCACAAGATGTGCTGAAGTTACTTATATATTCATAGACTGGTCCAGAAGTTTTATTCAGAGGCATAGATCCAGGAAAAGTATTTGTGGACACTAAAAATCAGGTTTGAAAAGTTTTATAGCAGAATTTCTCAGAATGTATGAGTAGAACTATATGTCCTTCAATGGGAGAAAAGGTGACCATGGAATATACTCTGAAATTATAAAAGAAGAAAGGAATCAGTTGACATATATTATATGAAATATATATTAGTATATATAATATGTTATATGTTTACTATATATATATGTACTATATATAATATATTAATTATATTACCTTGGCTAGGGATATAGCTGATAGCATAGTTGTCTATCATGCACAAGACCCAGGGTTTGATCCCCAATATTGCCAATAAAGTAAAAGAAAAAAAGAAAAAGTGTTGTGGATTTGGTTTAATGCTTCTATTATATTAATTGGGTTCCTAAAATTGCACAAGAATCCTGTATGTAAGAAGCTGAGGTCCCTGGCCCCAGTTATTTGGTAAATAAAGGTGCCAGCAGCCAAAGGTTGGGCAGGGAGTCAGAGGCAGGACTTTAGAATTTGCAGGCTAGGGGGCCACCAAGGAAAAAGGAAGAAGAATTACCATGTCGGGGAAGGAGTAAGATCAGGCTTGAAAAGTGGAGGACAGAGAGACAGTCGACATGTAAGAGTCAGATATCAGGGCCCAGGAGGGCTGGAGGCCTGGGTCCAAGACAACGAAAATGCTCCACTACGTTCATAGCAGCCTTATTTATAATAGCCAGAAGCTGGAAAGAGCCCAAATGTCCCTCAACGGAAGAATGGATACAAAAAATGTGGTATATATACACAAGGAGTACTATTCAGCCATTAGAAACAACAAATTCATGAAATTCTTAGAGAAATGGATGGAGCTGGAGAACATCATACTAAGTGAGGTAACCCAGTCTCAAAAGAATACCCATGGTACGCACTCCCTGATAAGTGGATATTAGCCTAGAATCTTTGAACACAAAAGACACAATCCACATACCAAATGATGTCCAACAAGAAGGAAGGACTGGACCCTGGTTCTGAAAAGGCACAATGCATCAGTGTAGGGGAATACCAGAACAGGGAAGTGGGAAGGGGTGGATGGG